>JAWWEW010000028.1:2426805-2565042 GCA_035583185.1 Anabacerthia variegaticeps
TGCGCGCTGGGACTGCGCCCGCCGCCGCCCGCTGCCCGCGCTGCCGCTCGCACCGGCCCACGGACACGCGCAAACACTCGCGGTGCCTCAACTTGCCCGTGGGGGCACCTGCGGTTGAACGCGCTCACATCATACCGGGGAGAGATATACTGCGGATGAGGGGTAGTAGCCCTGCTGGAAGCGGGATCAGATGGGCGGGGCCGACACCAGCTCTGCCTATATCCCCGCTCCTCGCTGTCCAAAGCCCGGGGTCTGGAGAGCGCACTTGTTTAATGATAGAGGAGTAGGCGCCCTTCGAGAAACACCGCGGTTAAAGCGGCAGATGAAATTTCCCAAGGCAACTTGGGGCGGAGGCTGAACCCGAAGGCTCTGAGCAGCCTTCGTCGGCCACAGAAAGCCGCCCAGCCCCTCCGCACATCCAGCACGCCTGTAACGGCACAGAACAGCGCTACAGCTATTGGGGAATCTAAGGTTGAGAATGGGGTGGGTAGATGCATCCCAGTACGGCTCAGGCATGGACGCGCCCGCCGACTGCTCAGTTCGACGGCTGAAAGTGAGAAGTGGCTGTACTCTCGCCGGCGGGCTGCGAGCTGCAAAGCGGATTTTCGTCCTTGTCCGGCTCCATCTCAGCCCCGCTTTGTGGACTGAGAAGGACAGGCCTCAGAAACTGGAATTCGCTCCTCCCCGAGCCCGTCGTCAGGCACACCTCGTAGCGGTAACCTGGTGACAGAGTGCCCATGCCGGCCACGTCCACGCCGTCGCTGACGAAGTCTCCATCCGTATAGCAGCTGGGAGAGGGAGGCGAAAGGTGTTCCCGGAGGTGAGCTTTGCACAGCTTGGCTGCCGCCATAGTGAAGATAGACAGCAGGAAGAGCGACGAGATACAGCCCAGGGAGGCGATAAGGTAGGTGGTAAGCAGGTCCTCTTCTGCCTCCTGAGGCTGCTGCCTGCTCGCAGGATCGTGGCCGAGCTGCAGGAAGGCATCGGAAAAGTCCTGCACCAGTGCGAGAGCCAGAGTGACGGTGGCGGAACGAGGCGGCTGCCCGCGGTCCCGCACCAACACGACGAGCCTCTGACGGGGAGCGTCCCTCTCGGACACGGCCCTCGCCGTGCGCACCTCGCCGCTGTGCAACCCCACGTTAAACAGTCCCGGCTCCGTGGCCTTGGCCAGCTCGTAGGACAGCCACGCGTTCTGCCCCGCGTCCGCGTCCACCGCCACCACCTTGGCCACCAGGTAGCCTGACTGCGCCCAGCGCGGCACCAGCTCTCCCGCCTCGCTGCTGTCGGCGGGTGGGTGCAGCACCACGGGCGCGTTGTCGTTCTTGTCCTGTACCAGTATGCACAGAACCGCCTGGGTGCTCAGCGCCGGCGAACCGCTGTCTCTGGCACGCACCGCCAGCTCAAAGGCGCGCACTTTTTCATAGTCCAGTGGGCGCAATGTCCGGACAGTTCCGCTGTCCGCATCCACAGACAAGAATGATGCCGCGGCGGGGGTGCCCGGCGGGGACGCTTCTATCGCATATCTCACACGGGCGTTTTCTCCCGCGTCAGCGTCCGTGGCTCTCAGGCGGCCCAGACTCGTTCCGGCAGGCTCGTTTTCACTTATCACCATGGTGTAAATGTCCTGGGTGAAAGTGGGTGCGTTGTCGTTCACATCCAAGAGCTGCACGAAAAGAGTTTTGGACGATGAGAGCGCAGGGGAGCCTTCGTCACGGGCTCGCACAGTCACGTTATACTCTGCCACCTGCTCGCGGTCTAGCGACTCCGATGTCACCAGCGCGTACGCGCCGGCCGCCAGCAGTGAGATGCTGAAGGGCTGCTCGCCTGGCAGCTCACAGGTCGTCCTGCCGTTGTCCCCGGAGTCCCGGTCCCGCACGTTGAAGAGGGCCACCACGGTGTTCAGTGGGGCGGCTTCCGAGAGGATGCTGGTGAGGGAGGTGATGATCACCTCAGGGGCATTGTCATTCACGTCCTCTACCTGCACCTCCACCTTGCAATGCGCGGACAGGCCCCCTCCATCTGTGGCCTGGACGTCTATCTCATAGGTCTTTGTTTCTTCATAGTCCAAAGTCTTTTTGAGTCGAATCTGACCTGTCTCTGTATTTATTTTAAACGTCTCAAAATTTTCCTCTGAATTCTGAACTATGGAATAGGCTATTTCCCCGTTCGTTCCTGAGTCTAAATCACTAGCAGACACCACCACCACTAAGGTATCCTGTGAACTGTTTTCCATTACAGGGACTTTATACAGACTCCTGGTAAATACAGGGATGTTGTCATTTATATCCAGGACTACCACACGGATTAAGGCTGTACCAGAGCGCAGTGGGGTCCCACCATCCATAGCCGTGATGCTGAAAGCAACTTCTGCCTGTTGCTCCCGATCCAGGGCTCTATTCAAAACCAGCTCAGGGTACCTCCTGCCGTCGTTTCGCCGCCGGGTGTACACACGGAAATACTCGTTCGAGCTGATACTGTATTGCTGAAGACTATTGTTCCCCACATCCGGATCCTGAGCGCTTTCCAACAAAAATCGAGTCTCTGGCATTGCAGATTCCACGACCTTTAAAACTATCTCTTTATTTAAGAACACAGGAGCATGATCATTAATGTCGGTGAGTCTTACCTCAGCTCGGAAAGACTGCAGCGGACTCTCCAGCAGCACCTCAAAGCGCACCAGGCAAGGCTCAGTTTGTCCGCACAGCTCCTCCCGGTCCATCTGCTCTCTCACCATCAAATCCCCGGTGTGCTGGTTCAGTTGTAGATACTGTTTTTCTCCATCAGGAACGAGTCGAGCCTGCCGAGCCGATAATTCCTCAGCGGTCAGTCCCAAATCCTTAGCGATATTCGCCACAAAGGAGCCTTTCTCCTCCTCTTCGGGCACAGAGTACCGAGCGGTCTCTGCTTTCATCTCTGAGATACAGAGGAGAAGGATCAGAGCCACCTCTCGCCCCGGGAAGGGCTGGTCGCTTTTCCTCAGCTTCATTCCCTTCCAGCGACCCGATCTCCCCTCCTGTGAGCTGGATGGAGCTGCCGGTACAGCCTGCCGACCCCCGGACACAGCAGCCCGAGATGGTGCAGCCCCGCCCGCCCGAATCCCGGGGGCGGCGGAGATGGGAACTGGGAGGGGTGCGGAGCCTCCGCGGTCAGCAGCGGCACCAGGCGGCCGATCTGCGGAAGGGCGCAAAGATTTTCCAGCACAAAGCCTGGAAAGCAGAGATTAACGGCTCTATTTCTCTCTTCCGAGGTCAAGCCATGCAGATTTAACTGTCCATACAATCCTGTTCAAAGTGTGGCCACCGCCTGAATGAGGAGTGCCTCTGTTTTTATTTGAAAACGAGATTTATTAAAAGCTGAGCTTTGAAGGTTTTTTTTTCTTTACCCGCCCTCCCCCAACGTGCCTCACTATAAGGGTTTGGGTAAATTACTTTCAGGCTGTTTAGCTAAAAAGCTGTATATTGTAACAGCTGTCCAACAAAACAAGTAAGCTGGTCTACGGCAGAGATCCTATGTTCCCCAGAGTAATTCTCAGAATGGATCGAGAGTGTTCCCCCAGTTCATGAACTCTCGGGGTGGGACCAGAACCTCTTGGACCTCAGCTTGGCTCAGAAAAGCCCTCTCCACCTTGCTTCAGCTTCTGAGAACGGCCTACTTCCCAGGTTATTCTGATTTCCCCTGCATAAAATCCAGTCCAAATGAACGGATTTATTCCCGAAATCCTGCTCTTTGGGTCGCTATTTCCTCGCCGATGACTATGACAAGTGATGTTGAGATAGCACACTCATACGAGGAAGTTTCAAGTAGGTTTTATTGTTTTCTGTCATCAGGTATTTGACTCTTAAAAATGTGTTAGCTACAGGAAATATCATATTACTTTGTAGATCAATACCGATTAATGAAGAAAAAGAAAACAGAAAGCTTCCTGGAGGCCTATATTCTACAGTGTTCTAAGTGAATTGTAAACAGTTTCACCTATTTTACTGTAAAATCACGAGCAGTACTTTTAATTCGCTATTACTTTACACTAAAAAATCCTTAAATGTTAATTTCAATTTTACCATATGAAAAAAAAAAAAAAAGGAAAGGAATCCCCCAAAAAGCAAGCACAAACCCCCACATAGCTCAAAGCCCACTCTTTACAGTAAGGAGAACCTGTAAACTCTTGGTCAAATATACCGTGTGCGAGTGCCAGCAGTTTCTAACATAAACAGCTTCTACCTTTTATTAAGAAATTCCTTTTCAAGCACCACTCAGCCTTGTTTAATATTTGTTGGGCCTAGTATTGAACAGATGGCAATAAAAGGAAGATATTATTACGGAGTCCTCTCCACAAAACCAACCAAACAAGCAAACAAAAAGCAAAGAACCATAGGAAATGTGGCATAGGAAAAAGCTGAAGATCTGTTGCAGTTTTCAGTATTTTCTTTAACACGTAGAAGTAGTAACACTTTCACAATCATACATTATTGTGTAATCAGCATGCAACACAGTCCTCCTCCTCCACTGACAACACAATTACAAAATAACTACGTGAATAAAGTACTTCTCCAGAAAAGAGTGTTTCTGCTCTCTCACAGGGAAGTCTTGATCTCCCTTTTAGGTAGGTGTTTCTTCCCATTTCCCTATGAGGACAGACATATTTGTCTTTCTCTTCACTTACTGATGAGTGAGCCAAGGGTTTTGATCAGAAGTGACGTTTAACTCCAGCGCCCTGTTTGCAGAGGAAGCTGCTTCTGCAGCTCCATTTCCTGTATCTTCAGAGAGGGGGGCTCTGCCCTGCGAAGAACAGAGAGAGTGGTTGTCTTTTGGGAGTTGAAGGGGAGCAGGTATCTTTGAAAAGCTTAGAGGGCATGTCATACCACTACCTGTGTGACACCACTCTTCTCTACCCAGAACCAAAGAGGTTAGACTTGCTGATGGGTCTCTGACCTGAACAGGCAGAAACCATTCCCCGCTGTGGACAACACAAAGGCACTACTGCAAACTTTTATGATTCTCAGGGAGTAACTCCCAAAGAAAACCCCCCACTTTCTTAGAAACAGTAAGTTTGGTTTAATATTGATGTATCAAGAAAGGTCTTGTGTAGTCCTGAAGATACTGCAGTTCTGACAACCTGCAGTAGAGTCCAAGTCATCGGTGGTTATGAAATATGAAAATGTTAAGGGATGACTGTATGATGGCATTATATATGGACTCAGTGGGAGAGTGAGGAGTTTCAATGATCACCTCCTGTCTTCCCCATGCTCTTTGAACACACGGAAGCTAACGGGAGCCTCAGACATGACTCACTCCGAATTCACAGCATCTGCGAGTGCTGGTACTGTCTGGGAGCACCCGTATGGATCAGAAAAAGACCTCAAGGATGCATTGTAAAGTTCCGATAACAACATTTTCCTACTCAATACTGTTCATGCAAGCCACAAAAACATAAGGGAATTCAACGGCAAGGGTTTCTGCCTCCGTAGTCTCCAGTAGCTGGTAGGACAGCTTGAGTTCAACACTGCCATCACCCTGTTGAATGGCACTTGGCAGCGCTGAACACCAGATCCTAACAGCAGTGCAGGGGACACTGTCATTGAAGTGACACACCTTTGCACAGTTGTCCTAGCAGTCTCATCTGATACAGCACAGGATCACTACATTCCCATTACTGCAGCCTCCGGGAGGATGTGTCCCTGGAAGGAGGGCCATTCCTGCCCCGGGTCCCTACGGGCTCCGTGCAGTGCATGGGTAGGACCCACAATGAGGACACACTTCTACTTCTACTGCTCACCTCCTCGTGGTCCAGCTGTTCCCCTTTACAGTGACACTGAAGACTTGCTTTAACGCGAATACTCAGCATAGATATGGGTGCGGTTGCCCGGGGAGGTGGTAGATGCCCCATCCCTGGAAATATCCAAGGTCAGGCTGAATGGGGCTCTGAGCAACCTGATCTAGTTGAAGATGCCCCTGATTCTTGCAGGGCAATTTGGACTCTATGGCCTTTCAAAGTTCATTCCAACCCAAACTATTCTATACTTCTATGATTAAGAGAGGCAGGGTTAGTCAGCATTTGGAAAGCAGCTGAACCCTGCTGGATCATCCTAGGAGGCACAGCCAGCGGCTGAAGACCCCTTCTTCTCCTCCCGCCACAGGGACTTCTCCATTAGCAGCTCAGCAACTTCCTTGCTGTCAGGATGTCACACATGCGCTTATCCCTCCCCCCCCACAATCGCCTCCACCCGGACAGGTCCCTCACCTGTGCAGCCCAGTCGCCTTCCTCGCCGAGGTTGGCCGCATCTTGCGAGCACACCGAGCTCCGTTGTTCGCCCGGGCCGGGAGGAAGCCCAGCGGGAAAGCAGGGGAAGAGTGGCCTGAGGAATCGAAACTCGCTGTTGACGGTCCCGGCGGCGAAGCAGATGTCGTAGAGGTAGCTGCGGGGCAGGGAGCCCACACTGCTCTCCGGAGCTGTCGCCGGGAAGGTGGGCAAAGACTCCGCCTCACTCCGTCTGACCTGCCGCACCTTCACCACGGCGGCGGCCACCGCAGTGGCGAGGAACAGCGCTGACACGCAGGCCAGGGAGGCGATGAGATAGAGGGTGAGCGGCCCATCAGGGTCCGCGGCCGGTGCCTCCTCGCTCACCCGCAAATGTGCTTCGGAGAAGCCGTCCACCAGTGCGACGGCGAGGGTGGCGGTGGCGGAACGAGGCGGCTGCCCGCGGTCCCGCACCAGCAAGACGAGCCTCTGTCGGGGCGCGTCCCTCTCCATCACAGCCCGCGCTGTGCGCACCTCGCCGCTGTGCGGCCCCACGCGGAAGAGCCCCGGCTCCGTGGCCTTGGCCAGCTCGTAGGACAGCCACGCGTTCTGCCCCGCGTCCGCGTCCACCGCCACCACCTTGGCCACCAGGTAGTCTGACTGCGCCCAGCGCGGCACCAGCTCTCCCGTCGCGCTGCTGTCGGCGGGTGGGTGCAGCACCACGGGCGTGTTATCGTTCTCGTCCCGCACCACAACGCGTAGCAGCGCTTGGGTGCTGAGAGGTGGCGATCCGCCGTCACTGGCACGCACCGCCAGTTCGAAGGCGCGCACCTTCTCGTAGTCCAGCGGGCGGAGGATATAAACATCCCCGGTTTCAGCGTTGACTGACACGTCGGGCTGCTCTTTGCCCTCCTGCCGAACCAGTGCGTAGTTTACGCGGGCGTTTTTACCTGCGTCGGCGTCCGTGGCGTTCATTCTGCCGATCCGGAGCATGGGGCTGTTGTTCTCCGTGACCGACATGGTGTAAATCTCCTCCGTGAACTCGGGGGGATTGTCGTTCACATCCGATATCTGTACGAAGATGCTTTCCCGAGAGCTCAGCCGCGTCGTGCCCCAGTCCATGGCTGTGATCGTGATGTTATACTGCGCCTTGATCTCCCTGTCCAGCGCTGCATTTGTTCTCAGTTCGTAGTAATTATCAAAAGTGGGGGTGAGGCTGAATGGCAAGTCCCCGTCGATCGAACACTCCGTCCTGCCGTTGTCCCCGGAGTCCCGGTCCCGCACACTGAACAAAGCCACCACGGTGCGTGGCGGGGCGTCCTCGGGAATGGAGGCGGTGAGAGAGGTGAGAGCTATCTCCGGGGCATTGTCGTTCACGTCCAGGACTTCCACCTGCACTTTGCAGTGCGCAGACAGTTCTCCACCGTCAGTGGCTTTCACCATCATCTTGTGGGTTTTCGCTTCCTCGAAATCCAGGTTGCCTGCGACTCTTATCTCCCCGGTGACCGAGTTCAGCTGAAAGAGCTGCCTGGATCGCTCCGATGTCTGGGTGAAGGTATACCGCACTTCCCCGTAGGACCCTTCGTCGGGATCGGCGGCCGAGACCCTGACCACCAGATGGTCCGGGGGGCTGTTCTCAGCCAGGCGCACTTCGTAGACCTCCCGTTCGAAGACCGGGATATTGTCATTGACATCCACCACCACGATCCGGACCTGAGCCATGCCCGACCTGGGTGGCGAGCCCCCGTCGGTGGCAATGAGAAGTAAACTCATCTCCTCCTGCTCTTCACGGTCTAGCTGGCGCTGTAGGACGAGCTCAACTTCTTTCCCTGTTCCGACAGCGAGGGAGAAATGAGGATTGGAAGCGAGGCTGTAGTTCTGCAAACCGTTGCTGCCCACGTCCTTGTCCTGGGCACTTTCCAGGGGGAAACGGGACCCAGGAGATGCTGTTTCTAGAATCTTTAAAACCATCTCCTTCTCCGCGAACATGGGGGAGTTGTCGTTTACGTCACGAATCTCCACCTCCCCTCGGATCAGCTGCAACGGGTTCTCAAAGAATATCTTAAAGAAGAGCGTGCAGGTATCGCTCTGCGGACAGATCTCCTCTCGATCCAGTGACTCCTTTGCCGTCAGGACTCCAGTGTTTTGATTGAGTCGGAAAAGCTGCTCGTTCCCCTCGGACACAACCCGGGCCTTGCGAGCCGCAAGCTGGTTCAGAGGAACCCCTAGGTCCTTTGTAATATTGGCGACAAAGGAGTCCCTTTCCATTTCCTCCGGCAGAGAGTAGCGAAGGGTTTCAGCCCCGATCTGACACATGCAAACGAACAGAATAAACAAGGTCACTTGCCTCTTTCTGTCTCCGCTGTGTCTCCCACATTCCATCGCTCTCCAAAAAAGCCATCCACCTTCCTCCGCGGCTCCCAGCATTTCTAAGCAGCGTCCGAGGCAGAGCGGTGTTTGCCAGCAATCCTTGGGGGTGAGGGAATCTGGAAGCCCCCGAGCGCTCCGGCTCCTTCCCGAGTAGCTTCCACGGCTTTTTTGTCTCCCTGTGCCTGCAAAGCCGGGGCGGACCGAGGGACGCGCCGGTCCGCGGCCAACATCCCCACCCAGCGTCGGAAGGGGGAATATTTCCTCTCATTCGGGGCAAGGCTGCTGATTCACGGTTTGGTGCTTGAATCTGCACTGTGTGAGCCAAAGTGAAGCCAAAAATTGCAGTGTAAATGCTCTCCCCGCTTGAAAGCGGGATCGCTGCTCTGGGTATCAATTCCCAGCTCGCAACCTCAAACTCTTCAGACATAGATTTTGGTTTGTCGCTGCGTTGTGTAGGGATCGCAAGATTCACTTCCTTCGGATTCATTGCGAGATTTTCCTTCTCTTCACCATTTCTTAACCAGCACAGGACAATTAGCAAGTGGTGAGGGTGAGAAAAGCTATCGAGAATGCAACTTGGTGCCAGAGAGTTGACAGGGAAATGTACCCTAAGTAAATGCTTCCTCATCGTCCTAGCCCGCCATCACACTAGAATGATAATTTTGTTCTAGGACACGTCATCCTAAGGTTGTTTTTTTCTCATTGCGTATCACACCACGCCCGAAGGACACGCAGGTTTAACACTTTTCCTCGTGGAAAGTGTTCTCCTCTTTAATTGACAGCGGTTTCCTCCCCTGCCGCCTGATCCTTGCACCAATGATAAGGTGTGTCACTAAATAACACATTCCTGAAAAATGTCCTCAGGCGTACACAAACATCGAAATGTCGCAGTGTTTTACTGTTTTGAAGAGAGCTAGTTAATACAAAAGAAAAGAAAACAAACACGAGAGCTCGTGAATTAAGCCCCTAGATATACAAAAGCTAACGAGGAGCTGCCTGGGACAAAAGCAAAGATCGGGGATCTAATTACACTAATTAATGGGCCACTAAAGGAATCACTGAAGTGTAAACTCCAGAGGTTCAACAAGAAGCTTTGTACTTGATAAAGGAAAAAATGAAGTTCTAAAGATTTTCATCAACTATCAGAAAGAACCTCACAGGATAGAAGAAACTGTTTATGAGATAATTTATGGACATTCTAGGAATATATAAAGCTTATTATGAGATGGTTAGAGGCGGAACCAAACTCGCTTAGAGGGAGAGATCAAGAGCGGACCTTGGAGGTGGTGGAAGGGGACTCCAAGGGGTTCTGAGCACGCTCTGGTAGAACGAGGTAGGATCCGTGCCGGAGACTGGATAAAATCCTCAGGGTCAGGCACTCATGGCTGGCCTCGAGGATGGACACCTCGACTGCTTCTGCGACGAATGCACACACGGCGTGCTGGGGATGTGCACAGCTGCTTCCGAGCACAGCCCAACTCTCCTCTTGGGGAATTAAAACATGGAGGGTTAAACAAAATATGGCTTGTACTACTTATTTTTGGTTAGAGCAATTTAATTCAGATTTTACTCTAAAGTGAACTACCCTTTTTTATTATTATTATAAAGTATCATAACCTTCTAAATTTGGCTCCTTTTCTTTAATTTCCTCGATGTTTCCCCCTTAATTTTGCTTGATAAAAGTGCTGATGTTGTCCAATAATACTCCCTAGTCAAGTCCTAGAAACTCGCCAACACCTTCGTTTGTTTTAAAAAAATACTTTATGACTTTACTAATAGGAGAAAGTAACAAGGGTTGACTTGAGGATTCCCCATAAGTTTAGCTACTAAAGGATCTTGCAAGAATATACCAATTTTTTCTGACTTCCTCTTACAACCCCGTGACTTGGAAGCGTGATAGGATCTAAAATAGGATCTAACTAATATCAAAGGACGGCTCAAGTGTTTCTTCCCTTCTTCCTTTTCAGGGACGTGTCCATCTCTCGAGTTGTAATCATTATCAACTACACAGTAACTTGATGTAAAACCAACTACAGCTGGGAAAGTGGCTTCTCTCCTCTTCTGGTGCCATGTAGAAATAACTGTGGCACCTGGAATCCACTTGCTTTGTGCCCATTTGTTTAGCTCTTGGAACCTCCGAGAGGCGAATGTGTGTTTGTTTCCACTTAAGCTAATCTTTGGCACCACTTCCAGCAGGGAACAGGCACAGGCCTAGAAGAGCTTCCACAGAACTCCTCACCCAGACTGCAAGGTGCAGTTACCCAGTAATTGTTGCTCCCGTCATTTCAGAAGGGAAATGGTGTCCTGCAGCTTCAGGTGTAGACGGAGGTAAAAAGAACAGTGACCCTTAATGGAGCTCTTGGTTGTAACAGTATCTTCGCACATCAAAAGATGCTGATCTTCCACTGACGTTTATATTCTTTCAGATTTTAGAGAAATGTAAAGAGTGTCACTCGTCTTGCAACACTGAAGAGCAAATGTTATCTCCTTGAGCATATAGTGATTTAGGCTTCCTCATCTTTGATGACATTTTATCCTAAGAAGGTAGCTTAAAATGACCAAAAGACTGGTTCTCTTCACTCTGAGATTTAAAACGTAACATTAGAAAAGCACTGCAGCGACATATCCTGCTCAGTTCCTGGTGTGCCCCAGTATTTCAGAGCACAGTGTTCCTAAAAGAAAATTTTGCCCACACTTCTGCGGCCTCACAACAATTTAAGTTTCCAAAATCCTCTTCTTCGTCTTTCAGCTGGGAACTCAGATCTGCTGAATGAAATCTAAGAGACTCCATGCTTTTATTCCCGGATAGAGGTTTCTTCCCCATTCCTGGAGCCTCTGAGGATAGAATGGCTTGGGAGGAGACGTTGCCAGCAGATCGAAAGCACAGATGCTTCCCCGAGTCACATGCCCCATGCAGAGGGACCAGCGTTCCTGTTCTCCCGTTCCCAGCCAGCTTCCAGGATGAATTTCTGTTTTTGCCTCTATAGTAATCGGGCAACGCCTGAATTCTCACATCTCCCGCGGAACTGCTGCCTGGAATTCTCAGCAGGATGCAAACGTGAGGAAAGCCGGGAGAATCATTTCCAGCCTTCTGGTTTATATTGCTATATTGTAAATACCACTGGTCCCTGTCCTGTTTGTGATTAATTTTCTAAGAGATAAACCTACTTCCTCTCTCTGTCTGCATTCAGTCCAGTTTCCTTATCACTCTGTTAAAAATAAACATTTATTTCTCCCGATATTAACTCGGTGCTTACCAACCAATCGGCTCTGTCTGAGTCACCCCAGACCTGCCGTGATATCCTCCTAAATCCCACAGGGATGGACCTGGGAGACCGTCTCTCTCCTTCACATGCCCTGCTTTGCCTTGTGCTCCTTAGCGTTTCCAAGCTCATCTCGATGCGACGATTCCCAGAATATCCTTTGGAAAGGCTTTAAATTAGGGCGTATTCCAGTGCAACCGGGGCATTTCGGCTGGGCTCTCCGCCGGTGTCAGCCACGCAGCATCTGACTGGTGTTCCCTGGTCTCCCCCTGCTCCAGCCCAGCTGCAGCAGTGCCCACCCAGCGCTGGCCGACAGCGCCACTGGGCGACCAGCGCAGGAACTGCACCAGGGCGTCTGCCCCGAGTCTCAGCACGGAGCTCCTCCTGGTTATCGCAAGGACAAATGCCGAAATATATTTGCGACCTGAAGTCTTTGGAGCATTAACTCGCTTTATTAGTACTTACCGAGACATTTGGTTTGGCATTAATAAACCAGGCAAGCATGAGACGCCTTACACAAGCCTTCTGTCGAATGTGCTGAACAGAGGCTCCAACTATAGGCAAACGTAGCAAGCATTGCTCACGTGTCGTGCACTGCATTTCCCAGAGCTCAGACAATAAAGGCGTTTTCAAGCACAGGCTCTTTGTGGAAGGCTGAATTTTGAATACTTTCTTTTTCACAAGGAGATCTCCACCTCTTTAATGTCTTCTCCTAAAGTATTCTGCAGTTAAGAACTAATTCAGTATTAATACCAGTATGAATTTCCACTGCCCCGTGGATCAGCTGCAATGGATTTGCAAAGGATATCTTAAAGATGAGCATGCAGTTATTGCTCTGTGGACAGGTCTTCTCTCTGTCCAGTGAATCCTTTACAGTCAGAACCATTTGTTTTGAGGAAGAAACGTTTCTTCTTCTCATCACACACAATGGAGAACACATTTCTTCCTAAGCAGCAGTACTTCCTTTCTAACATGGTGAGTTCACGAGGACATCTGCTCTAAAATTTCCCAGTATACTTTCCAGTTTCAAAGAATAAAAGGAAATTCCCTGCTTCAAAAGTCTGAGTTCCTATATCTTCTCAGAGATATTCTTCACTTTCCAAACTCCAAAGATAATGCTGAACAGAAAATACCTCACAGACTGAAAGACAGCAGGTTTAGATTAGATATTAGAAAGAAATTCTTCCCCATAAGGATGGTGAGGCACAGGTTGTCCAGAGAAGCTGTGGCTGCCCCATCCCTGGAAATGCCCAAGGCCAGGTTGGACAGGGCTTGGAGCACACGGTCTAGTGGAAGGTGCAGTTATTCACATTTTTGTAAGCTTTGTGCTTAGTGGGATCCAATTTTTCCATCCCCAACCTCATTCCTATGTCAAATGTGCAGAAGTTTTCTACACAAATACCTAGAAACCATGTTCTTTCTTCTGTCCTGTGGTGTCTCAAATGGCTCACAAACAATATTTTAGTTTCAAGCTATGAGTTGATGTGTTTTGTATGGGAAAATACCATCTACTGAGATTTCTTTTTATGTTCTTCTGTATTCCACAGCTTCATGCAGTGGGTGCTTCAGTTGACTCAGAGGAGACAGGTTCAACAGGAAAATCAGATGATGAACAGTCTAGCAGCACAAGGTTGTCAAGTAATTCAAGTCCACTGGGTGAACAATCTTGGCTTTCCAAGTGCTTTTCATGAAGCAACAGAGAATAAGATTATTTTCTCACTGATGTGCAAAGCCTTGAAAAAGAGACTTCAGGGACAGAAGAGCCACACTGGTATTTCATGAACAAGGTCAAGAATCTTCAGGCTTGTGAAGAAATGGTTCTACAATCAGCTACCTGAAGATAGTGGTTAGAAGTATTTGAATGTAAACAGTAGAGCAACATAATAAGAAAATAAGAACTACCCTGACTGTATCCTGTTCAAGGCAGAAAAATAGCATGTTTTGTCTTAAATGAATAGGCCAGAAAGGAAAGGACATGGGCAGATGGTGAACTTGGAGAAGCTAATTTTGAAATTCTAGCTGGTCATCTGAGGAAGAAAACAGAGATTCAGCAGAAAAGCAGATTTGAAAGTGAAGAAGGGAAGGGGAGAGCAGAAGGAAGGATAGTAATGGTGAGAGGAGGGAAAAATGCTGCGCAAGAGGGACCAAGGGAGGACAAGCATAAAACTTGTTTGGTTGACAAGCCTCACCAAGCAGAATAAAGACAAAGAAATACACATAGGAACCATTCTGAAGGCAACTTAGTAAGGGTTTGTTGATATAGCACTTGTAAGCAAAGAATCACAATAGGCACTAGTAAAGGGAAAATGGAGTCCAAACAGCCAGAGTAAAAAGGATATGGGGAGTTCTGGGGAGAAGCAGGAAGGGCAGTTGATGCAGTTTAAAGTCAAAACAAGTGCATGGATCAGAAAGGATCCAAAATGGGCACAAATAAGGAAGAAACAAACTAGTAATGAAGGAGGAAGACAGTGTAGATATGATGTTTAGGCTTGCGCCTGTCCTTCTCCGATTCTCAGTGTATGGCTTAAGACCTAGATTTTCATCTTTCTTCCTCAGAATGCCTTTACATTGTCAGAAGTAAGCAGCAAACCAAAGGGAACCCTATTATCTCAGCCAGCATAACAGGATAAAGTGCCCAAAGAAAGCATCAGTGTCCAACTTTGTCTCCTGCTTCCCAGCTTGGCCAATCTGCAAGCTGAGTTCTCAGTCCTGTAACCTTTGGATGGCATGGACATATTGAGAGCAGCTCTGGAAACACCTGAGGTCAATGGAGAAGTGATCCAAGCACAACTTCATGGACAGCATGGCCACTGCCTGGAAGGAAAAAGGAGGTTCTGAATGGAGAATTTCAAAGGAGACAGAGAGATCAAGGGAGTTGTCATCTTTAGTCATCACAGGGGAACAGAGAGATGCCCCAGCATGAGGGGATCACCCCTGCCTTCATGTCTGGTGCTTCTGGAGACACAGTGACCAGCCCAGCAGCTAAAAAAGTGGCCAGAAACACTTCTAAACCAAATTCAGTGAAATGGTAAAGGCTGTGTAACCCCAGCATAAGAGAAATCTGGCCTATGCTTTACTGAAGCAGCAGATATGTCCTGTTTTGGAATGATACTTGGACAAGCAAAGGGGTTGGGGGCCCTCTTTTTAATTTCCTTTGTCCTCAGCTGCAGGTCACTTCCTCTCAGATGATTCCAGCAGCAACCACAGCCCAGCCACCTTCTGGGATCACAGGATGACCTTTTCTCTCTGACACAACTAAGCCACTTCCAGAAACATAGGGTGACCCGTGAACTACCTGGGACATCATTTACATGAAACAGTGACATTTAGACCTTCAGTATGTTACATACATCTTGCTTTCTATTTTACTTTATTTTAAAATACTTCTGTATCTTGAAAAAGCTGAGCTGTGAAAAGCCGTCTTTCTGTTGGATGATGTTTTGACATGCTTAGTGCTTCTGACCAACAATGTGTAGATATTCAAAGAAAAGAAACTTATAGAAAAGAAAACATCCATTCTGTAGAGAGAAATCCAGAGTTTATTCACTGTTTAGGCAACCCACATGTACTTACATGAGTATCACATTTTCTAAAGGAGCAGCAACACTGGCAATAACAAACTGACAAGCAGTTTCAAGACAGATGCAGGCACACAGGTACTAGTGAAAAATTATAATGCACACATATGAAAACAATGCATTTTGCAGGTACTGCTGAAAGTGCATGACACTTGATTTACTTTCCAAAGAATTTAAACCTGAGTAGGTGCAGAAAAACTCTGATATAACAATACTTAATACTGCTTGGTTCATAAAACTGTGAGGAAAAAAATACGCATTTTTTTATTAAAACCCCTGGATTCCATCAGTGATGGAGAGAGCTAACAAAAAAACAGCTTGTAGCCCCTGAACTCTGTCACATATAAAACTGCTATCACTTTTTTCGCTGGGCTTGAGCAGGTGAGATTTGGACACACCTTGTAGTGCCTTAAACTCATTTTTTTGTCCAACAGCAGCTGGGCCCCTGCCCTGGCGTGCCCTGGGAGCGGAGGGATCTGATCCGGCTGCTGCAATTCCCATTTTTATCCACCAGAGAGCAGCCGCCACAAAGGAAAAACCGAGCGGAGAATCTGCAAGTCACGGGAGGAGAGGCGGGGCTGGATCGGGAACACCCGAGCTCGGCAGCTCCCCGGGCTGAGCTAGGGAAAGGACAGCCCCCGGAGAGAGGCAGGTCTCTTTATTTATCTGTCTATCTATCTATCTATCTATCTATCTATCTATCTATCTATCTATCTATCTATCCATCCATCCATCCATCCATCCATCCATCCATCTTCTATTCTATTCTATTCTATTCTATTCTATTCTATTCTATTCTATTCTATTCTATTCTATTCTATTCTATCTCTATATCTCTATCCATTTATTTATCAGTGCATCCATCGATTTATCTACCTACCCATCCATTCATCTGTTATCCATCCATCCATCCATCCATCCATCCATCCATCCATCCATCCATCCATCCGCCCGCATCCTTGTCCATAGGATCTGGGTTCTGTTGTGCTGCTCGCCGAACCAGGGAAAGGAGCCCACACAGACCCAGGGAAACCTGCTCAGATAGAGGGAGTTTTAGACTCAAAGCTGGAGGCTTTGAGTGAAAGGGGAAATAGGAGGTTATTAGTGAAGCAGTAGGATTGTGCTGGGGGGGATCCAGCACCCTAGACTGAGCAGGGTGTGGGAGAGGATATAGGTCATGGAGCAACCATGGGGGTCGGTTTATCCCTTGAGGTCCCTAATTCTGGCTTTCTGCCCTTGCCGCTGAAGAGAAATGAAATTGCATCAGGATCGAGCTGTGTGCTGGTTTCCCCCAGCACTGGGACCACAGGGCAAGTGAGGACAGCAGCCGGTTTAAACCCTGGGAATCTGGGATTGTTGTAGGAGACACCGGGGGCTGAATAATCTCCTAACTTGCTTCCCTGTCAAGCCAGAGTGGCTCTAATGCAGAAAATATTTATACTATTTGAAACATGCTTAAAGAGTTGTGTCTACATCCATTACTATGTGCTTGTCTTCTGTTTTAATCTTTAGAGAAGACAGAAAGAGGGGAGACACCCCTTTAGAGAGGCAGTTGTCAGGAATACATATATATAATATTCCTCATCACACACCCTAATTTAAAGTGAAATTCACAGGTTTGACCATGACTGATTTAGTAATTTTAAATACCATTCAAGAAGCAAACATATAACACTACTGCAAATACACCACTTAGTTTCTTTAATGTACAAGCAATATAGTTTGTCTCCTTTTTTTTTTCAATGTCTTGTGGAAAACATTTTTGTGCCTGCACTTTGCAGTATTAATTTAATTTCTGTTACAGATCAGATTATTGTTTCATTTTACTTGGTCTGCACAGTTTTAGTTCTCTGGCAGTCCTTTAGGGAGAGTTATTTTAAATGTAAGTGAGCAGTGTGTCCTGTATTGTGTTAGAGGAAAATGAATTTGTATAAATCAAATTATACAGCTACATAACATTTCCACCATTGAAACAAATTACATGTATAGCAAATGTGTGTCTTACCCACCCTCACCAATCATCATGTGAGTATCTGGGACTACCCCTGTAAACCCAGATGATGAGACATGACTTAAAACACACCTTAAGTGGAAATTAAGGACAAATTTCTCAAAGTGTAATACTGAAAGTCCTGCTCTGTGTCCCCTGAGCTTGAAGAGATGCTGAAGAGCTTTAGCTCTTTGACTGTGAAGTTCTGTAAATCCACAAAATTCTGCTTCTGCATTTGCAGATGTGTCCTGATTTTACCAAGCAATTTGGTTTTGCCTTCAGCTGCCCAAGTGGGCTCTAGAAGTTTGTGATTCCATGTCTGTCTTCCAGAGGGATTTGGTTTACTTGGCACATAAAGGACAGACTTTTTGTAGCGCTGATGTAAAATGAAAAGCAGTGCTGCTATGCAAAGTACAGTGTTTCCTTTAGAAACTCCAAAATGGAGAAGAATATTGTATGATGTCCTTTTTTCTCTAATACCATACTGTCTTTGAGGTTTCAAATTTAAACTTTGACTAAAAGGGTACAAACTCACCTCTGGATATCAGATGACAGGCACTTCAGAATGCAACTGGAGTGATTCCTTGCCTTCATGTCAAAACATGCATTATACTCAATAGCAGGTGGTATTTGAGAACTGAGTCAGTCTTTCTCATACTTTTCTTTCATCTACCTCATTCTATTACTTGATATATTAATCAAGGTATCTATTGAAAGAAATGGCCCCCAAACTCAGGGACTTTGAATGAGGTTAAGAAGTAATACAGCCTGTCCAGGTGAATAAGCATGCCCCTTAATCTGAACCTTTTAATTCCAAACCCAAGTTTAAAATTGTATCCTTTTAAACATATGAAAACAACCAGCTTGGTGCCCAATACACAAACATCTACCATTTTGAGAGTAAAACTGGAGTTTTGGATACAGTGACAGGAATAAAATGTTCATTACATTGTTGTTCAGTAGATGGAGTATGAGTTATTTACCTAAAAATGTTAAACCAGGAAACGCCCAGCTCTCAAGTCTCTTTGTTTATTGACGCTTCCCACTAAATGCACACAGAAAGACATCAGAGAAGCTATTTGGCAAAACCTTTAAGCTTTAAGAGCAGAATAAACCTGTGCAGTGATTATTGCCTTGTACCCTTCACCTATTTATGCACTTGCCTCACAAACAAAACATGGAAAAATCAGGATAGATGTCGAATTGCACAGACAATTGAGTTCCAGATATCACTAGAAGATAGCAAAAATTTTCTCTAAAACAATGTTGCCTAAAGATGAACTATACCAACCCACCCAATTATGATACTCCTATTTTATTTTATGTAACAATCAGACAATCTGGCTGAAGTTGCCTCTGAGAAGCTGAGTTTTTTAACTTGCTTGCTCTCCTCCTTGCCTCATTGGTGGCTCAAATGCTCACCAACTTTGGAACAGTGAGACCCAGGTGGCTGAAAACAATAGCTTAATCAAGAAAATTTCCAATGTGTTCCATAGTGTTGCAAAGGAGAAGAGCAGTGAGGCTTTGCATCAAAAATAAAGTTGGATTAGAGCAACACCTATGTGATAAGAATGGGAAAATTCTTATTAACTTTCAAAGCAACAAAACCAACAAAAGTAGCCTTGTTTGTGGTTAAGGGGAGAAGTAAGAAATTCTGAGAAACAAAAATATAATCACAAAAATCTATTAATACTGACAGCCTCTGTTCAACAAGTTCTGACATACACTGTCTTTGAGAACAGAGAATTATTTTAGGAAAAAGATTATCAGATTCTGAAACACGCTACTGCTTTCTGCTCTTACATAGAAACCGTCCATCTGTTGTCAATTTAGTAATTTGAAATTTAGCTGTAACATTACCATGATGCACATGTTGTGTACAGCACATGGGAGCAGTTAGGATGATGCTGGACATAAATTTCCATCAGAGGCACAAGAGCTAATGTGACCCCATCACAGAAGTCAATACCAGTGAGTGCAGTCTACTTAAAGAATCCCTGAATGGAGGATGCATCATGTAATGAAACCTTCTGCATATGTTGCAGGATATTTACAAAGCTTCTAAAGCTTTAGAGAAAGCTTTGTTCTGTACTAAGGTGATGATTAAGAGGTATAATGAAGTGTTGTCCAGCAGAGAGAAGACACTTAGTGCCAGGCAGATAACAAGCAATGGGTCCTCAAGAGAAATACAAAGGAAATGCAGGAGATTGATTCTCCTGCAATAACAGAGTTCTGACAATCAAAATCCTGAAGCTTCCTCTGGGAATAAACTCTTCTAAGCTGACAGCAAATGGTGAAATCAGAAAACCTTTTCTCTCCCCACCAAAAAAAGCCCCAAATGAAAGAAATCCCCAAGCTGGTATAACTACCAATCCTCTTGAATATTCTAATTAAAAAGACTTAATGTGAATGGTCGAAGGTACTTCTTTAAAAAGCCAAAGCACTGTTCTAACAAAAACTCTTCATGCATCATTTGAAGCTTCACATCAAATTAGGCGGGAGGAGGAGGATGAGAAGAAATCCTTCCTATCGGATGGACATTTGCACTTTGCCTCTGAAATAAAAATGTGTGAGATTATACATAGTTAATATCAAGCTTGGAAAGCAGTTCTGTCAGTTAATGAACCAGTGAAAGACACTGAGGACATTCAGAGGGCTGCAGGTACTGCTTTCTTCACCCATGGAAACAAGATCCTAAGACTATTCTGAAGCTTTTAAAATTAACATAGTATTGATCTATATATGCCATAAGAAGGGCAGAAAATATATGTGTAAGATTTTTTTCTTGTATACTTTTTCATAGAAACTGGATTTTTTTTTTTTTTTTAATGAGGTAATAATGTAGGAAATGATTAGGACCTTTTAGTTTCTTAGGACTTAGCTTATCTACTTTTCACTATCTGAATGAGTGAAAAAGTTAAGAGAGTGATCAATTATTTTAAAAACTGTTGTAGAAGTACGTCAGTTTAAAAATTATATTTTGGTGGTTGGGTCCAAAATAAGCAGCATTCTCTGGAAAAATATGCACGAAAGTGGTAAGATAGCCATGCTGTCAAAGGTTGTGTATTTCACAGCAAAATCACCCCGTATTGTGGGTTATTTCCCTTCCTGCTCCATTGAATTTTTATCTATAATTTTTAATTATTCCGGAGGTGACTGTGTCAATGCTGAGGACCGCCCTGACCTTGCCTCTACTGCCCTTGTCCTGCCAGTGCCTTAGAGATTTCCTGGCTCTTTGCATGGATCTCTATAATCCCTACTCAGAGATCCAGCAACAAATTTACCATTGCCTGTTCCTGCCTTTCTACTGGTTCTGAGAGGTTCTCTGTTACAAATATTATGGGATTGCATCATCAGAATCAGATTTCTAAAGGAGATCCTGCATAGAAAGCATAACAGAAGGGGCTCAGCTGGTGTGGTCCTTACCCCACTTCTTAGAGGGACCTGTCTAAGTGTCTATTCCACGTGGATTCTGCCAGGTCATCAGAAAGGCAGGGACCACTTAGTGGAAGCTGTAAGATCCAGTTGCCAATGGAATGGTACCTCCAACATGCCAGTTTAGGTAGGCCAAGACTTGGATCCTGAAAGTAATGCAGGTGCAGATCAAGCACGTTGAGTTACACTCAGTGCTTAAAGAGAGGTCCCTTGTGCTATTCAAGGTGAAATCCAGCGCAATATACCCAGTGGATGTATACACAGCATTTAGGATGTGTGTTCTTCAGAGCCAGAAGGGCATGGGCCTTCAACAGAACCTCAGTTACATCTTCCAGTGCTCTGTGGATGCTCCAGATACTGTTATGTATGGTACTGGCCTCCAACCAGCAGGTAAAAGAATCAGATCTGTTTATTAATTTATTATTTGGTTTATTTATTTATTATTTATCTGTTTACTTATTTATTACCTGGATGCTCCATCTCTGGAAGTGTTCAAGGACAGTTGGATGGAGTTTTGAGAGAGTTGGTCTAGTAGAAGATGCCCTTGCCCACAGCAACAAGATTGGAACTAGGTGAGATTTAAGGTTCCTTCCAACCCAAACCGTTCTGGGATTCTATGATTTCCAAAACACAATTATAGGACTTGGACACACCAGTAAACATGTAGTAAACATCACAAATAAGGGAAAGAAGTGTTTCCAGCCATCAGAAAGCAGAAGCAAACAAGTAAACCCCTCAATTCCTATTATATCATATCTTATTTACTACTTGGTTTAGCTGTTCCTCTCGTTGTGTGGCAACAGCTTAAACTCATCACAAGCCTAATGAGGAGAGTGCAGCTTAATGGAAATCAGATTATGTCAAACAGATTTGATATCTTTCTCTGACAGGATTACAAATAGGAATGATAATGGAGACTGTATTGCTGATATAATGTAATCAGACTTTTATAAGACTTCTGGCTTTATGACTAACATTCAGGAAAAAAAAACCCTAAAAACAAGAGCACCATGAAAAATCAGAATGGCATAAACTGAATCAAATTGAATTTGTCAAGTTGATAGTCTCACTGCAATTAACATGGATGCATCAAATATTTGCAATTATACTAATAATATGCTATAAATATTGTTCTATTATATACATATAATCTTCTTCTGCAATGATATAGAGACAATGACAATGTAAACATGCATTGGTTCCTGAAAAGTTTTCAGATTATATAAACATGGAGATGTGATAAGCAAGAAAGCCAATGAGCAGATCACAGAGCTGTGAAATGCTTGGCATGGCTCACCAAGGCAGTTTTGAAAACAATAAATCACAATGTTTTTCAGAGACCAGAGGCTCTGGACAGACGGAGAATTCCTGTGGGCAGTCTCCTGAACACCACTGGGAAGGCTGGCACAAAATATGACTACAGAAGAACACTGAATGGATAAACAGTATTTCTTTATAACTATTGTGGCTCAGCCTACATGTGTGCCCTTCAAAAATATTGCTGGTTCACAGAGGAACAGTGAGAGCAACAATAGAAAGAATTCCAGTCTCACCATTGTGAACTTAAAGGTGATTTGTTCAAACTCTGATGAACAGAAATCTACTAGATGGCTCTTTTGATCCAGAAATTTAAAGAAATGAGAACAGGGAATAAAACATAACTTATGCCACCAAGAGATCATGGCCAAGGCATATACTGTGTTACCACTCAGCTGATACCTTCAAGTTAATAAGCAGAGTATTTTCTAAGGATGGTTCATAATTGACAGGTGTGACAATAATTGACATGTTATGTGACTTAATGTCACAAGTCAGTGATCTTGTTTCAGGGAGCAGTGGATACAAATATACACAGAGCAGACTGGATGATCATAAAATTCACTTTACATTAATGAAATATACCCATTGGTACCTAATGCGCTCCAGGTCAAATATGTC
Organism: Anabacerthia variegaticeps; assembly: GCA_035583185.1. NCBI lineage: Eukaryota > Metazoa > Chordata > Aves > Passeriformes > Furnariidae > Anabacerthia > Anabacerthia variegaticeps. The sequence goes on from JAWWEW010000028.1 coordinate 2,449,615, forward strand.
TTTCGTATTTAGTCTCTCCACATTTGATTCCCCAACACCACATATATATTAGCTTTCAAAATAATCTAATCTATTAATTAATTTCAGATTCCGCAGGAAATACATTTTTAAGCAATAGAATGAATCCAAATCAGCTTTTAGTCTGCTTTGTGCCCCTAGTAGAGATAGAGAACTAGAGTTTTTCTCAGAAGTTACTGAAACTGCAAAGAAAAAATAAAGTTCAGGTTTCATACCTTTGGAAACACACACAAGTCCCTTTCCTTCTGGTCAGGACATATGTGAGCATCAGATGTTGCTTCCTGTGACTCCGTTTCCCACAGGGTTCTTTCAAATGTCAGTCTAATCTCTGTGCTGTCCCTCAGGGACAGCACATGTGTATTAAGTAGAATAAGTCGATATGGCTTCTTTTCATATTTTGGAAATACCACTTTTCAATACCAATTGCCTTCTGAAAAGTAGATATAAATGTGGCTGATTCTCTAGTTGTATTTGGGTCTGCTATTTGTTTTCTCCTTTATGATCTGCAGAGCCAGTTCTGCTCTGCCTGTTTGGTATCACAAATATGAACTGAAGTGTTAATGAAGGTGCATCTGCAGGGCCAGATGTTGGCCTTAGCAATGGCTGTAACCAGTTCCTTGCCTGTCTGCCATTGCGTATCCTGAAATTATGATGTTTGAGAAGAGACAATCAGTTGAATGTGTTATCCATTATTCCTGTTGCACTTACCCACCAGACAGAGCAAATAGTTTGACTTTAACCAGAAATGGTGTTTCTTGGCAAGAGAAAACATTTTTCTTGCTTATATTAGGAACACATTTGATCTGTATTCAGTCAGACTGACAACATTAGATTCTAAATCCTGCATTTACACCATTTCCACCCTGGAAGCATCCATCTTCCAAATCCCGTGCTGTGGAAATTCCTCTGCTCCTGAAAAGTTAAGAGTACAACACAGTGAATGTTTCACTGTTCCAGAATGGCCTGATAGAATCTAATAACATAAATTAATTAAATTTGGAGATGAAATGTTCCAGGAGAAGTGAAAGAGTAGACAATGAAGGTAGCAGGCCTTTGGACATGAACCTAGAAAAGAGAATGCCTCAAGCAGAAACTGTATTTGAGAAAGGTAGAGTGGTTCACAAGGAGGATTCAAGGCAACAACAGCATCCTTTGGGAGATACTTCCTTTCATAAAACTTTTAAAGTCACATTTATTGAGCTAAAAGGCACTCAGATGTGATAACACAGAAATAGAGGGAAATACATCACTAAAATATAAAAACTTCAAATATTCTCAGTTACCACTTGGAATTTCAGTTGTTTGTCCAAATGGTCATATTTTCTATTTGTACCTACCTAGGTCTACATCACATTAGCTCCAGAATAGGATTTTTGGGTAAATTCTTCTACTATAACATAACTATTTCTGCTAATAATTACTGATTTGTCCAGTCCAAAGGAAACACATATTAATAAAACGTTTTCCAGTATAATATAAAATTAATAGTCATTATTTCTGGTTTAACCAACATAATTATTTATCATAACAGCTCTGTAAATATTGATTTTTTGAAGCACTTCTGAAAAATCTTGAAGAGCAGCATCTCACCTGCTCTGTTACATTGGTTTTAGCAGGTGCAATCTAAGGTAAAAGGCAACATACCTGCAAATCACTGGTGTGTTTTGGCAACTTTCTACATCACTGTTTGCAGATTTGTTCATGTATTTCTTTAAGGCATCCACTCTAAATTAAAAAGACAACAAATTCAAACACAGTCCTGTATGTCTGTACTCTGTTTGGTACAATGATGTTCTAGTAAGCTTCCTATTTTCTAAACAGCAGTTATGAAGCTTTTGTTATATTTTTAATTAACTGAAGTTCCCAGGTCTGTGTGCAAATCTTACTGATTTGTATTCTCTCTGTTTCTATAATATCCGGATGGCCACATCACACAAGAGAGCTCAAATGCAACATGTTCATAAACTTAGCCAGTCCAAAGAAATATTATCAACTGATGAAAGGCTTGAAGGAAATTAAATGTGAGGCAAGAGAGTTAAAAATGTATAGCTTAGGGAGAAAGAGATGAGAAAGTGAGATATAAATCCACAAAAATCAAAAGTGTGGCAACACTGAAACAAGAAGCAGCAGAGGCACAGGGGTACAAAACTAAACATGTGCACAAAATGACTTGGAGGAAGATGTAAAGTGAATGCTAAGGAACTGTTGGGGTTTATTTACATATAGATCCCTGCAAGTCCAAACATAATCTCCGTATAAAAGCACAGTCTAAAATTGATTATAGCAGACTTTTTTTGTGTGTGTGAACATTCTGGAGCGAAACAGATACCATGAGAGAGAACAATCTTCTTGGCCTACTTGATCATTTGCCTTCTAATACCTTTCTTCCCACTATAAATTACATCAGAAAAGTGATAAATTTACAGGGAGGCACCTAAAATTTAAGAAGTGCTGTAGTTCCTAAAGCAAATTTCTAGGTTCTACTACCAAATTTCTAGGCTTGAATTTATCCAGCTGTACAAAAAGGATGAAAGTTATGAGTAAAAACTATGAAATTTTATCTCTGCCTTATAGTTGCATTTTATATTATATGTATTATATGTGTCACTTGTGAAATGATTATCATAATGCAAAGGAAGTCTATGTGACCAACTTGTTTTTATCACCAGCAAACATATATTTTTAAACAAGTTTCTTTTTGACCAGACTGCATGTTTTTGACAAATAACACATGGCTTTTAACTTTTCAGAAATAACCACAATATCAGCATAACTGACAACACTATTTCAGCCACGTGAGAAGCAACAACACCCAAGGGAATTGCTAAATAAATTGAATCATTAAAGCAAGCCACTTTTCCCAGGAACAGCTGTTATTATTTTAGAAAACAAAACCTGCTGAAGGAAACTGGAATCTTGCCAGATCTGGTATTTAAAAAGAAAGAACTGGGGGACAAGATAATAATAATAAAAAAAAAATAAAATAGAGCATTTGAAGATTAAGCAACTGTGCAAAATGAGAAAGCCTCCCTTGCAGCATCCTGAGGCAAGTACCAAAAAATGGGCCAATATTAGCATATGTATTCAGCACACTTCTGTAAGCAAGGAGATGTTTAAAAAGATTCATGTGTAACACCTGTCTTTTGTACTGAGGGAAATACACGAAAAAAAAAATTGCAGAAAGGGTAACAGAGGACACCATTAAGCCGAGATGGAGCAGGCTAGTTGGACTGTTATGATTTAATTAAGGAGAGTTTTACTCAGTGGGATTCACACATGGGAGACTATTCCTATCAAATCTGACAGAATTTTTCACAGTGGTAACATATCACAGAGGGAAACTGTGGACATAAAAACGATTTGACACTGTACTGCACACTGTTAAATTAGAAAGTTAATGACTAGAATATATACAGCATGAAAAACTTGCAAAAAGAAAGAGCTGACTTTGAAATCTAATACATGAAATAAAAAGATAAAGTGTAGACCACATTTTAATTTATTCAGCTTCATTAAATTACATGTATCAGCCTACTCCTAATATCTTTTGGTCAACTAACCATAGAGGCATAATACACCACTTCCAGCAAAACACAAATTCCCATCTTTTGCCTAAAATTTCATAAATTGTACATTATCTAAATGGGTCCAATTCTTTCTTTGATTTCAGTCTTGTCTTTTCTTCCTTGGAACTCACTGTTAAGCTGCTTTATCAAGAACCAGTTTTCCCACAATTCACAGAGCCACAGAACTATTGGGATTAGAATGGACCCTCTGGAGACCATCAAAACTACACATACACTCCTCTAATCCCCCAAATACTGACTAAAGCAAAACATATTGCTCAGGCTCTCAGCCAATGGACTTTTGAATACATCCAGAAGTGGAGACTCTGCAGTTTCTCTGAGTGACCAGTGGTCAACTACCATCAGAGCATGAAAGATTTTTCCTTATGTTTAGAAATTTTTTAAATTTATTTCCATTCCTGCCTATTGTCCAGTTGGACACACTGTCTGTCTGCTTCACTCCCTCTCTTTACTACCTGCCCAGCTATTTGATTGATAAAATCCTCCCTGATCTTTTTCTTCCCTAGGGTGAGCTCTACCAGCACTCTGAGCATCTCTTTCAAATGCTAACTGGTCTCCAGTAGAACTTCCTACCTCTAGTCACAACCCCTTAAGTCTGGCAGTTTACCTGGTTTTCAGTTCACTTCAGCACCCACTTACCTAGGCCATATTCCATCAGTTTCTCTGTAGGAATGTTACAGCAGTCACCATTGAAAGCTTTATTAAAGTCAGGGTAAACAACTTCCACTGATCTAGCCATCTCATTGTAGAAAGTTATCAGGTTGACCAAACACAATTTTCCCTTCATAAAATCATACTTACTCCTCCCAACCACTTTCTTGTCCTTCATATGCTTCAAAATGGTTTACAGGGTTCTTTGCTTACCATCCTTCCAGTGACTGAGGTGAATTTGATGAGCTGTAGTTCTGTAGATCCTCCTTCTTACCAATCTTGAAGATACTAGTATATATTTGCCTTCTAGTTCTCAGGAACCTCCCTCAAATACCATGACATTCCAAGGGTTGGGTGGCCTTACAGTGACATCAGCCAGGTCACTCAGCACTCATGTACTATGGACATCTGTATATCCAGCTTGCTTAAATGTTCTCTACTCTGATGCTCCTCCTCCTCCAAGGGTAAGTTTTTATTGCTCTGCACTTTCTAGCTGCTGTCTGAGACCTGGGACTCCTGAATGCAAATTTTACTCTTAAAGGTCGAGGTAAATAAGGCATAAAGTGCCTCCTTGCCATTGGTCACCATCTCCCTCGTGCCATTCAGCAACGGGCACACATTTTACTGATCTTCCTCTTGCTGCCAATATACCTGCAAAAGCCTATTGTCTTTCCCACCCTTCATTACATTCAATTCCAGATGAGCTTTAGCTCTCCTATTCTATCTTTGAATGCATGTCAAACAACTTCTCTGTATTCCTCTATGTCCATTCTTTTACCTTCTGTATACTTATTTTTTTACCTTAGAGTGGTGCCAGGATCTTCCTTGATCATCCATGCAGGCTTTCTGCCACTCTCATCTGATTTTCTGTATGTTGGCGTTGACCATTTTGAAGCTTGAAGAAGGTAAGACTCTGAAATCTCCTGAATTGTACTTAGCTAATACTGAACTTATTTGCGCAAGTCCAAAATGTTTCTAGATAAGTTTGCTAAGCTTGAAGGCAGTCACTCCAGATAACATCAAAAAATAAAAAGAATGTTAAAGAATGACTCATTTATTTTACCAACAGTAATGTTTACAGCAATGTAATCTGTTACAAAGATCACTTTAAAATAGCCTAATATTTGGAAGGAAATGAAATGCAGGCTTCGACAGTTATCTGTTTTGAAGATCAGAGCCAGGACCACACATATTGATTCTCTGTAATAACATTTTGAGTTCAGTTTGCAGACTCTCAGACCTCTCAGTTTGCCAGCAAAAAAGCAACACATTCATCTCTGTCAGGCTGATATTGTGGTTAATTCATGGGGAGGGGAAGTGAACTCCTTACCAGAAAAATGTAAAAACAACACAACTAAGTAATGTCTAGAAAGTTTAGTCCTGTATTTTCATACACATTGTAATACATTTTATAACCCACTTGTTAGTGTGCCATTTAGTTGCGCACTTTGAATGGTGCATGTGTGAAAGCTGCTTTGTACCACTGAGCTACATAATAGAATCTCCTAAGTTAGAAGGGACCCACAAAGATCATCCAGTCCAGCCCCTGGCCCTGCACAGACACCCCAACAATCCCACCCTGTCCGTCAGGTTGTTGTCCAAACACTCTGGAGCTCTGGCAGCCTTGGGGCCATGCTTACTGCCCTGGGGAGCCTCTTCAGTGCCCACCACCCTCTGGGGGAAGAATTTTTTCCTGATATCCAACCTAACCCTCCCCTGACTCAGTTCCAGCTGTTTCCTCAGGTCCTGTCACTGCTTACAGAGAGCAGAGATCAGAGTTGCCCCCTGTGAGGAAGCTGCAGATCCTGCTGAGGTCTGACCTGAGTCTCCTCTTCTCCAGCTGAACAAGCCAAGTGACCTCAGCCACGACTCCTATGGCTTCCCCTCCAGGCCCTTTACCTTCTTTGTACCCCACCTAATAGCTTTGTAGCTCTCTAATTACTTTCAATGTTTTTAATATTGTGACACCCAAACCTGTTCCCATGACTATATAACCCCTATAATGTATAGATTACATGTATAACCCCATCCCAATGTTGCACCATTTGTTCTCTACTCAGAAGTAAAGAGCTCCTCAGTGTTACTGGATCATCCCCATTACTGCCATTCATGGGACCTGAGCTGTGACATAGATAATGGAGTCAAAATAAGGCTGTGAAAAAACACACTTTGGTTTCTGATCACACCATCTCCCCTTGACTAGCTCCTCTTTTCCCCCCAAATCTCATTTACCTGATAGCACCCATACTGGCCTCTACCACGGCCAGTGCCCAAAATAATAGGGAAAACTTTCCACTTGTCCAAAATGTCTCGATGTGTCAGTTGGCCACTTTTAACATCTATAAAGCCACCTCTTTATTTTCCTTTACTTAAGGAAACTTGTGTGCCTTTGTGTATGTCTGAGAAGGATCTGCTGTTCTCACAGCTAGTTATTTATGCACAGAGACTGAGTTTGTGCTGACAGGCACCCCAGAAAGCAGACAAGGACAACCTAAAGGTTGGCTTCAGTGAGTTGAAATTAAGATTCAACTCTTCCGGTCTTTAAACATAACTGAACTACACTGAAGCACCAAAAGGAAGGTGTAGGCTTCTTTAAGAAAGAACAAAATGCCCTAGAGCAACAAAACGACACAGAGTGAAGGAAGCATGAGCAGAACAGAATGATTCACACATGAGAGACACTGGGAACTGTGCAGTAAAAGGTGCTTATTGTGCACAGGGGCATCCAATTACATGGGCACCAGTGGGCCTGGCTTACCCCACTGTGCTGTCACCCTGGATTACATGGAACGGAAGTGACAGTAAATGTATAGGGAGATCCCAGACTGCTCTGACACAGAGAGATGGCATCTAAAGGAGGGCTTTGCATCATGAGAAGTGGTTACTCAGTAAGTTTTTGGTTCTTTGCATAGAGGTAGAACTCCTAATGCATCTTCTTGCTCGTAATGATGCTGACTGGGCCATTGACAGAATGGTAAATCAAGTACAGCTTCTTCAAGGGTTAAACTCATTAAAATCTCTATGGTTTAGCAAGACAGCTTTGAAAAAGCCCGTGTGAGTTAAGCCTGCACTGTGCATAATCCATCTCAATTCCCATGTTTGCTATAGTGAGCAACATCTATTTTTGGAGAAGATAAACAAGTATCTATTATCTCTCACTGCTCTTTCCCTTCATCTGGTTGTTAACCTGTTGTCCACAATTTCAATCTGCTATCAGAAACCCCCCTGTCATAGCACTGAGGTTACTGCTCCATTTTCTCTGTTCCACTTCCATCCAAAAGGGAATTGTTTTCATAAGAGTTGGAGTCTGTGTCCCAAACGCACTTCTGCTTTTACTCATGATGTTTATCTCTTCTGCAAGAATTTGTCTTTTGGTGACATGATCTGTCTATTTTCCAAATTAATTTTGTTCTTCAAATCTGCTCCATTCCTGACTAAAGAAAACAGAATGTCTTTTCACATTTACTTCTCAATCCAAGTATGTCTGTTAACTGTCTGCTAATATTCCTCTGTTTCTCTTCATAGAACCTCTCTGAATCCTTGTGCCTGGCCCTCATCTTTCTTTGCTCCAGTGCATTTTTTTTCCCAATACTGTGTAGGTTGACAGTCACCTTTTCATGACCTTTCCCTCCAACTCTGACCTCTTCCTTCTTGTCTTTTCAACCTGAAGCTTAACTTTTATGTACTTGAGTTTGCAGATAAATTCTAAAAAGCATCCTAGTTGTAAGCTAGAAATGACAGAGATTAAATCAGCATAATATTAATAAATAACTGACTCTGAACAAAATAAATCAGTGTTTAAACTAAGGTTTATTGTCAATCTAGGATGACATTTCACATATACTCCTGCAGGAGCCTGTCATGCATCCAACTTCACAGAACTATTTTACTAGCACCTTATTATGCTACTGTCATACACACAAAACCTTAGGTGATGCCAAACTGGGACAGGGGAAGAGGGAAGCTCTTTGGAATTCAGAAGAAGGTTGTCAGTTTGGGAGGGAAAGTCTGAAATGAGACAAAATCTCATAATGATATATTCAAAAAGGTACAGTCAGGAAGGGCAGAACAAATAGAGCAAAAATGAGGAATTAGATGAGTGAGTACTGCAGAAAATATCTGGGGTTATAACGGTTCACATGCCGTAGAATGACACTTTAAAAAAAACCCCTAGAAAATCTCATTCTGGAGTATATTATCAGAAGTGTTGTGTGTAAGACAAGGTAATTATTCTGCTCTACTTGTTACTAGTGAGAGCTTGGTTCCTGCTGTGGGCACCACATTTAAAGAAGCAAGAACATAAAGAATATCCAACAGAGAGCAAGAAAGATACAGTTTTTCCAAAATTACAGTCTTGAAGAATAAATCAGATGACAAATAAGGAGGTTGAGGGAAGGTGAGAAGAGCCTTCCAGTTTATTAAATGTTATTGCAATGAAGGCAATGATCAATTGTTCTCATGTCCTCTGGAGGAGGGCAAGTAAGAGGCTTAATTTGCAGCAAAGAGGATTTGCATTACACACTAGAAACACTTGCCACTATAGGGTAGTTAAGCTCTGGAATGGGCTAACTGGAGAGTTAGTAGGATCCCTTCAATAAGAAATTTTAAAAACAATTTTGACTGATATGTCAGAACCAGGACCTGCATGTATTTGGAGTTCCAGGTGAGTTAGAAGTCCATTTGGTCATTTTTTATGTCATTTGACCACTGTAACTACACATACTCTTTATGCAATGCTACTGGACCAGGCAGTGCCTCTGACCTCACACCGATCATCGTCTCTATTGCAGAGTTAACAGGAATTCCTGTGAGAGGTTTTTTGAAGTGTTTGGTAAATTATATTGAGTATATTCCACCCATCTTTAGGATAATCTCCTATTTACACATATGCTGACAAGGATCATTAGCAGCACCATTTGATGACAGCATTTCATTAGCAGATGAAAGTAAATTATTACAGGGCAGATCCTGACAGAGCCATCTGTGATTGTCAGCAGGTTGGTACAGGATTTTTGACACTGGACTTCACAATATTCTAAAATTCAAAAATTCTTATGTTAACTAATACCCACAGAGTGCATCATACCCGTATTTTGAAGTGCAGTGTTTTCACATTTGCAACTTCCAATATATTGACTTTTATCTGTCAAGCTTAGTTGTTTGTGCCTTCTTTTCCTTGGAAATCCTCTTTCTCCCCACGTGACACTAAGTGAATTCCTAGTTGCTGAGCTGCTTTGACACACAACAACCTTTTCAAATGGCAGGGAACCATCAGCCTGATATTTTCTTTCAGTGACCTGCATGTTGAATTCACCTCCTTTCTAGATATGACAAGACACAATGTTAGTCTCTCAACATACAGTGTGGTTAGTGGGGTTTATTACACTGAGCTTAGGAGCTTTAAATCTTGAAGAGGATTAAAGAATTTTTAAGGACACAAAGTTTACTGCATTTTTATATTCAAAATAACTTATAAAAGTGTCCAGTTGTCCAAGGCAAGTGCTTTACCTAAATTTAAATGATCAGATAAATAACCTGCTTATAGTGAGATGTGAGAATGACTTTGATATCTTAAATTTTCATAATCTTTCACTTGTCCATTTGTGGGACTTTTGTGTCATGCGAGTAAGAATCAGAGTTGTTAGAATTTCAAAATATATTACATATTTTCTTTTCTAAGGATTAACAATTGCTTCAACAACTCCTTTCAAAATCCCAGTTCTCAATTTTATGCATTTTCAGGTCCCTTATTTTAAAAAGCAATCTGTGATGCACAGTTTGAAGTACAGGTCTCTCACCTCACTAACACATGATCTAGCAACCACAAGACAAAAGTTGGGAGATAATGGGCAAGAAATAATGTCTGCCAAATATTATTACACCAGGATGAAGATACAAGAAGGGATTGTTATTGCAGACTTAATAAGACAACTATTTGTCATTACAGAGTGAAGCAGTTTGCACAAGCTGCATGAAACATCCCAGAACAACAGGCTGGCCCAAACATGAGCCAGCTCAATTGCTGCAGCAATCAATGAGTGAGGACCTCGGATGTTCATGTATATATTGAACTCTCTTGTTTAAAGTTTGTGAAAAGAAGTCTATCCCATCAGGTGCTCCCAAAGACTCCATTAGGAGCAAAGTAAATAAAACTGCTTTTCCCTACCACTGTAACAAAAACAAGAAAACCCACCCTGATAGCACAAAGTTCACCAGCAAGTACAAGGTGTATTTAAACTGTTTTATAGTTTGCTTTGGGTCTAAGCAGGAAAGAATTCCTTTTAAACACTGGACTAGCCAGTTAGCCAACAGCCAGTCTCTTTATTATGTCATCAACCAATCACTTTTCTCTGATCCAAGAGTTTTTGGATTACACCTAGTATTTGAAGTTATTAATGCAGAGAAAAATCAACAGCATCTCAGGAATAACAGTGGGACAGATTGGGATGTATGCTCTTTACTGTCTCCAGTAATAATAGAACGAGGTTCCAGTGCATGATAAGGCCAGAAACACACACTAAGATCTGTACAGGCCACAATGGATCTACCTCATGAGTCCTGGGAATGTCAGACTGGCACACTAAGCTCCAGGAGCTGGAATTTTTCAGAGTCCAACAGTACACCACTTCGCCTGGTGACAGAGAGTATAAAAGGGGACAGAAAACATTTTACAGTATTTGTTGTCTTTCACTACTTGTACCTTCATGCCATGTTTATGATAACTTACACTTTAAGCCAAAGAAGTCATCTTGCATCATGTTCCCAAGCTGTACAACAGGTTAGAAAGATGGTGATGGCACAGGAGTATAAGCAAGAGGAATGTAACTTTTTTTTTCCATTGAGTCAGCAACATGCAGCTGGTGTAAACCATTTGTGTTTGTTCCATGCCTTTAATCTGTCTGCAATCTGTAGAAGAATACATCCCTAGAGTCTTTACTAGACCTTGAATTCTAGCAGCTGTCACTTTAAATTTATTTCTTCCTTTGTCTGGGAGCTATTTTAGTCAAATGCAAGTACATGTGCTCTGAGCAAGGCTCCCAGGAGTAACTACTATGACAGGTACACCCCTATGTGTCTGTGTTGTCATCTTTCAACAGGCTTGAAGATGGTGGCAAATATTTCTCCTTTCAGTGTATTTTTCATTAATCCATGGCCTGTTGCAGTGTTTCTTTTCCCCAGTGCTTCCCAAATCATCTCCTATGGCATAAAGCATTAGGGACAGCATATTAGTGGAATTTAAGGTGCTACTGGGCTCAGAGTAGCCAAGAGATCCTGGGAAAGGAGTAGCACAGAGACCCGTGTTAGGGATCAGACCTATTACAGATCTTCTCCACTGCAATCTCTCATCTCTTGACATTCAGCCTTTTCAGTCAGCAATTGCTTTTCAATCGTGAGAAAAGAATACCTCAGGCTCAGGAGTTGCATTTCCTAATTTCTGGGGGTTTTGTTGCTCCCTGAATCCTTACAACCACTCCGACAGCACTACCTCTTTCTATGCCTATTTGTCCTGAATTATGATCTGGTGACCCCTAGAAGATCCTGAACTTCATTCCATTAGTCTTCCTCTCACTTTACCCTGTATAAATTGCATTTTCATCATACCTTACTCCCCAAAATAACTTGTTAACCTTTCAGTCAACATAGAAACTTGCATTTTTCCACACTCACACAATATGGGATTCAAACTAGGGAACAGAGTGGGATGTGGTAAGGCTTAAGGATAAAGGAAACTGGGAAAAATTAAACAAGGAAAAAAACCCCAACATAACACATTCACTTGGGGGCTTATTAATAACAAATCAATATCTACTTGACCCCAAAAAGTGAACTGCTTGGAGGATATTAGAAATAAGAGTAATCTTACTGGGCTCTCTTACTCCATCTAAATTAATATTTCAGTAGCTTCCCTTGTGAACAGACAGAAAAGGAACCTCTGGCTAGACAAGCTTCCAGGAGCAGACATCCCTAATAGCCAAAGGGTGAGATTCCCCTGTCAAAATGGAGACGTTCGTGGTGCAGACTGTCAGCTTGGAGCTCATTGTCTGGGCTCTCTTGACAAAGAGACAGAAATAGGCCTTTCAGGGGTCACCTCATCTCACTCAAAGATAGGACAAATGACTAGAATTTCAGAAGAGTTTATTTCCCTCCACTGGATATGAAAGGAGACTCAGAGATTAGATCAGATGCAGATATCTGTGCTGTGGACTTCTCAGATTAAGTGAGACAAATCCCACTAGATTTTGTAAATCTTGCCCGTGCACTTCCCATTCATTCTATGTAATACAACATATATAAACACCAGATACAGTATTAAATATTAGATATTTTATTCCCTCACTACTGAGAATAAAATTCCTTAGTAGACCCCTTACTGTGCTGCAACTAAGTACAACTGTACTAATTAAGGAAAGGAGACTGCTGTGATAGGAGCACTTAGAGACCAGATAAACCAGATCAACTCCACTTGACTTTTCTGATACACATAATTAACATTTTTTTGTACTTATTGTTAATAACCATCACTACATAGTCAAATATTTAATTTTAAAAATCTTATTCTAATTTTATTGTAAGTGTTCAATTCCATGGAAGGGGTGTCATATAGTCAGGGCCTAGAATTCCAGTCCCTGATGATCTCAGTCCATGAGGTGAAGGTGATCAGTTTTGAGAAAGGCATAATTCTTTCTTTACAACCCCCCAAAAAAATCAATGCTTTCTCCTTTTATCTGTGTTTCATTTTCTAGACACTTCTGAGACATTCACTTGTGCTCTGCACTGTTTTGGGGGTGTTACTTCCCCAGGCTACTACATGTGTCTCTGTCTGTTTGTTTCCTGGTTTGTGCTAGAATTTATATGGTGGTTTTTTTCTTGTTTAATCCCTTGATAAGCTGCTGCTCTTGCTGCCACCACCATCACCACCTCACAGCAAAACAGTCCTTTCTCAGTTTTTCAGGGTGTGTTTAATCACCACTGTCTGATCACCAATGATCAGTTTATTTCTGGGGGCTCTGTTTCAACATGTGCCCATATTTTCAAGGCCTTCACTGCTACCCTACGTTTAAATTGTGCATATAGCTGAAAACCTTAGTTCAAGCTCGAGTTCACACATAAAGTTCTTGTAGGAAGCTGCTGACACATCTAAGAGAAAGGAACTGGAGTCTGGCACTGTTCATATAAAGCCTGTGACCTGTTCCTAGCAATGCCAACATCAATTCTACCAGGACAATGGGTATAAAAATGCTTATACAATTTTTCCACAGATGTGCAATTTAATTATCCTCATATTTGAATTCAAACCAAGCTGATATTATTTATATCCTGCTTATGGAGTTTCTGCTTCCAGGGGTGCAGCAGGCTTCCAATTTAGCTACAGAATCTTCGAAAGACTCATCTTCTCCAGAAAGAGCTCTCAGACTCAAGTGCCTCGTCCAAACATACAAGTACTCATTACTGTAATGAAGGAACTGTAGCCTTATTTACAATTTACATGACTTCATTCTTCAAGCTGCTCTGTTTGGGTTAGTGGTTTATTCCATTTGTTTTTCAGTGAGTCTTCTATGCTTGCTTTTTAAATGAGCATAAAAATTCAGGGGTGATTGAACAAAACTATTACAGAAAAGGACACTAATCCGGAAAATCTGCAAAGGGCTATCTGTGAACATAACAGTCTTCAACAGTATAGTTTCATACTTATGGTTTGGAGTGAAATTACTGATGACAGTTTGTGACACTGGGGACTAAGTAAGCAAGGATAACATTTCAGAGATTTGAAAACATGAGATTTTCTTTAAGACTGAGCATTCAAAAATAGCCAGTATTTCTTACCTGGTGTTATTCAGAAAAAAAAAGAGCTCTAAGGGCAGCATTCAAACTTATTTGCAGCTGTGTGAGGTCTTGTCTTAGAAAAGCCTTCCTAAAAATTTTCACAGTGAGAAAAAACCAACTGATATCTTAAAGGAAATAACTTCTACATAATAGAAATCTTAACTAACACCTACTACTTCCTAATACTGCTTGAAACCTTTTTTTCCTGAATCAGAGAGCAGGTGCTTTGTTGGCAACAACTCCTTGATTGTATTGCAACACTGAACTATCTACTTCATCTTGTGGCTTCACATAATTCCTCAGCACTTCTCCGATACGGTCCTTTAAAATGTATTGTCTTAAATTCAGAACTATTATCACCATCTTGGAACCAAGTTTTGTGTTTTTAAAACATGAAAAAGCAGCTGAAAAAGTCTTGTCTTGTGTGTCTCTCCCCTTTTTAGAAACTTCAGTAAATTATTTAGCACACAGTTGATCAACAAAACCTTATTTGTAACCAACATGTCTCAATCAGAATTTTAGCTGTTCCTTGAGACATTTATTGCATTACTTTAGCTAGTGAAGTTACTTGATCTTAAGTAATCCTCCATACACTTCCTCCCTTTTGGAAAGGGAAAAGAAAAAAGACTTTGATCCTTTAGAAGAGAAGAATTAGCATCTCCAAGCCATAATTCACTTGTAAAAGCACTCAGCAGAATTGCCCTCAAGGAATGATCTTCTTTGTTGACTGTAGAAGCAACCCGGTCAAGTGCCTTTGGATAAACTTGTGGCATTAAATATACACCCCAAAAAAAGCAGCTTTGAATAACTATTCCACTTTAAGATATCTACAATTAGAAAGAAGAAATCCTGGCTTTCACAAAGACATAATTAAATAATTGTTTTTAAGTATAGGAGCTAACCACAGGTTGTTTTTAAATGTTTGCCATACCTATTGAACATCTATTCTCTTTTTGAGGTAGAATTACTACCAAATTTTGAAAGGAAGTTTGAGATCACACAGAAAAAAAATTTCCTCCCCCTCCTTTGGAAAGAACCATTACCTGTGAAACCACAGGGCACTTGGTGGCTTTGTTGTTCTTAAAACTAAAGTTTCTTCCGTTTCCTCTTTCAGCTCAAACTCCATTATACCATTAAGGAAGGAAATGAGCAATACTGTATAGTAGTAGTAGTAATTATAATAACGATGATGACAATAATAATAATGATGATGATAATGATAATAATAATAATTTCAGTAGAATTCAAATACAAAAATAATTCTTCCATCTTGCAGTAAAAAGCTGCTATTTGCCAAAAATCAAGAGCAAGAGTTCTTCCAGCTCACTCATTTTCTCACAGCCTATTTAGGACTGAGCTGCAAGGTAAAGTCTGGGAGGGCTGATGCTCTTGAGAACTATTTAGTCTGAACTCTTCCTGAAATTATGTTTCTCTCTGACATTGCCACTCTGGAATGATAACTCAGAGCTGAATATCAGGAGCTAATTTTTATTTTCTTCCTTATCCCTCTTCCAAACAGAGAGCTCAAAACCTAGATGATGGCAATCACTTGTGTCTTAAAAGAGGAGCAAACAAATTAATGTGACTCATTTATTTACCAGAATAAGTGGGGAAGAGGAATGATGATATTTAAGCATCCACCTAATATTTAAGACTA
This sequence comes from Anabacerthia variegaticeps, assembly GCA_035583185.1. NCBI lineage: Eukaryota > Metazoa > Chordata > Aves > Passeriformes > Furnariidae > Anabacerthia > Anabacerthia variegaticeps. The sequence continues at coordinate 2,465,353 of JAWWEW010000028.1, forward strand.
CAGCAACAATGCTCTCAGGAACATGGTGGGATTCTTGGGGTGTTCTGCACAGGGCCAGTAGTTGCACTCCATGATCTTGTCGTGTCCCTTCCGATTCAGTATATGCTATAGTTCCATGACCCCCACAACCTACCCCCCACACAACACTTGGTAATAAATTAGGATTTCAGCCTTGTAGCACTGCAAACAAGGAGGAAGGCTTCTGTGCCCACAAATTTACTCAAAGGATCCACAGTCAACAGCTCTGACAGAACAAGTCCTATCTGGGCAAAAGTGAATTAGAAAAAAGGCAGAAAGAATAAAGGCCAGCCCTCCTGGCTATTGAGAAAGCGTCTCCTTCAATGCAAGAAGGAAATCTTAAGTACTTTTCCAACTGTAAAAATATGGTTTCATCAGGCCCTACTCAGTCTCCCCAGTGCTTTAATGAGGTGCAGAAACTGCAGCACAGTCCATTAATTTTTGTGCTGCCCAACACTGAGTGATGTGTGTTAGTTTGTTGTCTGCTTAGCAATCTGGTCCCTTGAAGTTTTAGATTGTGAGCAGATCTTTGCTATCATGTCCTGTTCTGAGGATAAAAGTGTATGAAGTTCAACTTCCCACTGGCAGCACTTCAAATAGACACTCTGCGGCCCAAGGCAGTTTTTCATATCAGAGGGTGTCTTACTTGTTTACTCCTCTTTAAATTTTAAGTGGTAGAAGTAGATCTTCACATGCTTGAAAAAATCATTCTCTCAAGGTTCAAAAATCTAACAAAGGAAGTTAAATTTTGTAAGAAAAAATCTTGCTATCCCACAAAGAAATATTAGAATTTGAGCTACTAAGTTCTTAAGATGTAGAACCTCCAAACTCTGTTCAATAAGTGTTTTCTTTTCTCTCTCTTTTTTTTTTTTTTTGTGATCAAATTACTCTTTTACAATTTTGTTAAAAGTATTTTTTCCACTCCCTCTATCCTCAGGGTTTTGACATGGAATAACCTTCTTTCCTAGTCTGCTGTTCATTAAAAAAAGCTCAGCTTCCTCTTAAATGCCAAAGTCTTTTGTAAAATACTGTGTTATCCTTTCTTTTTTTTTAAATTACATGAATGAAAAGTGTTTTAGATAAAGCATCAAAGGGTCAAATTTTAAAGCAAGAAAATGGAGATGTTAGTAAAATATGTAAGATTTTTAACCTGAATAAAACCAATAAACCCAGCTGGCCAATCCTTTAGCTCCCACTGGATTTTGATTTCCAGATCATCTGTTTTGGATGAAAAAAACATAAAATTAAATGTACATAAAGTTGTGTTTCATTATCCAGGATGGGCTCTCCCACACAGTACAACCTGGCAGTGTATGCAGTGGGGCTACCATATATTTTCCAACAGTGCTGGATTTCTTAAGCGAGCAACAACAAAAAATTGCAGTTCTGGACCATTTCTCTCACAGTAGTAGTCCTGATTTCTTGTAATGTCTGATGTGGTCATTGCCCACAACGCAAAGAACAGACACATGGAATGAACAGACACTTTGCTATGAACGTTATTTGGGTAGAAAAGAAATGACAACTGTTAATGCCTCAAGTGTTACATAAGCCTTTTCTTACCCACATTCATAGTGAGCCATGATGGTCCTATATTAGCAGAAAAACATATGATATGATCACAGTGGCCTTGATGGATGTATTTGAAGAAGCCCAGATATGTGACTGTAGCAGAAAATGTCTTGTACTGACTGAGGAAAGCATTGTGTGTAAAAATGCACTTTTCCCAAAACATGCCTGCAAATACAAACTTGCCCCCAGCTTTTATTGTGGCATGTTACATTTCATTACTGGTAAAAACTAGAGGTTGATGAAAGACCTTGTGCTATTTGCCCACTGTGTGATCAGATTCCGGCATTATTCCTGTTATTTCATGCTTGTCCTTGTCACAGAGAAGACAATCTTGACAGTGTGTGCCCATTTTGAAGTGCTTGTCCTAAGTCGGCAGTCAGCCAGAGAAACGTGAGCTGCCACATCTCAAAGAGGTGAAAATGGTGAAATGAAACATTCATAGTTCAAAAATCAATGTCCTTAACTCTTTCATTTCTCTTCACATTTACAGAAAACCTCCCTTATCTACACCTCTCTCCCACATCTTTCATGTGTTAAAATCTTCTCTAATAGTTTTTGATATTTTCTCTGAGACTATTTTCTGAGAATAGGACAATCAGGGCTCTAGAGAAAAAAGGAAAAGTGTGTCATGTATGTAATTTCATATTAAAGGAAACAGTTCAGAAGGACTGGACTGATTATGTGAGCAACTGAAAATGAAACCCCTGCAAAATTTCTAGTCTTTTGCACCAGGGGACTGTGGAATGAGATACTTAAAAGTAGGATTTAGGACTCAGTTTGCAGCAGCACATACACGGCCTTGACAATTAGATTTGTGACATTTCCCTATCTTCCACTGAAGTGCTTTTGGCAGAGGCATGATACTGAATATCACACTTCGCTGTGGCTTGAGTAAAAGATTTCATTACAGTCCAAGCTTCAGTACACCCCACTGCCAATATAAGGGTAACTATGAGATAAGAAACAGGCCCTGAGAAGCTGTGAGAACTTGATTCTACAGAGCCTTGAAGAGAATGAGAAATTGCTAGATAAATATCTGTCAAAAATTACTATAAGAAATGAGAACTTTTCCAGATGGGTTCCTTATGTGCTGTGCCTGGACTTCACTAGGGATTTTATCAAAAGTATCAAAATACTTTTATCAAAGTATTGGCCCATAGGGTTCACCTGAAATGGTTGTCCTGCTTTATTAAGAATAAAATAAATCTCTCCTGTGATGACAGTTGAAACAGATAAAATACTGCATAGTGCAACAAGTGAGCATCTGTTCACGTGCATTTATATTTTTTGCATGTGTAAGAGTACCTGGAGCTGATGGCAGGTGACATAGATATGTGAGATAGGTGAGGAAAGGCTGAGAAAGTTGGGGCTGTTCAGCCCAGAGAAAAGAAGGTTCCATGGAAATCTCGGAGCATCTTCCAGTGTCTGAACTGGTCTATGAGGCAGCCAGCGAGGGAACCTTCATCACAAATTCAGTGATAGGACAAGAAGTAATGCGTTCAGACAGAAAGTGGAGAAATATAGGTTAGATATATGGAAAAAATTCCTTGTTGAGAGGATGGTGAGACCCTGGCACAGGCTGCTCAGAGAAGCTCTGGCTGCCCCATCCCTGGAAGTGTTCAAGTCCAGGTTGGAGCAACCTGGTCTAGTGGAAGGTGTCCCTGCCCATGGCAGGGGGATTTGACTAAATGGTCTTTAGAGATCCTTTCCAACCCAAACCACTCTGTGATTCTGTTCTATGATTCTATGTCTTCATTTAACAATGATGCAAGAATTGGCTCAGGTCCCTTCAGTGACTGATTATTTCAATGCCTCTTGAAACTCTGGAGAGAGACCAGTGAAAGAGGCCAAATGGCAAGAGTTAGAAAACTAGAGGACAAAGGCCCTGAAATTTGTGCCAGGAAAAAATAAGAAAAGGTAGGTATGGTATGTAAAGAGCAAAGAATATAACTGGTTTTATGAAAAATAAGTCTTGTCAATTAAGTGCAATACAATTTTTTAATGGATCATTGGCCTGATTTATACAGAAAACTGTGCTAACAAAAAACCCAAATCAAATCATATGCCTTAATTTTACACAACAGTGATGATATATAATAAAGCTGTAATCATAGAACTATTGAATATTCTGAGTTGGAAGGGACCCACAAGGACCATCAAATAAATTGGCTACAAAATGTCTTACAACACATAGAATGTGGCCAGTGTAAATCTTTTTCTGGGATCTCCTGTGTATCTCCAGGGGAATTCTTATGCACCAAATGCTGCTAAATTAGTAGTGTAGAAGAAGATTCAAAATTATTTAAAGTAAAACACGCAAATGGCACATACTATCAGAAATGAGACCCTCAGGTCTGTTATACAGACTAACCCAAACTGGTTTGGAAGGTGAAGAGCAACTCAGACACATCTACTCTACGACGTCCAAAGGCATTGTCTTATATGATCAAGAATGTAGGTCATGTGTCTAACTAGAGGAATCATATCCATAACAGCAATGTATTGAAAAGGGCTTTGGACTAGTCACTGAACAAGTCCATTGGGAGCTTATGCTCAGTATGTCAGCTGGGATTGTCCCTGGATGTGTAAGTGTTGCCAGGGAAGGATTGGGACAGTGATTGGTGGAGGTTAGGGACTTCTTGGCCTGTGTCAGACATTGTCCACCCTAATTTACAAATGCCTAAAAATTGATGAGCCATTAGTTGCCAGGGAGGAAGGAACACAGCTTTTCAAATCATTTTAATCAGTTTTCTGAAACAGAACTTGGGGTAGATGGGTCGGTAGGAGAGCAGAAGAGAAGCTGACATGATAGGCTTAAACGGGAGGTGTTTGGACAGTGTCTTCATTTAAAATGTGTGTCTGGACAAGGGTAGAAATACAATCTTGCTGAACTTGCCCAGGTCTGCCCTTCAGGGGAGCTGGAGATGGGCAGGAGAAGGAAGTAAATAAAAAATACAGCAAGATGCAGTCTCCTCCATGCATTTAAAAAAGGGCACAGGACTTGTGGTTAAACTAAGTTACCAAAGCAGAGGAAACTGACCTCACCCAGCTGCACCCAGCCATGAAGAAACCTGGAATCTTTCAGGATGGGCTCAAGCAAATCTTTATTTGCCCTGTGGGTGGGTGAGTATCAGGTCATCTGTCCCATTTGCCACCACAATCCCACCATTGATTGGCAGCATGTATGGATTCTACAGCCAGTCCCATGCCTTTACACAGAGCAGGTACCAGCAGGCAAAAGCCCACTGGCACCTACAGTCAACAATATAGACATATATGGTGCAGTATACACATGTCCTTACACAGCCAGGTCAGGGAGCATGGACAAGTGCCTCTGGGGTTAAAGAGCTTTTAGTACAAACCTCTGTGTTGGGCAAGGACAGGACTTTGCAGAACATAATTCCATAGTCTACCCCGTGGGGTGTGCAGCCATCCTCTAGGTGTTTCATTGCACGGTGTAACATCTGCACACACCTACACCTGCAGTTTGCCTGTGACCTATTTATTATCTCATACAGCTGCACAGTTCTGGCAGACACGGTGGCAGCAGAGCTTCACCACAAAGCTCACTTGCTGTAGGGGTTTTACTCTGGAAATTAATCAATGCATAACTAACTGCGCCATCAATATTGATCAGGTTGTGAAGGCTTTGGCATTATAGCCCTGCAATATCCTGCTACTTCCAGGCTGCTTTACATTAGCCTGTGTGCATATTAATGACTGAACCTACGTGGCTTGACGGGTTCACAGGGGGAGCCCAGCAGTGCACAATAAGGGCCTAAGCAAAGACACCTCATAGGAATTTTAATTTTTTTCTTAGGTACAAAAACCAGAGCAATATAACTCACAGGTCAGCAGTTCCTGCCATGAGCCCAACAGCATATTTTGGCAGCTTTAAGGATATTACAGGCAGTCCATTTGTGAAAGCTTGCCTGACCCAGGGGGCCATTAGTGAGATCTATAAGCACACTAGCCCCTCCCTCTGACTGAAAGTAAGTGCATTTAGTGCCCTGGGTTGACCTGTCATGCTGAATCTCTGGTATCTTCTAATGTTGTGAAAGAATTCACTCACATAACACTCTCAACACTTTCTGGTGAATAAATGTCTTTGTTTGTGCTGCTGGTCAGACTCTAACCTGATTTGGCCAGCTGCGACCTACCTTTGTGTGTGTGAAGGGAGCCAGAGGATGAAACAAAACTAGTTTCACCTTTTTGTGTCATTTGCTCCCTGAGAACAGAGAGATACTCATGCCTGCCATTTTCAGTGCAATCAACCTTCAGGGTAAGATGCAGCTCTTCAGGATTACATTTATATTGTGACTGCACTGAAGTAGATTAACAAGAGATTGTTACATGTGGCTTTGGAAAGATCAAGGTAGCTTTTGTGATGCTTGGTGGCAGCTTAAATTCCTACAAAGAACCTTCTGAGTCTACAAGTAGCTGGACTAACACAATTTACACACCCTTGGGGGTAGGCAGATCCTCTTTATTGTGTAAACACCCATCAGGAGCTTTGTGGATCATTTCCTCAAATGTCAGTACCTAAATGTTGTCTAATCCCCTATAAGCATCTAAGAAGACAAGCAGATTTGAGGCTAGATTTTTTCATTATTTTAGGCTTGTCTCTTATCTAAAATGCACCGCAGGTAATTTCCACACTGAAGGTAGGGAGGTGAGAGCAAGTTCAGCAAAGATAAGCCCCTTCATCCTGTCACTGTGTGACCCTGGTCGTGGATGAAGCTGCTCACAGTCGGGGTTCACAGCGTCTGGGAAGAGCCGGATTGGCAATGAGGCTTTAGGCAGGTCCTGAGCCTCTTTTGCCAGCCCATGAAATGAGGTCCTGGGTCCTCATTGAGCCAAAGGCTGTTTGCACCATAGATGATGAAGAAAAAGGTAAAGACTAGTCAGTAAACGCTTTGACAGTGTAGATAATTTGAGGGTAGGAGTGGGGATGTCTGAAAGGCCTTAAGTCCTTGGGTACAGAATTGATTTGATTTGTAATTGCTTAGCCCACCATTTCACACCTGAAAGACTTCAGATAAGATTCTTTAAACAGCTACAGAAGAAAGTTCTTCAAGGTAAGGAGTAATTCATGCCTTCCTGGAGAAGGCTGTGATACACTGGGGTCTTAGTTAGGACAGAGGAATGCATCTACACACGTTTTCAGTCTGACTTCCCCCAGAACCACACACATAGTTCCCAGTGAGGCTGGACTGAATGGAATTGTGAGTCACGGAAAAGCTGAAGGATTTATCTAACAGGAAAACTATTGCAGAATTAAAAGTCCAGGGTGGCTGTGATTGATGTGTTTTAACAATTACCATGTCTTGTCAGGCTTCTTGTGCGGCACCATTCCTGTAATTAATGGGCAAGGACTTTCTACTTCCCCTCAGTGCAGTTCAAGTAGTGCCAAGACACTTGAAGTGTCCATAAAATATCGTCAAAGGAGCTGGAATAGGGGAGCCAGGATCAGCTCTAATGTTATCCCATCTCAGTGCTGAAGTCTGAAATGTGTAATGCCCCAGCACTGATGCACTACCAACTGCTGAGCCCACAGGGAATCCTTCAGGGTCTCACACTTGATAAGAGATTCAGATCTGACTCCTGCTGGTGGCATGGCCAGCTTTCACCTAACATTAAGCCCCATAAGTGTGCCCCACACCTCATTTATGTGCCTCATTGCCACAGAATGCCTGTAGGATAATGTTTCCCACGTGACAGCATAAATGCGGTTATCTCTTCATGACCTGTCCCAGTTCTCACGTCCCCCCCACCATAAGGAAGGAACAAAGAGTAGGAGCAACAACAGACTTAGGGATGCTCTGTTTGATATGAAGACCAGCTTAATACCTTCAATTCTTTGTCAGTGCCCTGGTTTTAAAATCTAGTTTTGAAGCCTAGCATGTTTGTTTTGTAATATGCTCCAGACATCAGTTCTCAAATGTAGATGAGTCACTTGCTCTCTTTTTGCAGACGACAGTGACATAGCTCTGGGCACCACTGACAGGCAAACATTTTAGTATTTTCAAGGTGTGGTTTCTGAGAGATGTTTACTTCCCTACATCTCTGTCATCTTTTGATGTTAATACCTGTGTCAGAGTGATTGCATGGAGGCAACACTGGGATATGAAAGGAAATCCATGGTGCAATGTAAGATATGCTCCTCTCACCATGTGAGACACAATTCTGTGGTACTTCATACTGAAGGATTTCATTCTTTAGTTCTCTAAGCCAGCCAAAGGCACCTGAACTACAAATATTCTAGAAGCAGGTGCCTAATATCACCATAGTACAATCACTTGAAAAAATCAGATTTGCATAATACCTAAGCAGCATCACCACTGACAGTAGGTGTTGCAGTATTCTGTACAACATAACCAGGTCCCAGATTTTTATATATAGAATCACAGAATCATAGAATGGTTTGGGTTGGAAAGAAACTTAAAGACTATCTTGTTCCAGCCCTCTGCCATGGGCAGGGACACCTTCCACTAGCCCAGGTTGCTCCAAGCCCTGTCCAACCCAGCCTTGGACATTTCAGGAATGGAGCAGCCACAGCTTCTCTGGGCAACCTGTGACAGGGCCTGCCCACCCTGGGCTCAACCAAAGAAGATTTTCTTTCTAATATCTAACCTAACCCCACTCTCTTTCAGTTTAGAGCCATTCCCCCTTGCTCTGTCACTCCAGGTCCTTGTAAATAGTCTCTCTCCGTCTTTGCTGTTGGCTCCTTCAGGTACTGAAAGGCCACAATTAGGTCACCCTGAAGCCTTCTGTTCTCCAGGCTGAACAATCCCAATTCTCTCACTCTTTCCTCACAGCAGAGCTGTTACATCCCTCTGATCATCTTGGACTCATTCCAACAGCTCTATGTCCTTCCTGTGCTGGGACCCCAGGGCTAGAGGCAGCTCTGCAGGTGGGGTCTCACCTGAGTAGGGCAGAGGGGCAGAATCCCCTCCTTTGACCTGGTGGTCATCCTGCTTTGTATGCAGCCCATGATACAAGTTGACTTTCTATATAAATGCTTGCACAAGCACCTGCAAATGCAGAGCAATGTCACTGGATCCTCTAGGGAGGAATAGAGGCCGCAGAGAGGAGAAAGAACCCAGGAGAGTAGAGAGTGCAGCATTCCCATATAAAGAGCTAATGGAAAATGAATGTATATGCCATCAGTATTGATTTCATACTATGCTGGTTTACCCTGCACAGGGTCAGTAAAATGTGTTAAAGTATTTATTTTTTTATAGCTGTGCTATTTCATTCTCTGTCTGTTCAGCTTTGTTGTGGCCAAGCAGCCACTCAGGCATGTGTGAGCATCATGCAAATTCTGATCCGCTCCAGAATGAAGCCCTCCATAACCACAAGTTATTATTGCAGTGTTTGGAGTCCTCAGCCCATCCTGTGCTTGCCAGGGTATGGATTCGCTGCATGTATATTGAACTATGTGTGATATCAAAACATTGATCAGCTGTTACTTGTTTCTCCTTCAGAGATGGGAAGGAACAAACCAAAGGACTTCAGCGTACATTTACTCACCAAAGCCCAACTTTTGATCAAAGTGATACTTCTGCATATTTAGAGGAGCCTTAACAGAACCCTTGGCACTCTCTTTAAAAAGTGACTCTGTCAAGGAACAGCCAGGAGTTTCCAAGCAATCAAATAACAGCAAAACTGAGCAACCTGCTTATTCTTTAGGACTCAAATGAAAATAATGGCTCAGCTCCTTGATCAATACTTGTCTTACATGAGATTCACAAAACTGCTGATAGAGGAGAATTGGATAAGGAAGGAAAATTGTACCTAACTTATTTTACCCAGTTTTTTAAACAAACTGTTGTTGAAACGCATCAAATGAGTGAAGAAGAGGAAATAAAGAGACTCCTAAAAGATATTAAAACTGTCTGAAGATAACTCCATAATGGTTCTCCATTTATGAAATTTGGAAAATGCATTTTGGGTTCTATGTTCTTCCCTTTATGTGAGATGATTTGAAAACTTTAACTGGATCCCCTCCTATGATGTGCAATGACCCAAGTACTGAGTAGAAAGAAACTGCACAAGACTAAGCCTTAGAAGCCTAATGTAAAATGAGATTTGTTTTTAATGACAGGATATAATTAATATACAACATAACTCAGGTTTATTGTTATAAAAGCCCAGTAGTTTTGACCACTGATCTTATATGCATAGAAACCAGACATCCAAAGACAATATGCTCACAGAAAGTATCTGTGGATTCTGAGAGAAATAAACTGTTGAAGTAGGCAAAAGGCCCCAAAATTGTAATGTCCTTGTTAACAAACTCTGTGTGTATTTTGCCTTGTTCATTTCATTGTCAGCAGTAGGATAAAGGAAACATTTGTTTCTTAATTTGTGGAGATCTAGGCCTCCTCTGGTTCTCAATTCCCATTGTTGTGTGGTGTTCAAACAGCAACCCCTAAAACTCTGGCAGAATGTGCAAATCCCACCCCCACCCACCCCTGGTTCTCCAAATATGCTTCATGCCAAGGGTTTATCCTACTCCTGGGCAACCAAAATCATGGATGTCAATGATATAACTTGCATTAGTTATGAAATAGCCAAATTTCACTGTAGACATCTCAGCATTCCAGTTGTACTAGAGGGTTCAAATTAGGAAAAATCTTTTAAAAATCTGGTGAAGTGCCTGATTCAGTCTTCTGAAAACACAGTGAATCCATGGAATGTATATCCTACTAGTGCAATACAGCCACTTTTTAAACAATTCCAGCAAGAGCTTCTTCTCTCCTCTGAGAGTTTTTTTCTCTGTTCTATCAGCTCTCCATACTGGAATTATTATCTTCAGATATTCTGCTTTTGTCTTACAAGGTATATGGTCCCCCAGCAGTAAGAACCTGTATCAAAGGCAGCATTGGCACATGTAATTTTGTGTTCAAACCAGCAAATTGCAGACATACTGCAGCTCTTGGTTCATACTGAGAGATGCAAGCTTTGGAAAACCTGCTGTGTATGACCACTGATGAAAAATGAATGAATCAGATTGGTTTTCATAGGGGAAAATGCAAGCACTCAGAAGAAAAGCAAATATTCAATTAAAATCTAAAAATAATCAAATGTTAAAGATTCCTGTAAGAATTAAGTCTTTGTGCTGGATTTTTACCAGAGGCATTGAGACAACCACTTTATGATGAGTATAAAACAACTGTATCCTTCTGTGTGTTTAAGTTACCCCTGTAACTCCAGTTGATGAATGTTTTGGGAGCTGTTGGATTAGTCACCAAATGAAAAAATATCAAAGTACATCTAAAATGTACTTGCATAGTACGTTTGCATAAAAGAACAGTTCCCTCCCCAAAGCTTGTCTAGCCTTTAAAAGTGAATCAAGGATTCTCTTTCTCAAGTAGCACCTTTTTATTGTCAGTAAAACAAGACTGGTAGAAAAAGAAAACTCTAAATAGACCACATGAGGCCATTGGTTGTTCATGCTTTGAGATATGAATTCTTTTATTAGAGCTTTTCTGTGATGTTTTAAGACTTGCTGCAGGTTCTTAAAAATGAATAGGAATTGTTCTATTCTGAACTGTCAGCAGTTTGGAAACTTAAAATATCCAGGACATGTCTCAAGAAATCCAGTTGTTCTCTTTGATCCTAGATTAAAGGGCCTGTTAGAAATTTCAGAGCTATGTAGTTTCTTACACAGTTCCAATTAACATGACACTTGAGCTTTATTCTGTGAATGTACAATAATGTAGAAAATGCCTTGGAATTCCCTCATCAGATATATTCTATTTAAAAGTACATGTATTGGTTTTATATCAACAACCTCAGCCACATTCAATACTCCATTTATACCCTTAGGTTTAATTCACAGAACTTCAGCTTCACAGATTCTTACCAATAAATCCCAAAATGCATGCATGGCTTGGTTTAAGAAAGATATTTTACTTGTGTTTCATACACAAAAGAACTGATAATCAACAGTGGCTTAAAAAAATTAACACTACTGCACTTTTTCACAAGTGTACAAAAAAGAAATAATGAATTTACATTCAACGGTAAAGCTTAAAGTCCACTCTAATAATAGTTGCATTGACATTCACATACACAAGCACAGAATAAATATTTCAGGATTCTTATAAGAGCATACAGCATACATACAGTACTTGAATTTTACATAGGGAGTGTTAGTAGGGTCAGAAATTCATAATCTCATAGAAAAGTTAAACTAAAATCAGAAAAGGTTGTGTGGGAGGTAACACCAAGGTACTGCACAGAGCTAGCAGGTTAATAAATCCATTTGTGTGAGGAGTTTGCTTCTGCTTCTTCATATTAGGACAGTTTGTTTGAAAAGGTGTATTCAAAGTGCAGATTAATGCAAAAAAAAAAAAGAGAAGATATTCTTGTATTTATTAATACATGCAAGAGGCAGCCCCCAAGTCACCCGACAGAATAAAGCTGTTATTGGCAAGTGGCCGATATAATACAGATGTTTCAGGCAATTTTTCTAAAGCACTTTAATAGCAGCAATTGTAATTTATAATGGCTCTAGATTGACTTCTGTTTGGGTTAAAGGGCATCATATTTCTTTAACATTTACAGCTATATTTCTTTATAAATAAATATCTCAAATAACAAATAGCATAGTTAACGTTTCTTTTTTCTCTCTTTTGCATAAGTGTCGTGGAAAAACTCTGACCTTTTCAGAGACATAATGTGCAAAATAATGTTAGAGTGGAAACAGGGACACAGAGCATCACAGTTACATTCCTGGGATGTCAGCCCAGCCCTTCTTACACTCTCAGGGCTGGTCTTGCCAGGGTAATGCAGGGCTTTAAGGGACAATTTTCCCAATGGCTTGCTTGGTAAATAGATATAATTTATGGTCTCTAAAAGAGCTGTAAATGTGAGGTTTCAATTGAAGCAGTGTGTACAATACGTCATGTATAGGACTCAGTATTTCCACACGGCGACTTCTCAAGATTTGACAAGTCTGCTCATCTCCTTTCAGATATTTTCTCCCCAGCCTGAACATCTTTGAACATTTGTGTTCATTAGGTGTTTCTCCTGTTGCATATTTACCAGCTCTTCTTGCATTTTGTAATCTGATCTCATATCACCTAGCTGACATCTGCACACAAATATTTCCAATCAGATAGAGGGTGCACAACATTAAAACTTTTAAACCTGTCCTGTAAGTGTCATCAAGACAGGAGCACAGGAACCACAGTGCAGAGTCCAACCTCTCACTGGCTGTACTGTGAAGAGTCTCCTTTTCGGCGTAGGAGAAAGGAAACTTGTGTCTGCTTTTTAGATTCTGAAAACAAGCCAGAGTGGAGAAAAAGAGTTAACACCAGACTTAATAAAGCTTTCAAGACAAAACCTGTTAAGCAATTCAGACAGACACTGTGAATTTCCTGCTGATTTTCTCAAGTCTGTACATACAGGAAATTTTTTAACAGTAGGAAGAAGTTGGGAGTTGCTACATAGGAGAAATCTGCCATTATTACAAAAACTGGCTAAATGGGTTCTTTCAGTATAACCCCCTCACTGGTCACTGTTCTCAGTGGTGCTGTTGCCCTTTTCTTTTTTCTCCTGAGTCTTGTTTCCCTTCTTCTTTTTCTTCTTTTTCTTGGTCTCTTCCTTCTTGCCAAAGGTTATGAAGTCACTTTTGTCAATTTGGCTGTTTGGTGGCTCCTGCCGGATGGAGATGATTGCAGGAGATCCTGGGATAATGAATTTGTCTGGCAACTCACCAGGACCACCTTGTTTGGAATTGCCCGGTCCAAATTTAAAGGTCCAGCTGTTGCTGTTCACACCAGCTCCCACTGGGGGGGACACCTCTCCTGCCTCAGGTTCTGAAAAAGTCAAAACAGCAAGAAAAGCTTAAAGCATCATTAAATACAAGCCCTCAGCGAGCATGAGTTTCCCATTTGAGAGCTCTGGCTTTAGCCTAGAGGGACTCAGTTTCCTGACTGCTCATCTGGGTGTTACCACTGGTTCCTGTCCAGGCTGCTCAGTGTTAGCACACACTGACTCACCTCATGCACTGCTGAGCCCAACACACTTTGGATCTCAAGTTTTTCCAGTTGTTCTTTATTGTTCTTTTGAATTTGAAGTATATGCAATAAGGGATGGCTGTGATGCAGCCCACTGTAGTGTTTTCAGGCAGGAAACACAAGCATGTGTATTGCATGGCAAAAGGATGTCAAGTCTTTTGGGGCAGGGTTAAAAGCGTGTCCAGGGTGGGGGGTGTCAGTCTTGGCCTTATGCACATCCATGTGGGATATTTTAGCAAACCATCCTCTCAGCTGTGTCCAGGACTCCTCATGGAGGAAAAGAGTGTCTGAAGAGAGGGTGTCAAGAGCATGGACCCAAGCTCTGCTTGGTGGTGCTGAGCAATAGGACAAGAGGTAACAGAAACTTATGCCCAGGAAGTTCCACCTGAACATGAGAAAGAACTTCTTTACTGTGTGAATGACCACGCACTGGAACAGATTGCCCAGAGAGGGTGTGGGGTCTCCCTCACTGAAGATGTTGTGGACTCAGTCCTGTGCCATGTGTTCTGGAATGGCCCTGCTTGAGCAGGGAGGTGGGACCAGATGACCCACTGTGAGCCCTTCCAGCCTGAACCATTCTGTGACTCTGTGATTCTGAGTTGGTGCATCCCAGAGAGGAACCTGAGGCCAAGCAGCATGTGCTTGTGTGTTTGTGTGTGTGCAATGTGGCTAAGCAGCAGACACAGCCCTAGAGCAAAACCAGGAGAGAACTGAATTGCCTGGGTAGAGATACCACGGGACTCTTTCCATCAGGGTGCACAATCTGGTCTCAGGAATATTCACTGCCTTCACAGAATCACAGAATATAGATCACAATATTTTAGAGAGACAAATATGAAGTTCTCTCCCCAGGTTTATGCTTGCACTGTGAAATAAGTTTTAATTTTATTTCTATGATTTTGATTAGATTGAGCTAGTCAGATTGAAATGTTTGCATATGTTGCTCTGACAAGGGCAATTTTATAGCATAATGAATTGCAATAAAATTAGGGTCTTCTATGAGAGAAAGTCTTAAAACCTGGCTGTTTTCTTTTATCTTAAACTTTGAAAAATTATTGTCATTTACAGAACTCCCAATTTTGAATAGGAACAGCATATCTATTTTAATACAGAATTTTAAGTGTTTAAAGGATTGTGATCATCGGAAAGCTCAGTGTTTATGCACTGATGCTAAAGCCCTCAAATCTGATGAAAACATTCTTATCTACATGCTAAAACTGCATTATCAAAACTCATGACCTCTCACACTTTTAACATCCCCAGCCACTCACAAATCCTTGCAATACCATGCAAACAACTCCAATACCACTGATCTAAGTCTCCAGCATCATGTATCAGAGCTGCCCAGTTGAAGAGGTAAAGATTTTTGGGATAAGGAAAGAGATGGGAACTGTGTTGATAAAAGGATAGGTTGGAAAACCATTTGAGAGGACTTCATGTGCCTTGGAAGAGGAGTGCTGGTGAAAGAGGTTAAGGAAGAGAAAACAAAACAGACAATTTATAGGGAGATCTCCAATGTTCTGCCAGTAAACATCAGCTACTGACTGCTCTGTACCCCTGTAGCAGTAATGAAGAATCCTGCATCTACTTTAGCAGCCATTTCTTTAAATGAACAGCATCTACCATATTTCTTATTCTTTAATTCTTCTTCTTCTTCTTCTTCTGTATTGTTGTATGGACAATTCTCTAGTTTATGAAATAAACTGTGTGTTGTGCATGCAGACATATAACTCTTCTGGTTCTAAAGCTAAAAAAACACATTCTGCTGCTTAACAACCTGTCTCATGTCTGGGCAGCATGATTCCTTTTTTTAAGCTTTTCCATACTTACTTGGTAGGTCCATGTTACAAAGTCAACGAAATGTGTGTACACAACATATTGGAACTATCTCTGAGACCATCTCTGTAACAGGTTTGGCACATGGAATCTTTGGCATCTCTGAACTTCCATGGCACATGGAGGTGACGTGATTGCTTTTAAAATGTGATATTTAGTCAAGAACTAGAGAAGACGGTATACTTCTTTTCACCCTAAGATTATATTTAATGATGAAGAAGCTTTGACTTTCAGGTTGTATTCATTCCAGGAACTGCTGAAGTTTTTTGAGTGACTTTAACCTGACTAGCCTCAAGTATATTTGGAAGTAATTATTTATATGAAAGTTCCTCCATTTTATCAGTTATAACTTTTCTGTAAATTTTCTGCAGTTTTATCCAGCTAATTTAGATTTTTTTGCATGTCTCCTGCTAGTAACAGTAGTGTCTTAGAAAGTCCTTTCATACTAAATGCATTAATATGAACCAGATTTCAATGCTGTTTAATAAATTGTTTTGCTCAGGTACCATCTATATTGCTGAGATGACAAATTACAAGGGCAAATTTGTGTGTCTTGGCCTTTTTCCAAATTATTAATCAATTGTCTTTCTACAGCAATAAAAAAATGTGAGCTTTTATATTGTCCCTAATAAATTAAGCCCTATTTGACAAATAAATCCTTTCTTTTTTCTCAACAAGCCCATATAACATTAATTCCAAACAACACTGGCCCAGACCCAATGCTCTTTTTCTGTTCCTGGCAGGAAAAAGACTGCTGAAGGTGACCTCAAATCATGTTCAGCCCACCCTTGCTGTGGTTGGGGAGAAGCCTGCAGCACTGAATAGCAGAAAAATTCCTTTGACGAGTACAGTGTGACAAGACTCTGTGGACCACAGGGCCACCACAGCACAGCTGAAATGGCACAGTGTGTGGCTGTGCCATTTTTACGTGAGCATAGAATCACAGACTCATAGAATAGTCTGGACTGGAATGGATATAAAGATCACCCAGTTCCACCCCCTGTCATGGGCAGGGACACCTTCCACTAGCCCAGGTTGCTTAGAGCTCCATCCAGCCTGGCCTTGGACACTTCCAGAGATGGGGCAGCCACAGCTTCTCTGGGCAACCTGTGCCAGAGCCTCCCCACCCTCATAGGGAAGAATTTCTTCCCAATATCCCATCTATCCCTACCCTCTGGCAGTCTGAAGCCATTCCCCCTTGTCCTGTCTCTCCAGGCCCTTGTCCAAAGTCTCCATCTCCCTTAGCTGCCTTCAGGTACTGAAAGGTTGCAATTACACCACTCCAAAGCCTTCTCTTCTCCAGGATGAGTAATCCAAATTCTCTCAGCCTTTCCTCATAGGAGAGGTGCTCCAGCCCTCTAATCAGCTTATTACGCTGGACACAAGGCATAAGACAATGACAGTGACTTACCCATTTTACCACAAAAATACAGTAATGAGCAAGAATCCAGTGTATCCCTAAGGTACAGTATCTCCTGCATGAAAACTCTTGCCAGACTAGTCTGGTGCACATACACATCTGCATTACTGAAATCTAATTCAGAGCAAGATACTGTCTCTTCAATCTGGTTCTGCCTAGACAAATCCACTCACTAAATGAAGTCAGTAATATTTGCCACAAAACCATCTGACATCATGTATCCAAACACAACAAACCCATCACACCTAGCCTGGGATCAGGGTTCTGTCAGATTTTGGGGGTTTATTTCCCTTTCTGCGTGGTTTTCTCCCAGACCCTGAATATGTTTGTTTTCCATACAAACTAAGCATTTTAATACTCCTTTATACTCACTAAGCCAAAGGAAACTAATTATCCTTACAGCTGTGTGGAGAGCTCACATACAAAAAGACAGAGATAGACAGAACCTAATGAGTTAATAGCCATCATTTCCTAAGAGTGAGGCTTCACCAGTCTCCTCAGGAAATTTCTCTTCTCCTTGATTTACCTGATAACATGTGTGTTTATCTGTATCGGCAAGCTGGAAGGTCACAGTTAAGCTGTACTAACAATGTAGTATGTTTAGGCATTTCAGATCAAGGATAAATGTCATCTACTACCTATTTTCAAAGCTTCCTGAAACATCTCTTCTGTTTTTAATCAGCAGGAATTCAACAACAAAAGCTTTCCACTTACGTGCTATTTTACATTTAATGGGATTAGTTGTACTACTCTTGCATATATTCTGGGTCTTACTGAATGCTTCAAAGTTGTTTATTAAACTTAGAGGAAAATCTAAATAAAGCAAACCCGCCAGTTATATTCATAACACTTCATCTAAAACATTATACTTCTTTTCTTCCTACAGCACAGGGAGGGGATTGCCTATGTTCCCACATAAAAGTTCAGAGTCTGGTCATTTCCTGGTGTAACTCATAAGATTACTTTGAAAATTGCCCCTTCACTTTATTCTCAAGGAATATGGCTGATTTCATGTTCAATGACCAAATAATTCATTTTTTAAATGCTTGCATGCAGCAGAACCCAAAATCTAGGCTGCACCTGCAGGTCCTGATGCCTCTTTGCCTGTGTGTCTGCAAGCTAAAATGGGAAATGAACTTTTCACCCCTTCCATTTTCTACTCTCACCCAAATACAATTGTCTCAGTAGACTTTAAATGGAACTCAGAGCAGCAGAGACTCTGCACTCATGAAAATCACATATTTAGATGGCATGAAATGACTTCTAGGCTGTCTTTCAAAATGCTTCTTTTTCTATCCCGTGACTGCTGTCTGAACTGCACAGGCAGATTTACACATTAAAAAACCCCAAACACATCCTAAAACCACCTATCTGAAAGCTTGAGGGAGTAGGGTACAGTGCATAGCTACTCTTTTTTCCTCTTCCAGAAGCTCTTACTGATTGTGTGCTGTAGCCCTCTACCTCTCACAGGACTTGAAAAACATAGAAAACTTGGTCAGCAGGTACTTGTTCAACAAGCCCTAATTATTCTGAAAGCACTTGATTTCCTACACATTGTCTGATAGAAAGTGCCATGTCTGCCCAGAGGAGCTGTGGCTGCCCCATCCCTGGGACTGTCCAAGGCCAGGTTGGAGCAACCTGGGCTGGTGGAAGGTGTCCCTGTCCATGGCAGGGGGGTTGGAAGAACATGTGCTTTAAGGTCCCTTCCAACCCAAACCATTCCATGATTTATGTGGATGTCATAGGCTCCAAGATCCCATAAAGGGAGCAGGTTGCAGGTGAGCTGTGTCACCTCACTGAGCACCAAGCTCCTCACTTGCATGCTCCAGGCAGTCCTGCTCTCAGCAAAACGCTTTGCAGAGTGCAGGGAGCCCAGGCATCTGCTGAAACGAACAGGTCCCCTAAAATTCAGCCTGTATCAGCTGTAGGCACCTTCATTTTTTTTTTCTTAGAGGTCCTAGACTCTAAATTCAGCAACCAAAACATCCACCATCTAATTTAACTCTTGCTACAGTATAGAAAGAGAGGCAGGCCCCCTTAGAAGGCAGTTCAACCCACCTAGCTTAAATGCCTGGGTTTAGATACGCTGAATTTACTTTGTTCCTCTCCTCTCTCTGCTGGAGCTGTATTACCTTTGCTTCCTTACAGATAAAGCCCAGCCAGAAAATTTATACTAGACAGCTAACTTTTGGATGGCTACTGAAAAAGGAGCTGAATTCTACCCTCAGGAGCAAGGTAAGCAGCACCATGGCCTGGGGGGGTGTTGTACTAATG
This sequence comes from Anabacerthia variegaticeps, assembly GCA_035583185.1. Taxonomy (NCBI): domain Eukaryota; kingdom Metazoa; phylum Chordata; class Aves; order Passeriformes; family Furnariidae; genus Anabacerthia; species Anabacerthia variegaticeps. The sequence goes on from JAWWEW010000028.1 coordinate 2,484,505, forward strand.
ACCATGCTAGAGTGTTTAAAAAAAAAAAAGAAAAAAGAAAAGAAGACGTTTGAAACTAATCTCTTTAACAGTGACAGCCACAAAAAATCCGGTGCAACTGTTTGCAAGATGAGGCCACTTTGTGAGCCCTAATCCTTTCACGGGGTTTTCATTTGGGCAAGCATTGGCATCTTCTGCTCAGAAATACCCGAGAGAGCTCAGCCATATTGTTAAGGTCGCACCACTTTCACCCCTTAAAAGGTCACATTTTAGTTATGACAGCAAAGACACCAGTACAGCTTAGAACCTGTGCTGCAGAACTCCAAATACAGGGATGTCACTGAGATTTCAGGTGCTGTCTTTTCAGATGCAGAATTTGCAGCTTCACTCAGTTGAAGGGCTGGCTTTCATCAGCTTGTAAAACCACCCGAGCTAAGAAGTGATACTGAGTGATGGGTACAAACAGTCTGAAATTGAGATGTCTTCTGAATTTGGGGCAAAATGTCCGCTCATGGAGCACGTCATCACTCAGCCCACGAATCAATATCCCATCAGGTCTTGGCTAAGCCTGTATTTCCATCTAACTGACATTTTCCTCTCTTCTGGGGAGGCCACGTGTTGTGGGGTTTTTTTCTGTCCCTGTATAGCCCCACAGCATCAATCTGGTGTTTACTAGGAACAGGTGGTGCTCACTTGCCATAATGCGAGTTGCCCATATATTCTGAGTGTCATGTACATCATCTCTACCTCCTATGTCTCTGCTGCTTTCTTAAAGAACCTTTGTCAGAAGAAGGCTAACTCATGTTAGAACAGATGTGCCCCTGCTCAAGGGGGAGAAGAGGAAAGCATTTCTCTGCAGCTCTGTCTCCCTACAGAGACATTTTTGACTGTGTGACATGCTCAGCCAAGACAGCAACTTGGTTTTGCTCTGTTCCACCCCTCCCCACTCACCACTTTGTCCCTGCATTTAAAAATGTTGTGGCTCGTGGACTCAGAAAATCATTTAGATAAAAGCTTTCAATCAAAACTTCTATTAATATTAAAGGAAATATTCTTCAATGTGCTTTATTCTAGACAGCAGGACATGCCGACTAAAGCCACTGTGAGACTCAGAATACCCCATCATTAATCACAGTCCCTTCTGTCCGCAGGTCAAAGTAGCAAAACACATTAATTAAATGAATTTATTTAAAACTGAGACCAGGCAATAAGCAGGAAGCAAATTGCAGAGAAAGCTAGTCATTAACCTGATTTCTCTCTTCCCTGCCTCCTTTGCTGATGCTGTACTGACTGCAGCCTCTGCCTCTGGCAGACTTAATGAATATTCACCATGATAAAGAGGCTGACATTCTGCACTGATTCTGAAACAGTACATCCAATGCAAACAGCGTGCTCTGAAAAACCCTCTCTGTCATTTGGAGGATCTCTGCGGACATTCTGGCTTCACTGATCATCTCTAAGCCTTTTTGGGATTAAAATGCCCATTTAATCTTTCTTTTTTTTTTCCCTCCTGAAAAATAAAACAAATTACCCCCCCCCCAACAAATCAGTTAAAAAAAAAAAAAAACAAATAAAAATCTGTCATCAGCATGATAAAATGACAGATATAGAACTGAAAGACAGAGAAATTATTCAGTCAGAACGAACTTGAACCATTTTAACTATCACTCTGCCAAACAATCCCAACCATCTCTAATGGTTGACTGTGTCAATTTGGAGTCTTAAAGAAACACTCAAATAATTCTCACTCTCTGCCCTCCCATCTGTTTGACCTGTTCTACATTAATGAATCAGAGAAGACAGAAGGAATTAACCAAATGAAAACTTCTTCCAACCAAGGAGCCTGTAGCTTTTATCCAGTGCTTGGATTTAAAGTCAATATTATTAAAGAGGGTAATTATAGTACATATGTTGTGGCAGATTTGTAACCCCCCACTGCTCCAACATCCAGGCACAAAGCAGGGGGTGGACATGGAGTTCACTTCCAGCTCACTCCCAGGTTACTGTCCATGCTGACACTGACAATTAATTTAAATAGAGGTTATTTATCTCATTATAAGAAACCCATCTTACATGGCTGTGTATTAAAGTAATTGTCTCAGCTACCAAATAGCTCTGCCAGCATATTCTGAATTATGTGAAAGCAAAATTTGATTTGCTTTCTACCACAGCCTGCTGTGGCCAGAGCACAACTGGTAAATGGCTTCTCACAGATGCTGAAGAAGCAAACAGAGCAGCTCCTCTCACTTTTTTTTCACTAAAAGAGGCTTTTCCTGCCATAAAAATATCAACCTTCCCAGATAATATTCTTCTAGTGCTGTACTTGTGCCCAGTCTTGCTTCCACAGGTGGACTTTGCCTTGGAAAGCACAAATTTTAACCCTCTCCTCAGCAAATTGAGGGGTAATCTGCTGCATCACTGAGACAGCATGTGCACAGAGCCAGGATGTTCCTTGTCACTGTTTCAGCTCTAGTTGAATGTTGGATTGGCAGCATTTGAAAGTTAGGCTCTCATGCAGAGTCATTAGGGAGAGATTAGTCCGGCAATATAAGATAGATATATATTTTATTTGGACATTTCCCTACGTCTGCAGGCTTGCAGTAGCCATTTTTAGGAGTTCATAGCTGAAAACAGAAAAAACCAAACCAAAACCAAACCAAACAAAAAACCCAAACAAACAAACAAACAAAAGCCCCCAAGCAAAACAAACCTCAAACCAAACAAACAAAAAATCCTGACATTATTTTCATCTTATAAATGTGCTGTTAATACAGTGTGGGCAGTTAAAGCACCAGCCTTTCTGCCCTTGTTTCAATGCAAATGCTAAGATAAAGAGCAGTGAGTAGAAAAGGAAAATTGAATTTGGGGCTGAGGGGAATGCTCTGCTCCTCAGTACTTGGGAAGGGAGAGGGGAGGGATGAAGTGAATAGTGGCTGGGGACAATGTTCCCCTGAGGACCTGTGGTGGGTTGGTCTGGCTGCCATCTGCCCCACATCCACCAAAGAAAAGGCTTTTCTTTGCTTTCCTGTCAAACCAGGTGCTATGTAGCCTAAATGCCCTAATTAAATGTCCTTAAATGCCCTAAAATGAATGACTAGAGCAGCGAGCAGCTACCCAGACCTCTGCTGAAGGCTCAATTTACGACTGCTAGGTGACACATCCCAAAAACTTGGACTTTGAGGCAGATCTTTTAAAAACTGGGACGTGTGTTTTGTGGCTCACATCTCCCTCTGGATGTGACCAGGAGAGGGATGGCAGTCTAACCGCTTCCAGGAGGCTGGTGCTGTGGGTGGGGGCTGTCTCTGTTATATAAGGACATGAAATATTGCAAAGAGAGCAAAAGTCATTGCAGAAAACAAAGCTCTGAATGTCGGCAAGATGAAACAGACCTGGGCACTGCTTAGTCTATGTTATGGAAAGCCAATTCTAGTTACTGTGTTCTGTCAAACATAAATAAAAAATAATTTGACTCTTACATACAAGCCCTTTTATGTGAAAGACAACAGGCTCACAGAGCATCATAAATCCTGCTGTGAAGGTGAAAAGGAGGAAGCATTTCCTGGCTGCTGCTGCTGGAGCCTGTAACGGTACCCTGCAGCCAGCCAGCCCCCTCCTGCCTTCGCTCTCTGCTAGATGAGCTGCTGAACCGAGGCCAAGAGCACAGACTGCAATCCCAGCCGGCTCCTGCCACTGGAGGCCACTCTGCTTCTATGGGGTGAGCAGGATCAGGATGCACTCCTGAATAGAGCCACTGCAGCCACATTCTGCCTCAGCCCCCATCTCGATGGCTGGCTGAGATTGATTGCCCAAAGAAGGAATGTTTCAGGTTGCTTAAAGGGAAGGACTAAATGTTCTAGTGTTGGATAGGTTTTTAAAGGGGCATGGAGTGACAGGACAAGAAGGAATGGCTTCCCACTGGCAGAGGGTAGATTTAGATGGGATATTAGGAAAAACTACTTTGTGAGGGTGGTGAGTCCGTAGCACGGGTTACCCAGAGAACTTGTGGATCCCCATCCCTGGAAGTGTTCAAGGCCAGGTCAGACGAGGCTTGGAGCAACTTGGACTAGTGGAAGGTGTCCCTGCCCATGGCAGGGAGGTTGAAACAACATGATCCTTAAGGTCCTTTCCAACCTAGGCCATTCGGATTCTATGATTTCCTGGGCAGGCTTAGTTTGTTTTTATTTGTGTCCACCTTGGAGAATGAACACTGCTGAAAGAATTGAGTTTCATTCAGTCCCTCCTGCTTACCCTCAACAAAACTGTTTACCAAGTACCAGTCTCTAGAGCCCTGGAAACCTTCTGCAGGTAATCTTACTTGAGCACAGTCCATATTACTGATGGTGCACAAAGGGGAAAGAGCCCAGCACAGCTCCCAGACCTCAGTGCTGGTAGGCAACAGAGAATCCCCACTATTTAACTGAGTACGATTAATAGAAAGACAGCAACTATGGAAACTTGAAGTATCAATTTTAGCCTTTCAAGGCAGAATCTAATTTTAACCAACTAATTGGATGCTTGAAGTAGTAGTGAGAGAAAGAGGGACACATTTATGTCAGTGCTCTTGGAGGCATCTATTTTAAACATCAATGAATGTGTGAGCTTCACCACCCAGAGAGGATAGTGTAGTAATGGACCAGGGACACATTAGAAATGGTCTTAAAAGATAATTCTGTTTTCTTCCTTCATCATCTATGTTTAGCTTACAGACTTCAACTATTCCTATTGTCTATGGCTCCCACACCTGCAGCCCAAATCATTGCAATCTCCAGACAAGATGATTATAGGGTAAAGCTTTCTGCTTAGATATTCTTAAAAAAAACCCAAATACACAAAGCTTCAGAGAGTGGGAAACGCAGTTCCTTGTCTCTCAGAGGCTGAAGGTGGCTCTGTGTTCGGAACCTCATATCTGACACCTGTTCCCTGCCTCCCTCTGGCTGTGATCACAAACAAAGGGATAATTTTACTGGCATTTTATGGATTAAACCTGAAACTGGCCTTTTCTCTACCTGCATCATAAAGGGGATGAAACGGTACAATCACTGTTTTGTTTAGTTGAGTGTTTTTATCCTCAAGTGATTTTCTCATTTTAAAAGTGAACTATACCATACAAGTACATAAAATCCCTTTGCTGACCTGTTTTGACTAGTTTATCACTAAACCTCTGCAAACTTCTCCTCCTCTGAAAGCCAACTAACTAAACACCAACCAATGTCTATTTTGATTCTCACTGATGTGGCTGTCAGCCAGCAATCTGCCCTAAAAGAGGTCTGTCACTCTAATACCTTCCACAGGAAGGGGCTGTAAAACCAAAGACATTGCAGATCTCAAAACAGACTTTGGCAGTCAGAGCCTTCTTTCCCTTCCACAATATATATGTCACATTAGCAGCTTCCTATCATCTCCTGTTAGGATCACATCCCATTACTATTCCTTTTCACTGATATGAATGGAGCTAATAATATTTTGCATCAGTTAAAAAGGAATCTTAATTAAATGTGATGAGTAAGAGCTAATACAATATGATAAGCCCCCCGGATAAGCATGCTACACAATTTCTCTCTTTTCTGTTCTTTAAAATATTCTTTGAGAAGAAAATGGAGGTGACCTTCCAAAGGCTCCCCACCTCCCTTCTCCTACTACAGAAATACATTTGTTTTTTTCAAGTGGTTGCAAGATCCACACTTAGAGGACTTTTTCTTAGGCTGTAAGTCAATCTAGGTATTATGATCATTTAGAGTCCTCTAGGTGTTTAACCCTTTAAAGCACATTTTTTGGTGCTGGTGAGATGAACCATCTGGACTGCTCTGGAAACCTGGATCTGTTGTATCACGGAGTCAAGCCTTCTACCTGTTTGTCCTCCCCTGCAGCTAAAAGTGTCTTCTCAAAACTGAGCCATATGGTAAAAAGTTTGTATTAGGTTTTCAAAGGATATGTATAGGTGCAGTTGTGCTGAACTTGATAGATCTCCATGCAGATCTATCAAATACCAAAAACCAGCTCCAGCTGGTTGTTAAAATCCCATTTAAATGTGTTTATGAACCTCCTAACTTGTTCAGTACTTTATTCTACTTGGTCACATAAATTGAAATCACAAACAGCAGGTGATGTGCTGTAAAAGCCATATAATACTTAAAATTTAAAAAGATTAGTTGAGGGGGGGATAATACACAATTAGGGAGTATTAAGGTATGGTTATCTAAGCAAGGCTGAGATCAGAGCTGGCTGTTGCTCAAAATGGATGGTACCACATTGCAACAGCCATTTCAACAGCTGTAGATGCCTTTGTGTCTTGTCTCTCAGACTACTTTCTTAAATATTCATCAGATGGCAAGTATTGAGTCTGGGAGGCTCTTGGAGGCTTGACACTTACATAAAAAGTGGGCAGAGCTATCTCAGTTGATTTTTGATCACTATAACCTTTCCAGAATAAAGCTCTCATAATCCCAGTTTAGGAGTTAGTAAATTATGTGCTTTATATTTAAATTATTTTTATTTTTATAGCCCAAATAATGTCTTAAGTGAAGAATTATTCTCTCGATGGAACAATTGGAGAAATGGCTCAGACTTGTCATTCCATGTAAAATGATGCTTTATACTATACTCAGGAACTGCTCATTTGCTAATGAACTTTCTCTCAAGAAAGGCTCAAACAGTTGTAGTAACATATCAAAAACTTATTTACTCAATATTCCTGACATTTTGCTTCTCTGAAGGAAATATTAAAAATTGAAGATCTGGCTTGAAATGAGCAGGGTGATCAAATCTGGAAAATGAATTATTACACACAGATTGTAATGGATGTAAAATGGATGTCTGAGAGCAAAGAGAGGGAAATTAACTTCATTTCCACATTATTGTTTAATGGAGGCTGACTACTCTGATTAAATTTGAGAAAATTCACATTTCTTATAGCTGTGATTCCTTTAAATGAAGAGGCAGGGAGAAAATCAAGGACAGACTGTATATGGATTGATAGCATAGTTATTTTCCTTCCAGGAAATGTGCCATGTGCTCAGGTAACTAGGACAAGCTGTCAAAGAATAGAAACATTTAAAAGATCTTAGTGTTCATAAAGGCTAAAAGGTGATATTATTGCTTCTTGAATCCTTCACTTCAAAAGGAATTTTAAATCACCATCTGGTGGGACTTACATGTAGAATATTTTAAAACTATTTTAACATAGAATTAAACTTTATACTTTTGTTTTCTATGTTGCAGTTGTGTGTATTATATACATACATTCAAACATAAAATTGAGTAGTATGTTTTGAACTTCTGTGATAGTTGAGGAGGTGACTCCCTCTCAGTCTTTTCTTCTCTAGGCTAAACAGGCACAGCTCCTGCAGTCTCTCCTCATGAGAGAGATGCTTCAGTCCCTTAATCATCTTGAGCCTCCACTGGATCCTCTCTAGTAGCTCTTTGGAGCTGTGGATATGTGTCTCAGCCTTGGTGTGTGAGTTTGTCACAGTACCAGCTTTTCATTGCAAAGGTGTGAGACCACCAAGAGTCAGAAGGGGAGCACAAAGTCAAAAGAGCTTCATCCTCAGACTGTGCAACCTGACAGTTCCATAAAGGGGGATTTTTTTCCAGCTATTTCAATATATTTCCTCACTGGAAAAAAAGGCATCTTCTGCAGCAGAATGCAAGTTGCCTGGACAGGAGCAAGAGCTGCCATTCATTAATCTTGATATGCTTTGTCCCACTAAGCATAAATGGCTGTGATCCTTAAATCACTTCATATGCTCTCTGTGATCCACAACTGCAGCACTGAACCTCACTTAAATGTATTCCCTTTACACCAGACTCGAAGATGAAATAGCTTGGGGTAGCCAGCAGAAACATAGACCATGACAACAAGGAGAAAAAAAGCTCTATTTATATCTCCTCCTGCTGACACATGGAATAGCACACACTTCATTCAAGCATACACACAGCTGCTCAGTGGCTGGAATTTCTGCAGCAGCTTAGAGGCTGGAGGAAGTGCAGTCAAAGCACATATACTCTGTACCAAGGAGGAAAGACAGCAAAGGGATGCTTCAAAATGCTGTGCTTGATCTAGTTCATTCTACTCACCAGGGAGGCACAGAATTCTGAATTTTATATTCAAAAACATGTGTGCACATTTCCTGAAACTAGCACGAATATTTAATAACTCTCCTTGTAAAAACAGAATAATCCTGCATGCAGATTTTCCACAAGCAGCTATCGACTATTTTTGCCTCAGCAATTATCCAATTTGCATCTCTAGTGAAACAACTCAGTGAACAGGCAAACAGATTTTTATCTCTGTGCCTGAACAAATCTGTCAGATGCTTAAAGCTGAAAGTGTCAGTCTTCAGGAGGGGACAATACCTGGAGAGAGGACAAATATTTAGGCTCAATAGCACAGAGAAGGACCCTTCATCAGCAACTGTAGTGATAGGACAAGGGGTAATGGCTTCAAACTCATAGAGGAGAAATTTAGGTTAGATACACAGAAATTCCTCCCTGTGAGGGTGGGCCGGCCCTGGCACAGATTGCCAAGAGGAGCTGTGGCTGCCCCATCCCTGGAAGTGTCCAAGGCCAGGTTGGATGGGGATCTGTGCAACCTGGGAGAGTGGAAGGTGTCCCTGCCCATTGGAGGGTGTGGAACAAAATGAGTTTTAAGGTCCTTTCCAACCCAAATCATTCTGGGATTCTATGACTCTACTGACATTAGCCATGTAAGCCTTGTTTATCTGAGAGAATCAAATAACAGAAAATAATCTTGATGGTTTTAGTCTTTTCTTTCTTTTTGCAGAGACCAGAGCTTTCCCTTTGGCATATATTTTTCAGAGATACAAACACAATTTTAAAAATCGTGAGGGGGAAAACCAAGAATACATTAATAAAACAACTGTTTGCAACTACTGAAAATAATGTGCTAATTGCTCAGTTGCTCTCTTCAGAGCTCAGACTTTCACCAAAATACACCAAGTGGTGCCAGGTGGCACTTCTTACTGAAGAAGCTGAGATAAACTCATTGATTCAAGGCCACAGGAGGAATCTTTTGTTTCTCCTTCCACCCAAAGTCTCCTGTTTGCCCAACAGGAGAAACTGCACCCAAACCTGCAGAGCTTTCTTAAGGCAAAACCCACCTTTTCCCCTTCCATAAATAACTTAGGAATCACTTCATACTTCTCTCAAATATCCTTCCCACAGCTTTGATTTCATGCCTGTCTACAGAAGCCAAAGTGAATCACCCATTTCCTGCCTCCTAATCCTCAACTATCACAAACCTCTGCAGGTTTTCTGCTGCTCCTCCAGGTAATTCTGCTTTGGGCTCAGTAAAAAAAGCTGCATTAAGATAGAAAAGTGCTGAGCAGGTGGCACTGCCACAGTCTAAAACACAGAGAATGGAATCAAGCTTGTTCCCTTGCGGCTGTTGTATTTTAATCACAATTAAATAATGAAGGAGCATAAACTGCAGCCTGGATTTTCTCATGTAGCTTTTTCTACCCATGTGGGAATTTTGTGTCTCCAGTCTTTGCAAAGTGGGATCATGTCATGCCCATTCATTCTGCCAGGTCACTTTATTTAAGTATCAGTAGTTTTGTGAGAATCTCAGGTTTAACATGGGGATTTAAAAAAAAAAAAAAAAAAAGTTAATTTTGGCTGCTCATGCACAAGGAAGTCACCTGAAGCTTAAGTTTTGAGTGTTTGGAATTGGCAGCATAGGACTGACCCAATGCAGTTTCATGGTCTGTTTATCCATTCTGTTCTCTACACCATCATGTATTTAATAACAGGTGCTTTTCCTTACCCAGGCATCTGTGACAAACAGAACATGTTCTGCATATGCTGCTGCTGCAGAGAAAGCAACCACCTTCATAAATCTAATTCTAGTCAATGAAGAGCTCATGTCTGGGAATCACAGAACTGAGTAATCAATAATCATGGTCTGCAAGACAGAAGAATATCTTCTGATGGTTTTCTTCAAAGCTGTGCAGCTGTTTCTGGATTCTTTTTCAGTATTCCAGGATTATGCTGCTTCCCTAAAGGCTGTGTGGACCAACACTGTTATCCTGCATAACTGGATCTGGCACTTGACCTGAATATGTTTCTCCCGATTAGGCAGTGACATTCTCATCTGGAAACTCTGTTTGTATGTTCAAACTGTTGTCTCAGCACAAAGGTGCACCCAAGTTATTCTGAAAACCCAGCTGTGTGACACTGTATCTCAAAAACTTTAGTGATTAGCATGATTTGGAAGCTTTCACCTCCAGATTCCAGAAAGTCCTGCAGCCCACGTCTGTGATGAGTCTCTGTCAAGAGGTGGGAGGACAAACCTCCACAGCACAAATAATTACATCTTTTCCCCTTAATGACAATCTCAGCAGAGAAACTAAAGACTTATTAATACCTAAATAAGAAATAGCCAGTGGCTGTTAGCCTGGATTTTTCCAGGTCAAAAATGAAACACAGCAGGTCTGCAGAGGAGGTTGAATTTCTGCCCAGCACCTCTAAATAGGAGGCCTCACTGCAAGGTGCAACACTTTGTCCCCTTCATAAGCACTAAAAGTATCTCAATATCCAAATATTCTCCTTACCTTAATCCACGCTGTATTTTTTTTTATATTTACCAGCAGAATTGTGCAGTCTCAGATCACATATCCTGTATGGAAAAACCCTGCAACAGCTGCTTTTTTCAAAGCAAAATCATCTCTTTTCTCCTCTATTCCCCTGTGAAAGTAGTACTTTGCATAAGGACCAGAAAGCAAGTTCTGCTCCACAGGAATATCTGTTCACCAGTTTCACTCACTACCTCAGCTGACCTTAACTATTAACAAAACATACAAAGTAAGTAGTTGTGCATCCAAAAGTCACAAAATGTTCACAAAAATTAATACCATGGAATTAACACAGCTCCACATTTTACCAGTAATTACTCTAAAATGCAAAATGGCCAGTTCTCTCATTTTGTGCATGCTACATGATGGCTGCTACAGTTTTTGAAGGCTCAAAGGCTGCTCCAGCATTACATAATCACAGAATTAAACAAAATCAAATCTATAATCCCTAGGGCTTTAGGAAAATCCATGGGAAGGGAGGGGAAGGAAGAAAAAATAATCATAACTCATGATGTAGAAAAAACAAATAAGAAGTCTTTTTTTTTTTTTTTTTAAACCAGATGACCTTTGACTGCTGAAGTCTGTGCATGGGACTGGTAATAATTAGTTTTCATGGATCTTCTTAAGTATAATATTTTGCACAGCTCAAAAGAAAGGTTACTGTTATGAAGACAAAATGGTAGAGCAAATATTTAATTTCTATTTTCTCCAATTCCCAATATTGAGCTGTACCTCAATAGTAGATGTACAGCCAGTTCAATACAATCTTGTTCACTTTTCCTAGAATCCATCAGCATATTACCTAAATCTCAGGCAGCAGTATCAAAGTCTGATGAAATGTTCAGGGAAAGAAATTGTTTGGCCTTCCAGGCACTGAGTATCATTTAGGGAAGACATCAACTAGACTGGATGATTTACATTCCATAAGTGAGCTAAAAATAGAATTAAAAAAGATACAGGTAATTAGGGTCTCCAATTAGGAGTCTCCTTGCCACAATCTCAGCACTGTATTTCTGGAAAGAACTGCCACTTGCTTGAGCAGCAAAGAGCCTCATTTCCCACAGAAAACACAGGATAAACATGAATGGAAGATTTTCACTCACTCCCAGGATTCTAAAGAAAATCTGGGGGTCTCTCACCACAATAACTGGATAACCTGTTTATTTCAGTACAAACAGAAAACAATGAGAACTCACAGACGTCTCACTGACCTTCATCTAGGGCTGCTCCTAGAACAGGAGATGCAGTGACAGTCTGTGAACTGCACAAACCACAATGGTTCAGTGATGCCAGGAGGAAGAGCATGCCAAAATAAGGTTGAAACTCCTGGCCATGAGCACACCTAGTCATCTCTCCAGGGGGAATCAAAGTTCCTGCCCTTGGGAAGGAATCCCCAAGAGCAACAAGGCAACTGTGGACTGGGTAGAATACGCAGCACAGATTGTTTCAAGTAGAACAAAATATAAATATTCTGTTTTCTGCTCCCTAGTCAGATCTTCATCTCCTCATTCAAGTCAATGGTGAGGATGCTAAAAGCAATAGCTCAGTGCATGAAAAGCAATAGCTCAGTGCATGAAAATGATGCTGATTACCTCAAAGTGAGGTACAAGAGTATGAAAACAGCACTGTCACTTCAACAGGATGATAGAATAAGAGAAGAAACTATAACAAGGTGTTACACATCTGCTGATTATAGAAAAAAATGTATGGCCCTGTAGACAGAGATTTCACCAGAAATGAAGAACCAATACAAAAGGATCTCCACTATTCTGAGAAATCATCACAAAACCTGGAGCTGTAACCTGTAGTTAAACCACAACAAAAGGTTGATAGTGTAGGAAGGAGAGCGGATACAGGCAGGAACTCGGAATTATTGGGTTTTAGTCTTTCAAGACCCTGATCTTTTTGCATTATTGCAAGTTAACAACCTGAAGGGCTTCCTGGATACTGGTAAGAAAACACGGAACTTGAAAAGCAGCTGGTGGCACCAGAAACTGCTTACTCTTTTCCTATCCTTTGGCTTGGATATGTCCATTCAGACTCTCAGTCTCCTGTGGACTAGTGAAGTTTTCAGATGTTAGGTTTATTCAGTCTAGTATTTCTTCTGTCTTCTTCAGCTTGTTTGCCTGGCCATATTTTCCTGTCTCAGGGCAGATTTAACCTCACTTAAATACGCTGTAAAACTGAAGCTGCAGTGAAAAGGAGGTAGTTGGCTACATACTTCCTACATATTTCTAGGGTATGATTCCATGATTTTTCTCTAGAGCTTATTTTCTTATCCAATAAATGGTAATTCGGTGCCACTCAGAGGTCTAGGAGTTCCTCTATTGTTTGCATATATCAATTTTTTTTCAAGCCCTAATGCCCTTAAGCACTTAGTCCCAAAAATGCCTTCCAAAAGCTGAGATAGACAGCTAGTTCTGACAGAAAGAATACAGTCCTTGCACCACAATCACAAAAGACTGCCTTGGACAGGTCACTTTGTCCTCAGACGGTGGAAGTAGCTGATATATTTTTATCAATGGGTTGTCAATAGTGATTCTCAGATTACTCACAAGTTTTAAAATAATTATTTTGCTGTGGATTTGCTTTTCTAATTTTAGTGAATATAGCAATTTCCTTTCTTCACAGACATTGTTCTTCCTACATGGTATTACTACAGCTGATGGCCATCTGCATTTCAGTGGTTTCATAAACAGTAGATTCTGTTTTGATTTCAGCTTTCTCTTAGAAACATATCCTTAGAGGATGCAGGAATGGGAGGAAGAACACAAAATGAGTTCTCTCTTGTCAATATGCTCAGGCAACACTGCAGCTTGCTCTGCCTGTGATGCTGAATTCCAACTCTCTCATGGCTAGTGGGTTTCCTCTCAACAGCCGCAATTTTCCACCAGCCATTAAGTAGCTCTGGTAATACAACACAAGCATTTGATCACATTCTCCAATCTAGTATTGCTGCTTATCAGCATCACTGATTATATTGCAGCCAGCAGCACAATCCACCTGAAATGGAAGTGGTCATTGATCAGACTGCCCAGAGGGCAGCTGAATGCCTGGCAGCACTTTGTCATGAGGTTGTCTACTGAGAATGTCTGGATCTGCTAAATCATACCATAGGTGTCATCTTCATCCTACATTTCCACATTTTCAGGTGGATTCTTTTACCTAGCTTGTTTTAGGCTCGATAGCTACTGTATCCAAACTTAAGAGTAAATCTGTTTCCATACTCAGTGTCAATGTTTGTCTTTCCCAGCATAGGGCAAAGGTTATAGTCTTAACTAAGAACTCAGAAGTCACAAGTCTGTGTATTTTCACTTCCATCTACAACAGAGATGTCAGCATTTCCAGTAGTGATGATAGTTTACTTGACTAATAGTGAAAAAGGAACTTGGTGAACATAATTCAGCTGATTGCTTTCAGCTACCTACTTGAGGAAGTGACAAACTAAATGTAACACTTCACTTCTCTCCACCAGAATTTGCTTGAGCTCACAAGTTTGTGTGACCAACTGAAATGCTATTGCTGATGTCATGGCAGACTAAAGTTAAACTAAGAACCCCTTCTCTGAATACTTTTCCTGATTTTTATTTTCTTCTTTGTCTAACTTGTCAGAGCATAGCTGTAACTCCTTTGTGTCTCCTCTCTAATTTCTAAAATCAGTGTCTCCAGTGCTGGTATTCTATGATCTTCAAGCAGATGTCTATTCAATATTTTAGTTCATAAATACACTTCAAGTCTAACATATTTTAAAAGAAATAATTTTGTCAGGGGGTTACTGTGCTTCTCAAGCCCCTTATCAAATGCTTTATTATTCTTGGACGTATTATGTCTCTTGTGTTTTACTTACCTGGATAATGAAAGTCTTTATCTTTCTTTTCTCTTCAATATCTGTTCTGATCAACATGATAAAAACACCCATTCTTGTTTCCTCTTTCTGCCTTGTTTTCACAAGTTTGATTCTCTACAAGCACAACCTGACCCTTTTTGTGCCAGTACTCATTCTCAGCAGCAGCTAATCGAGTTGAAAACACAAGCCTTTTCAGGCAGATCAGTTCCCTGAACCAGCTAACTCTATAATCAGAGAAACAACACTGATTTGAGAGAGGACTGGAATATATGGCAAGAACTAGAAGAAAAAGCAAAACAAAAAATCCCAGATTTAATAGAATGACCTGGATTGGAAGGGACCATAAAGCTCATGTCATTCCAACTCCCTGCCATGGGCTTCCACTAGACCACGTTGCTCCAACCCCCATCCAACCCGGCTTTGAACACTTCCAGGGATAGACTTAGATGGGTATAAGCAGATATAGAACTACACAAAGCCCATCTATGCATCTTCATAGCCCACTGAAATGCAGACAAGTTCTTCCCTGCTTCAAGCCTCACTATCTTCCCTGCCAGCTGCTTCCATGTTTCTTGGAATATAAGCTGGGTAAAAGCAGAAAAGTATTCCATTGTCCTAAAGTTGAAAACTAACTCATTTGAAAACATAAAATTATTTGCAGCAAGTCTGCAACACAGGTAGGACTACAGGTATCAGGACAGAGATAATGTCTCTAATGCTTCCTTCAAACTGCTTTCTGCAGCCTCTCCCCATCCTCCACAATGGTGTTTAACCACCACCAGGGAAGGCAAGAAAAAAAAGGAGAGAGGAATAGCAACAAAAATCGTCATGCTCTTGATATCTGTGTGTTACAGACTAGGGATTTTTATTTTGGTTTCCTAGCAACTCTGAAGGCCAACCCGGCATGATTTTGTACTGAGCACCGGTTAACACAGGGTTGCTGCAGCTCTTATCAGAAATACTTTAGAATCCTTAACTGCCTCTTTGTCTGCTTTAATGTACAAGTGAACTGCAGTCTAAGGCTGCCTAAAAGATTAATAACACCTACATTTTGCTTTTACCTACATTCCATTCTCTGATGATTTTTCACTTCACATAAAGAAATGGTGAAGAGCTCTTAAGCTAGCATCTAATCAAATTAATCAGGGGAAATGAACAAATGGAAAGGGAAATCTGCAGGTTACAGTGAAGTTATCATCAAAGAAGATCTCCAGCCACAGCTGACCTCACATCATAGACATGAAGGACCCAGACGCAGTTTCTACAATGTCTGCTACAAATACTTGCCATCTGGGAATGGTAAAAACAGCAAAATCAGGCAAAAATAACGAGCTTAATTGTAAACCTTGATGAGGACTAAGCTTCTAAAATTATACTTGACATGTAATTTGCAGATTCATAAAAATGCATCAAGAAATAAACACTCGGAGCATTAGTATTTATGGCTGAGAATATATTTTCCACTGAGAACAGAGACAAAGCTGGCAGAAATGCCCTGAGCTTCCCATCATGCTGTCTAGCCAACATGCCTCAGAGAAGATCAGAAGTTGACCTGCATGGATTTAGTCTGCATGACCCACTGGCCTCCCTGCTAGGGCTGCCAATTAATTTCAGTTGTGATAGTGTTTTCTTCAATGTGGCAAGTTGCCAGCAGGGAACTGGATTAAGATCACCAAATCACTTGGCCTGTCAGCCCCAAAGTAAGCAGTTTTCTCTCCTAGTAACAGGTCTCCTAGATAGGTTCAGCTGCAGTTTAAAAGCCTGTGCACTGGGATAGATGTCCTGACTTACAGCATGGAACAACAGAAACGTGCTTTGTTCTGTCTCCAGACTTCACTGCTGAAAATAGCTTTGCTGTATAACTGCACCTGCACTCTTCAAAGGGTTAAAGGCAGGGAGCCAGAGTGGACCACAGCATGTGTGGTCCTTGGGAAACTCTCACTGGTCTTGCTCCACAGGAAATAAAGCTCAATTAAAAGCAAAATGGGGTGGTCATGGTGCTTTATTTCCCCCAGCTGAAGTCTGGAAATAAATGAAGCAGACAATCTGATACTAATGTTATTCATTTATTTTAATTCTTCCATTTCCAGCTACACATGTGGAAGACTCTGCTACCTACTTAGCATAAATTTGCAGCAAGATAATAATCTGCCAAGAACAGGTAATTTTCACCATGAAGAGATGACATGGTAACTAGAGAGAACAAATCCCCTGGAAACCGAAGGAGTAGGGTGGTGCTGACACACTTCTCTTGCTGATAGTCTACACATGCTGCAGTCCCAGGTTACTTTTTTGAGAGAGCTTATCCTCTACATGTGCCTGAATACATTTGACTCTGGGCATTTGGAAAGGACACTGATTACCATTACAATCTGTCTGTTTACATTGTCTGAGATAACAACAAGAGCAGTTCAAAATGGTACCGTGAGGACAAAGTATTCAGTTGCTGCAGTTATTAATTATGATCACTTAAGCACCACTATAGGCGTGCAAGTTGAGTTAGGATAAAATGACTGTCTCTTGCTCCTGGGAGCACACTGGATCATGGAAAACCAATACAGCACAGGACAGTGAAAAGCAGAGAGCAGGAAGGAGAAGAATATACTTTGTGACCACAAATCTTGACATGTCTTTAGTGTCTAATGTTCCTTGGTAATGAAAATTCCAGTTTGGATTTTAGTTCTTTAAAAGCAAAGTTCTACAGTCTGCAGGCAGAGTCTGAAGGACAGCTGGGGGAGACTTTGTTCATTTTGCATTTTTCTCTATTATGGTAATATTTTTAATATATATTTTTCCAATTTTCACTCACTGTCTTTGTTCAAAACTACTCTCATTTTATTCTCAGTCTTACAACATTCTTCCTTTAAACTCAGCTACCATAATCAAGTGATTATGTGAAACAAAAATATCAGAAAATTTCATCAAGGGGCCTAAAGAAAGCTCAAGACTTTCCTGGTTGGTTGTGAGCACAGTCCAGTTTCTGGATTTTTCAAGTGTCTTCCAATGAATGAAAAATCTGAATGTGAAAAAACCCCACTGAAATTACTTGAAGATCAGAGCTTGCCTCTTGGAAATCACTAGCTGCTTCTTTTTCAAGGTCTGAATAACCTAGCTAGAATAAGCAATTCCCAGGACCAGGCACTATGCCAAGGATATGTGGTCACAGGATAAAAAGGCATAGCCTAAGGCAAAATCCTTTGGCCAGCTCTAGCAACCACAGGGACAAACGCAGAGAGGGAAGGGCAGGGGATCTCTTTTGCTCTTAATTGTCTAAGTGAGCATAAGGAGATTAGCTGTGCAATTACGTATCTAATTAGTGCCACTCCCAGCCAGGGCAGCAGCCTTTCTTGTGTGTGCTTTAGTCTTATACAGCTGAGGTCTGACCTATAAATGGAGTTTGAACTCCTTTTGCAGCCCCTCAAGCCCCACCTCACTCTATGCAACAGGACAGCACACAGCACAAGAGCGCCTGTGAATCCACTGGCACAGGATTTGCTTGGCAGATAAATCTTGGTTTTTCAACAACTCTTTTTCAGAAAGGTCCAAAACCGAGCAACTGGGAACAGGCACAAGACAGAAGTGAGACACTAACAGCAAATCACAGAAGGGCTTGGGTTGGAAGAGATCTTAAAATCCACCTAATTCCCATTCTCTGCCATGGGTAGGGACACCGTCTACTAGCCCAGGTTGCTCCAAGCTCCATCCAACCTGGTCTTGGACGCTTGTAGGGATGGGGCAGCCACAGCTTCTCTTGGCAACCTGTGCCAGGGCCTGCCCACCCTCAGGGAAGAATTTTTTTCCTAACACCCAATCTAAATCTATTCTCTTTGAGTCTGAAGCCATTCCTCTTTATCCTACCCACTACATGCCCTTGTTCTGTTGAAGTACTTGTTCTGTTCCTAGTGGCAAACTCCACCAAAACATAAGCAGTTTAATTTCATCATATTCAAACCACTATCACTGAATTCTGTTCTAGCTCTAGTCTCCTGGATAGCTTTGTTGTGGGATGAACTGCTACTGTTAACTTTAGTCTGGTCACCTTTTTGTGCCTGAACCCAGCCCTATATGTTGACTGGGCTCCACACAAGGTCCCACAGGCTGTACCAAGTCTTCCTTATGTTCTCTGAACCTGTCCTCTCTACCTGAGCAAATAGAAGGAGCACAGTCTTTTTCCAAGTATGAATGCATAGGAACAATTTTCACAAGACCACAAAAGGTTTGTGGTGTGGTTTTTTTCTTCCTCATCAACTCATTTATTTTGCTAGCTGCGTGTGCATGCTAAGAGGGGATGCTTTTAGGGATGGCTGACTGTAATTTTATAAGACAAGAGCAGAGAAGCTGCATTCAGATTCATTCCTTCCACAGCCAGAGCCTTGATTTTCTGAGAATTAAATCCCCATAATGAAGGGGGTGCCTTTGTGTGCTGCTCTTGCTGTTTTACATCTCTCATTGCACCCTCTGAGTGCACAAAAGTAATGACCCAATGAGTTCAGGGTTTAGCTCTTGAAGTAAATCAGCATCTCTGGATCAATGTTACATAAACAGTCAGACTGTGAGCTGGAAAAATATGCATGGTACCCCTTTCTCTGTTCTGTGCAGCCCCATTTTATTTGGCAATCACAATAAAATGAGGGTATGGCAAAGAGATCAGAGAGGTGTAAAAGAGAGAAACACAATCATAGAATGGCTTGGATTGGAAGGGACCTTAAAGATCATCTTGTTCCAACCCCACTGCCATGGACACCTCCCATTAGCCCAGGTTGCTCCAAGCCCCATCCAACCTGGCCTTGAACACTTCCAGGGATGGGGCAGCCACAGCTTTTCTTGGCAACCTGTGCCAGGGCCTCACTACCCTCAGAGAGGAAAAATTCTTCCTAATATCTAATCTAAACCTACTCTCTGCTGGTTTGAAGCCATTCCCCCTTGTCCTGTCACTCCATGCCCTTGTAAAAAGTCCCTCTCCAGTGGCCCAGAGGAATGTGAAGCAGCCTGTGCCAGCCTGTTTAAAAGCAGGACTGGCGAGCTGCTAAAGGTCAGACTTCACAGCAAAGGGCCAGTAGGCACTGCAGTGAAACATGAGGGCTGAAACAATAATTGCACAGTGCTCAGGAAGTCCTGACCTAATGGACTGTCTGTGGCTCAGCAGGCTGGAGAGGAGCAGGGAAGGAGAGCCCTGCCACGGTCTCAAAACACTGTTAGTTTTTGCTCATTCCTGCTGCAGTGACAGCATTTTGTGCCAGGTGGATGTTGATCAACATCCCCACAGAGCACTCTATGACAAGAATAATTTTAATTTTTCTGTACCTTGTTTTTCCTCTTTTCAAGCCAAAACAGTGATCATGTCCTTTCCCTTGTGTTCCCAGACTTTGTCTGCCCTGCTCATGTCAGTGGCAAGTTCCTCAAGGCAAGGCTTGTCTTTTGCTATTTGTATGGGCTTTGTGTAGCACCATCTGACCTGAGAGGCACTGCCACACTACAACATTAACAACAGATGCTGAAGAAATGCCTGGTTACAAAAATAAACACATGAAAAATACATTTATGACCCTTGTGTACAGCAAAGTGCTGCACACAGGCAGACATCCATTAAGGGAAGATTCAATATCGCAGAGTGGTCTGGACTCCCTCAACCTCTTTTCTCCTTCCATCACTTGCAATATAAATACATTCCAGATCAAAATTTCTTAGAATTACTTAGAAATATCCTTATTTTATCCACCTATTTTCTATCAGATAGTGAATTGTGTATTGCAAGAGACACAGGGTTAAAATTCCTCTGGGATCATAAATATCATAGGTTGCTTTAACATTTACTTGAGTACATTTTCTTTCTCAAAAAAAAAAAATCTAAATAAAATAAAATTAAGCCCACAGCAGTAGGGAAAGAGGCAAAAAAACAACACTCAAACCATGTACACAAAAACAAGGCACAACAGAGAGAAAATAAAGCAGCTGTAACCTCAAGTGGAAACAATTTGATTATCATCAATTCCCTGAAGTACTGGCCAGATAAACACTTGTTTAGTTTATAAGTTCTGACAAGATTGCAACCCAAGGTAGTACAGCTGCAAGGGAGTGATTTTTCTATTTATTTATTGGAACTGCTGGGAAAATAATAAAGATGGGAATCAAAATCCATGTCTGCTGTGTAGCTACAAAATATTACCAGTAGGCAGACAAGGCAAAATCACTGGTACTGTTACCAAGATCTCAAATGACTATATGCCCAGAGTTATGGACAGTGGAAAAGTTGCTTAGATTTGAAAATCAGACTTTATTTTATTTACAAAATAATTTTCTACCAGATGTCTAACAACTAATCACATCATCTGGCAAATGTATCCTCACCACCACCTTTTTTCTTTTGTTCAATTAAGAGAAACATTTTTATTTTTCAGGTGAAACTTTACCCTTCTTTTTGAGGAAGCAGAGAGATTATTACAGGACAGGATGAATCAAGCAGACAAGGAGTTATTGCAGTTAAACTTTCTCCTAGTGCCTAAATATAGAAATTATAGCCAGATAAACTGCTTTTGTGAAAGCTCTTTATCACTCCTTAAAGTGACGAAGTCTTGAGCTGCAGCAGATTTTGTTCATGGTTTCAGAAGACTTTTTTCATATTATCCAGTCACAGAAAACCTCTAGCCTTGTACCTCCATTACTCTTATTTTGTTCCTGGGTTTAGATATTTTGCAGGTCCCCTGTGTTATTAATATTCAGCTGGGGAGTTATCAGTCTTACATGAATCTTCAAGGAGTCTGCACTGAAATAATCACCCCACGCAGAGATCAGAAGTTGGACATGGTCATCTCCAAATGGGAAAATTCAACAACTGGCTCCAGTCAGGGACAAATGTGGCCCTAATCCAAAAGGAAGGAGGCCATACACAGGGACTGGACCGAATGATGAGATGCACAAGTGCATTCTTCACTGCCTGGGTCTAATGAGAAAGGCTAATTCTTCTCACAAATATTGCAGTAGGTGAAATCAAGAATTTGCCACAGTATATAAAGACATAAACTCTTCCAAAACCATTCACTTTGATAGTCAGAATGAACACAAAGTCTTATTCAAATATATCAAGGCAAATAGACCACACAACATAGAAGTTTCCAGCATTAGCCTTTTCCAAGTTCTGATGAGTCCTTTCTTTCTTGTTTTCTTACATTGAGTCTTCAAGGACTAAGATATCACACACTATTAAATCTCTCATCCATGTCATCTCATTTACTTGGTACACGCTGCTGAAAAATAATGGACCCCTTGATAAAGATCACTAATGCTATTTCAGGTCAGTCAAGGGGTTTGGCAGTGAAGAGGAAAAAAAAACAAATTAAGAGAAAGCAAATTTAACTTTAGCTAAGTCATGACTGCAGTTGCTGTATCATATGATCTATCATCCCATCCTTTCTTTGCCCACTCAGCTGAACAGAAATCTAAATTAAGCTATTAATTTACCCAGTTCTGACTCCAAATATTGGAAGCCCCAACTGCTGGTTCGACTGTAGTTTGGATGTGGAGAAGCAGACAAGTTCCTGGTCAGAACAGTCATCAGCTTTTAAAAATAATGATCAGTATGTCAAGCTGCATCTGTCACAAAAATACGTGGGGTTTTTGACATATTCTTTTGGAAAATTGTTTTGATTTCAAAATGCTTTTCTTCAGCCCAAGCAGCATTTGAAATTCTCAGTCCTCCTGAGCTTCCATCAGGCTGTCAGAAACGAGAAGCATTTATCCCTGAAAATTCTTAGTTCAGTATGAAATATTGAAAAGGTGATTTGGGGCCAAGCTGGTGATCTCCATTTCAGCATTCCTGGAATAACAACACAGAGGGGAGGCACAGTGGACAGATGAGTAGGAAGGTGAAAGGAATAAAAAAGTTATGAAGAAAAATAGGGGAGAGATGCCTGCTTGCCTAGATAGGTAATAGGAAAGGGGGGGAAAATGGAGGAAACAGAAATGGAAAGCCAAACAAGCAGAAAGTATGCAGGGAATATCCCAAAAATAAAGTGTTCTGGGAGCAGGGGCAAAATTGAGGACTGTCCATCATGTTGAAGATCTCAGCAATTAGGTGAAAGGAATTTGAGAATTCAGTGACCAAGATCCAAACATGAGATTAAAAAAAGGGATTTATCCTTATGTGGCCCTCACAGATTATTTCTATTTCAGTACAATGTTTTTGCTCTGCATCTACATGAGAAAGCTGGCATTATTTCCTTCCCTGGACTCCACTGAGCTGACAGATCCTGCAGCTTCAAACAATTACATTAGTGTGTTTTATGGGGATGATTTTTGCCATGATACAAGAGGCTGCAAAGCAAAACTCTATGATACTTTCCTATTGGAGGCTTTGGAACTGATTAGGATCTTCATTTAGGGAATTTATTAAATCACTGACTCGAACATTTATTTTCATGAGAAACATAAACAACTTGGCTGTTCTGTATTTTCCCCATTCCGTCCCTTAAAAATATTGCACAGTGTTTCTTAGACCACTTATAGTATGTTATTTTGATCTGTAGGTATTTCTGATTTTGAAAGTTGGAATTACAAAATTCCATAGAAAACTGATTATTAATTAAAAAATGGACATGAGCTATAGATATGCACAGCTGCATTTTCTAGCTCCTTCCATTTTAAACAGCTGCAGTGTTCTGCAACAAACCAAGAGCACAGTTTTAGATTCTGGGTTGCTAATTAGATATTATCTTTTATAGCTTTAATCAATGAACTGCTAAAGCTAAACCAGAGCAGTGTCCTCTGCTGTTATTTGTAAATTAACCTTTAACAGTCTCAAAGAAACAGCACTTTCAGACTCTGCACATTCTTTGCAGTGCCTGCTTGATGAGCCTTAATCAGACTCTTTTTCAGTAGATGAAGAAGGTGAATAGAAACTCACTGACATTTAGGGAGAAATTGTCCTCCACTTACAGCCACAGTGTAAAGCTATATCACATGAAATGTATTATAACTCAGGTCTCATCACCCTCTAACTTAATTTCTTAGGCTCTTTCTCTTTCAAATGAATTTTTAGGTGACTAATTCAGAGTCCAAGAGCCTTATGGCAGCACAGTGGGACCCTGTGAGCTTCTGCTGGAATGTTAATGTCTGCCTGATTTCAGGAACAGTGTCTGTTGCAACAGTGAGAGTCAATCCCAACCAAAAAAATATTATGCATTCCTTCAGTGCTGATGTTACATGGATTCAAAGATGGAGACAGATCAAATGACTATTCCATGAAAAGAACAACTAACTGCAGTGCAGCTTTCGGTCCCACTCATCACAATCTATTACCCAGCCTCAGTGGGTAACCTTGGCCAATCTTCTTTCCAATGACCTATGCTCAGTAGTCACTTAAAAATCTATACTGTGCCATTCCCAATGTTATCTGCCTCCTGTAGACCTTCTAACATCTTTTCCAATTGTTTCCCTCTACCACATCCTCTGTGTTCACCTTTCTATTACAAGATTTTTAGTGGTGTCCCCTCTCATGCCCTTAGAGTTCTCTGCTCAGATCTCTTCTTAGACTAACACTGTATTTCTTATCTGGGTTCTTCTCCCACCAATTCATTGGAACAAATACTGTATCTTTCAGATACAATACTCTAATTCAATTAGGATTTACTTTCTTGACATCCAAATCAGTGTGTGAAACACTGAATTGTGCATGTCACAATTTGCAGTAGATAATTATAATAATTTCTTCCCTTATCAAGGCAATTGTGGGTATTTTTCTTAAAATCCACACAAGGACCCCTTTCCTTTCTTCAAAGCTTTCCCACAGTCATTTTGTTCACAACACTCTACCCCAAACCAGCAGTAGAAAACTCCCTAGGAAGACTGACTTTTTTTTCAGATAACTTTGCTTATTTGCCATATTTAGAGTTCCTTCACATTAAATTTTCAGTATTCATCACTTATTCTACACCTCATGCCCCATCAATGGACCTCATTTGCATTCCAGCTGATTGCAGCAGGAACCATCCTCTGAGAGCACATAAATCTCTTTCAGAGCAACCATAGTTCCAAACATAAATCCATGGCAATCTGACAATATATATAGGCATGGAATATCCCTAGCTAGCACAGCATGTGTGAAAAGGTCACAGTTAGGCAGGAGGTAAGGAACAGCAGGAAAAACTGAATAAAATCAGGAAAGCTGAGAGAAACTTCAAAGGACAAATGTTGAAAAGTTCAGATTCAGGATGATGGGATTCAGGGAGCTCTAAATATGTAGAAAGCTTTTATATATATAAGTATATATATGTGTGTCTGTATCTCTATTTATAGCACATAGAGTCATCTTTAGCTCTAGAGTTGATATCTAGGTTTCTTAGTTCCCAGAATCGTTGAATATCATGGGTTGGAAGGGACCCACAAGGATCATCCAAGTCCAGCTCCTGTCCAGCCCTGCAAAGACACCCTCACAATACCACCCTGTCCCTCAGAGTGTTGTCCAAAGGTTCCTTAAGCCTTGCCCAGTGCCCTGTGGAACCTGTTCCAGTGCCCAGCCACCCTCTGGGGGAAGAACCCTTTCCTAATATCCAACCTAAACCTCCCCTGACATAGCTCCAACCGATCCCTCAGGTCCTATCATTACAATACTACCATGCCTTTTCAAGCAGCTATGAAACCTACAGCTAACCTGTCTGCCCTGCTTATTTCCCTTAAGGAATAGCAGCCAATATTCCTACTGCTGTTTAGTAGGAGAATTCAAGAGACAAACATATACACCACGAATGCCAAGGACTACCCATATTGAGGTCAGTAGATTCTCACACAAATGTAATTCTCGTAAGAGTGCTTTAAAAAGAAGGCTACCACCTCTCTTCCCCAGCTAATAATCTGGGAATGGAAACAAAAATTATAGATATACTTCAGAAAATGTTACCACTGCAAAATCAGAAGTACAAAATAGTGTATTTTAGGATGGCATTTTCCTTGGCAACCTTAATTCAGGCCCTTGTGCATATTTGTAAACTAGACACTGAAATCCTACTTCCCTTGAATTCAGAGGGCTATTTGCCATGGACTTCAGAGATGCCAGTATTTAACCCACAGCTTCACCTACAGACTTAAGAATTTCAGATGCAGATTTTATCATGAGATCCTTTCCTCTTTTGTTTCCAGAGCTGTCTGAATGGAAGTATTTTATTTTCCCCTTTCTATGTACGGTGTGTGGCCCGGTGCCTTATTCACTGCACACCTATAAAGCCTACATTGAATGCAGGATCTGAAATTTCTCATGACTGTCCTTCATCACAAAACCTTATTGTTCTTCTGAGTCTCACATGTGCTATGAAAACATCTTTAGACTATTTTGTGAAGCACTTGCATTACCACTTCTGTTTTGTAGGTTGGAACTAGGAGCACTGAGAAATACAAACAGATTTGCTAAAGCTCATTACTCAGAGTTCTGAATTATGCCTAATTCTGTTTTATTCAGAAATCTTCAGTGTTTTATGTCTAGAGTACTTTCCATCTTAGTTTCTGTTACAGGCTCCTACCATTTCTGCAAATTAAGCTTCATTTATTCTGAGTTAGGCAAACAAAAAACAATTCACTCAGGTTAGTGGTCACCTATAGAAAGCCTGATAGAATTGCCAAAATTGTTGAAGGACATAGAGCAAAAATCAGAAAATTGTCTGCATTCCCTGGATTCACTATATAGCCTGTGGAGGACAAACAAGATGCCCCAGAGAGCTAAACTCAGCATCAGAGGGAGTTTGAGCCTTCTTGTCCCACCTCACCTTGAAGTTTCCTGCCTGCAAACCTACAAACTATTGAACTGGTGCATAAGAAAAGGCAAAGACAATGGAAAAATGCCAGATGAAAATTCACCGACCCTTGCATGGGTGAACCATGCTATAAAATCAACAGGAGTGCTGACAGTCAAGTGAGGACCAGGCTTTGCTTTGGCAACACAGTTACTGAAAAATATGGGATGTTCGAGTTCAGCTACGAATTAGGAATTAAGGATTTACTGATTCAACCCTTGACTTGTTCATCCTTCTCGAAGTGGTCCTATGACATCATCTTTGAATGCTCTCATTGATTAACTCTGAAGACTCTTATCCGTGGTTTTTGTGGACTGTTATAGGAAATGAATGATTTAGTGACAAACTGACTTGGATTAATCAACTAAACCAACTGCATGGAAAATGTGTACACAGAGCAGACTTTGGAGTGGTTTCTAGCAATCAGAAGTAGAGATTTGCAGCTGCCTCAGTACTCTGAAGATAACAGAGACAACGAACAGCTTATCTAGGAGTGGATCTGGACCCAGATGTGCTCCGTTCGTATGCAAATATATGTCCAGAGCAAATGAATTTGTTGACTCAATCGACCGTAATTGAACTCTAATGAGTTAAATCTCTTCTGAAAAGCCTCACTCGAGTATCTTAACCTGAGGAAAAACATTACAGGTCTTGAATCTAAGCAAAAAAGAAAAAGAAAAAAGACATCAAAAGAGATATTTGTGGGAAACCACAGATAGGATTTTAAAACAGTGGTAGTAATTTGCCAAAAAATGTGATGTATTGAGGCTAGGAATGCTAACACAATCATTAGTCCTGAGATTTCCCTATGAAACACCTGTTTGCTATTAAAGTCAGGAACACTTGTAGCCTTTGCTTAAGAAGAGTGGAGAAAAATATCACTGAAACCCACCACACAGAAAGTGCTAATTAATGTTATGTCAGGGTCACTTCCCTTGGGAGCTGGACAAAGACAAAGCAAATGAGTCCTCTTTGTGCAGGGATGCATTCTTTGCACAACGGCCTCACTCCTCACTGCACAGTCATGGAGGGAAGGAGCAATAAGAGCCAAGGGTTACTGCTGGTCCTCAAACAAAGAGATGTTCAGGGTCACAAAGTGACTCTAAAAAGATAATACCCCAAAAAACAAGAGCAAGAAGGAGTCCAGATAGTGGAACAGGGGTCTGGGACCCAAACGCCAATGGACCTCTTCAGAAGGCAGGACCATCCTACCCTTTGCATTTACATTCAGAGGCTTGGAAATGTTTAGTACCAGCAAGCAAACATCTGGGAGAATATTTGCATCCATATTGAACTTGGTATAAGGTAATACGCTAAGTGCTCAGTCAAGGATGATTAGTGCAGCTGAAAGCCTGAGGGAACCCCTTGCAAAGGTCAGATTGTACTTGTGGTGA
Source organism: Anabacerthia variegaticeps (assembly GCA_035583185.1). NCBI lineage: Eukaryota > Metazoa > Chordata > Aves > Passeriformes > Furnariidae > Anabacerthia > Anabacerthia variegaticeps. The sequence goes on from JAWWEW010000028.1 coordinate 2,512,091, forward strand.
CATTTTCAAATGCAAGCTCAACAGTCACACACCCTTCATAACATGCACAGGCCGTGTCTTGCTCCAAAGTCTGCAACAGCAGGAAGGGCACACAAACCCCAGGTAACTATAGCCTAGGGACCCATTATATATTAAATTAATTTCCAAATCTGTTTCTGGAAACAACCCTTCTGCAACACCACTGCATGTTTTGCTGGGCACCATTAATTTGCTGATGTTGTTACTGTGATTGCAAATCCTGAAATTGCTCCTCAGCCCTTTATCCAGGTAAAATTCCCACTGAAGCCAAAAGAAAGGTTTGCACACACACACACACACGGAAAATTATTAAATAAAGCATCTCTCACATCTTTTCTGCTGGAGACTCCACTTCTCAGCATTTGAGCTGACTTTGTGATGTAAGCATTGCTCCTCATTTGAAGTTCTGACTGACAGTGCTCACAGAGCTGCCATACAGGGCTCACCAACATACGCAGGGCATTCACTAAGTCTACAGTTCAATTTGGACATGACTGAAAGCACTTATCACGCTAGTGACTGGCTGCCTTACTATGTCTTTTTATTATTCCTGCTACAACATAAAAAATGAGAATATTTTATTACCTTCACTGCAAAAGATAGAGGGTTTTTTCTCTAAACTCAGTGAGGACTTTCTGCCAATTCTTATTGACCTTTGTGAAATCATCAGTCAGTGACTGAGTAAATGAAACCACATTATAAAAAATGTCCCTTGTCATTTATTTTGACAAGTAAATAACAGTTCAGTTTCCATCATTGTGCATTAGTGAATGAAAATAGCTAGCAAAAAAATTAGGTCTGATTTCACCACAGAAAATGAAAATGAGAAGAGACATTCAAAGAGACTTACTGGGTTTGTAAAAATAACAAAGGGAAAGCTGATAAGCTTCCACCCCAGTTTTACTCTTCTTTTGAAATGGAGGGCAAATCAGCTCTAGAATACACACACCTGAACACACACATTAGAACTGAACCATTATTCCATTACATAAACTAATAACCCCCAGAGGCAGAGTCAAAGCTGGGATCAAGGATTCTTATCTCCAGTGCTCATCTGAAACTGAGTAAAGAAAAAGATGTATTTTATGCTTTATCATTCCACTCTAGATTCCACAGATTAACTTACAAAAACTTCACTCTGAGGCACAAAATAGAGGAAAAACTAAGATGGGAGCACTAGGAGTTCAACTGCAGTTAACATTAGCTCTTCACAGATATTGGGGATCTTCACACCCTTACCTGCTGTAGCACTGGAGACTGTTGGCCACTGCTGATCCGGCCCTCCTGGTCCTCCACGCAGGACTCCTGCCTCCTCCACATGCACAGCACTGGATAAGCATATGTCACAGTTAGATTACAGTTCCCCTCTGCCCTTGGCTTTATAGCATTTCCCTTTCTTGCTGCTCTTCAGAGTTCAGAACTGTTTATTACTGTGCAACTGCTATTACAGTGTTGCATGATGATAGCAAATTCTGCTGGAGCATTGGAGAACCACCTGTTTTGACTTGCAAAAAATATCTTTGATTATTTGCTAAAACCCAGCTGTGGCATAATTCATAAAACAAACATACCTGCAGGACACTTTGCTGTCATTGGCTGGGAGTGTCTAATAAAGAAGTTACACACCTTTGCTGCTATGATGTATTAGCATTAAAGGCCATGGAGTTAGTTCTGAGCTTCTGTCATTATGCTGTTTTAACAAATTCCACCCTCCTAGGTTACTTTCAGGAAGAGAAATACTTTTTCTCAAATGCAGAAACTATTACAGTAAATTTTCCAGTGCCACATCATGAGCATTTGGTGTTGAAAGCACCAATTTGCACCTTACACGGAATGAAAAGAAAAAATCTGCTACTTTTAATGTAAAACCAGGCATGTTCCTATGCAGTTCCTTAGAGAAAGAGGATTCTGTGACTGTGTCCCTGCCTCTGCTCACCTGCTTTTCAGCTGCCTCCCACGCTCCCAGCTGAACTTTGTGGGCAGTGTCAACCAAATGTGGCAGATGTCAAGGGTCCAATACATACTACATTTCTACAAACCTTATGAAAAATCAGCATTTTATCAGCTGGGCAGGGCACACAGAATCTGAGGTTTTGCGTAAGCATGGGGGCTGCTGATGTAAGAGAACAGAGGAACACATACAATTTCCCAGAAAGGCTCCATTAGCTGACATGCTTGTGGGATGAATTGCTTTAAATAAGTTCTGACTTTTCATTAATTTTTCAAGTAACTTCAGCCAAGATATTGAACTCTGTACAGAAAGGAACATGGATCCACAGGATCACGTTGGGAATACACAAGAGCATGCCTGACTCAGGACCAAAAGATAAGGTGCTCAGGTAGGCAGAATTCCTGCTTCAGGCTCCTGCTCCCTAGACTGTTTATTCATCTGGCAGTAAGCATCAGGGATTACAGAAAACATCCTGAAAGTCACAGAAGGAACATAAAAGAAAGAAGGAAGTTTCCCCAACAGGCCACAGAGCCAAGCTTGCTCTCTCTTCCTTCCCCTCTGGTCCCTGAGGTTTAGATTGCTTTTCACATAGCAGCTCAAAGTCAGCTGGGAGTCACTCTGTGTCCTCACTCAAAAGAAGCTCAATGTGACTCTGAATTTAGGATTTCATCCTTATGAAGACTCTTCAGCCCCATGTATAGCAGAGAGAGGTGATGTCTAGAGTCCTATTGCACCAATAATTTTGGGGAAAGCAAACCATCCTACACTTCATAATGCCACTGGGAACTACTGCAGCCTTGCATTTTAACCTAAACCTGTACAGTAGTCCTAATAATCACATCAGATTACACGTGAATATAAAACCAGTTTTCCAATCTGCTCAGGGAAAGTAGAAACACTGTTTGATTTAGGCTCTACAAAACCACTTTTAGTATAATTCTCTTTTTCCTGGTGTACCAGTAGCAAATTATAGCAGAGACTGCTTGAGATAATAGGCAGTGGATTTTCAAAGATGTCTGAAGAGATTTGGACAAAAGCCTCACTTACTTCTCTGAAAATCCATCTCATATCTTGAAAAAGTCCTTTCAACTGTATTAATCTTCTTGATTGCACCATGTGGTTAACAAACCTGCTGCAGGAGCAGCTACTTTTATGGTAATGAATAACAAGGAAATGGAAAACACAGCAGTGCTGCAGACTGCCTATTGAAACATCAGCAATGATGATTACAGGGAGCTTTAAAATAAACAAAAAGTATATAATCACAATTAAATTATTCAATAATAGGAGCAATTATGCCTTGACAATCAATGTATACAAAGGCAGGAGGCAAAATAAAAAAAGCACAGATCCACAGCAGTGAAATAACAGCGTTAAGATGCAAGTCAGACTGACACTGTAGCATTTGGAGATTGGAAGTGACAGCAGCAGAACTCAGGTACTTTCCATCTCAGCATGGATAACATCAGTCTGGGGCATCAGAGGAACCAGAGTGTGTCCTTTTCACAGAGGACAAAGACAGAATTCCCCTTCACTGGAGGAACACCACACATACCTTTGCATTCCTGCCCTCAGGGATGCAGAATAGCGCCAGTCCGGGTTGGGGTGTTTCGGCTGTAGAAACAAAAGCCCAGGATAACGTTGTTAGTGTCGGTTAAACATGCTAAAAAGCATATGCATCCGGCTAATTTTGTCAGGAAACCCTGTGTGAATCAACTCAATTTTTATGAATTGCCAAATCTTTCTATAAATCTAAAGAAATTTCCACATGGGCACACAGAGAGCATCTCTGTAATAACCTTGTTTGAATGCCAAGGCCTTGGGCTAGAGATGATCTCTGTGGAACAACATTTAATGCTGGAAACTGGTGGGCAGTTATTTCACACATTCACCAACATTTTAGGCATAGGATAGAAAAAACATCATAAATCCAGAAAACACGTTTGTTTACCTGAAAAGCTGAGGACACTTGAACTCTTGCACTGAATAACATCTGCCTGAGGGTGTGTAGATGCAGCCCCCTCTGAATGGGACATGTGGGGCAGTGCCTGCTGTGAGGTGTCTGCTAGAATTTAGAGGACTGCAGAGGACTGCATTGGGTAGTATCAGATTTGCAGACTGCAGCAAGTCTTTTATTAAAGGCAGACATATTCTTCCATCATACCAAAAACTACTAGATTCTTCATATTCATGAGAGGGCATAAGAGGTACAAGGAGAAAACAGCCAACAATACCCTTTGACCAACAAACCTCAGCATATGCTGATGTGCTGAAGATTGACTTGCTAAATAAGGAGATAATTAAGAAATCCTCTGTTGATCAAAAATTGTTCCAGAAAATCTTTTTTGCATGGTCAGAGGACCATCACTATTATTTTCAACTGCAGCCAATGAATGAAAACCCTTAAAATTAAGCCCTAAAGACATAGCAAGGTTATTTCTCAGGATGCTCAAAACATTACTTTGCAGGTGATATGGCAGTCAGTGCTTAAATTCAGGCACTGGAATGCAAAGACAGAACTTATGTCCAGAAACATAATGGACTACACTCATTCCTGATGTGTCTTGCACAGTGCCAAGCACACAAATAATATATGACAGTAATGGTTTCATTCTCTTCAAATTATTGGAGGCAGATCAGAAATGAATTTGGCCCCATTACTTGAAAGAAAAAAAGAAAGTGTTGAATATTCTGAATTATTTAAAGCCAACTCTGTCTTTCCTCTTGAGGTTTGGGGTATGCTCTTCCCTGGATCAATAGGTTTTATTCAAACAAAAATGGAGCAATTACAACTTACAGTAGTGCTCTATCACTATTCTTTCCAGGTCCAGCATCACTCAAGAGTGAGTTGCTCTTGGGTGATGCACATTCTAGTATTCTTTATGGTCTGAGTTACGCAAAACGAAGGAGGCTGCTCTTTGCAACCACACATTAAACATCTGTGCTAGCAATTTCCTTCCCACTTAGCCCCCTGTTCTCTGCCATGTTCAGGTTCTGCTGAGTTTAGCAGAAAGTGGTTTGACAAGAAGCCCATTATGCATGGTTCTAGTATTTTCTGATTAATTCCATTTTGGCCCCAGTCCCAGGGATGTCAAAGAAACTCTAAAAGTCAACCATGTAGTAACAGTCAATGAAAGAGGATACAGAACAACCCACACTGATCAGATCCTCTCCTGAGCTTGCCTTTGTTGAGTATGAAGGTTGCTGACACCAGAAGATTTGGCTTTTTGGGGGGGAATTTTTTACAGCAGAGGCAGAACTGCTGGGCTGAAGGAAAGCCTCATGTTCTACTTCCCAATTTGAGAGGTGCAGGTTACTAGTTCATACAGGCTTGTAGGCATTGTGAGGAGGAAGAGTCTTACCAGAGTCCCAGGCAAAACACAGAGGCAGTGAGATTACATCAAATCACTGGAAAAGTCTGACATGAGTTGGGTGGAAGTGAGAAAAGAGGAAAATGGCCACTCAGTCACAGAATATAGATTTTTGGTTTTCAGCTGACAGCTTTCCAGCTCTTGGCTCAACAACAAAAATCCATGTTCTGTTTGGAGTGGGAACTTTCAGACACCAGATCATAAATGGGTTATGGCAGGAGAAACTCATCAGTGAGAAATTCATCATTTGTACACTTCACATGTATGGACCAAGACTCCTTGTGTCAACATAAGAGAAACAGCAATTAGGAGACTGGTATTTTAAAGGATTACTATCCAGAAGCAGTGTCTTCTTGTAGCTACTTCAGGGCTGGAGGGGCAGGATGAGAAAAAAACACTCTGGGGGTGGAAAGGTCTATTGCCACAGATGACTGTCAGGGCTGGTTTCTAACTGTGAAAAGAAATCAATGTCTGTGACTTCTTCTTGAAGTCATTGCAGGAAGAACAGGAGGAGCAGGCAACTGGGCAGCAGTCTGCCTTTGTGCAGACCAGTTTTCACCCAGTTTTACCATGTGCTCACTGCTTGACTGGGTACTTTCAGAGCTCAGCAAGAGACATATTTGTCTCACACTTGTGTTACCACAGGTCAACATCCCACAACTGGCAAAATCAGGGAAATTTCTATTTTGTCAGCATAACTTTTGTAATTCTTTCAGATCCTCTGGTCATAAGAGAAAAGTTGTTTCAATACATCTCTAGGGGAGACTGGGCTATAAAAACAAAAAAGCATGACCAGTAATAGAAGTTCAGCACAGTAGAAGAAGCAAACCTGCTCAGTATTATCTTTCCCAAACTCACATGTATGGATTCTTACAGATCCACCAGGAATTCACAGTCTGAATGCTTGGGTTGGCTTATACCTCTGGCTATGAACAATCCGCCTTTACCAGACCACCTCCTGAAACCTGCCACATGGCCATGTGTCACACAGCACACAGTCACTGTGTCATGACTTAACATGGCTCATCTCAAGCAGAGCTGAGTCCTGAGACAGTCCCAGGGGACAGGGGACTGCACAGCAGCTCTCAGTGGTTCCTCTGCAAAGCCCCATGACAGACTTGGCTTTGAGATGTGTAGCTGTGTCATAAAGCAACACCACCAGGACAAGGTACAGTGGATAAGAAAGTGTGAGTACAGAGAGGAAACACAGAGTGGAATAGAGGCTCTGGAGTGGCCCACACTCTCACTATGTCACACAATGGTATCATTCCTTTTACTGCCCCAGCTTCCAACTCATTACAAGACCCTGTTAATCACAATTCAGCACATTCTTCTTACTTAAATGTAATTTTAGATTGACATTTCCCTCAGAGATTTTTTAAAGCACATGTAGCAACTCCAGTGGTCCTGTCAACACCACTTATCAGTGAATGCCAGAAAAATCACATGATCCAGCACAGAAATAATGAACCATTCCCTGTTTCTCTCATCACCTGCTTTTTCTGGTTCAGTGACTGCACACACTGTCATAGTGTGAGATCAGTCAGAAACCTCTGCAGGTGCCTATAGAAGTAGTTGTCACCACACCAAGTGAACATCTCATTCCACCAGTTTGCTCCTGCTGGTTCTTCCAGGCACTAGGGTTACATTCTGCCAACCACATAAACACAAGCATTAATGCCACTAGTCATAAACAGACAAGCCTATTGGGAAGTCTGACAAGCAAAGTGAATGTGTAATATAAAATGGAACCACCTTAGGAGCAAAAACCCTCATGCAAAATGTCACACAGTTGTTTTCAAAGGGGTTAATTGAAGAATCATTTCATTGGCTTGTGGAGAATAAATTCAGTTGAAAATACATTGTTACTGACTGCTCAGTTCCCTTTTTTTGCTGATGCTTCAACAGAGTAAGAATTTGTTCCTGGGAAGGGGGGGCAATTTCTAAATTTTTTAAATGTTGTTCTGATAGCATATTCATGTAAATCAATGCAAACTCTACCTTTCACTTCAGTGCTTGTTAGAACAAAATCTCCTTGAGGTAGAGAAATGTGACGCAAACCTTTACCAGCTGCTGAGACTGTTAAAAACATCCCATTCCATTTCTATTTCTACACAAATGCACACCAGAATGACATAAGGTATATTTATCAAATATATCTGCTTTGAAGCAATAATAAAAGCCTTTTAGAACTCCTGACCACATAAGGCTCTGCTTATCTTCCAGTGAGACAATGCTGACAGATGTGAGGAAACAGAGGCTTCTATTCATGCTTTCCTTCTATAAATGTTTAAAATTAATTTGATGAGGAAAACAAACTATTTTAACATGTGTTTATCATACAAGAAATCAGGAAGGAAACCAGGAAAAGGTGTAATTCAGAAGCGTAAAGATTTTCTTCCTGGCAGTGTTCATTTGCACTCCTAACTCTGAGAAAACTGAAGTGAAGGGAACAGGTAAATGCTTCTGGTAAAGTATATTTAACGAGTTCCAAGAGAAGGAAAACACCTCTGCTTAATCTTGGATATAAATTTCTGCTGGCACAGCAGTAAACATCAAACCAAGCATCTGACTGCCCTGAAGCACAGACCACTGCCCCTGCTTAGCAGAGCAGGTTCAGACACTGCCACTAAGCAAAAGAACAAACATTTATAGTTAACCTTTTCAATGTCAGTGGGGGCTGGAGAATTTCTTAAAGGCTTAAGTTCTTGAACTGAGATTGTAAGATATTGCACCATTAATACCTTTAAATCCTCCGAGAGAAATCTCTTGGAAAGGCTGCTACAAACAATGCTGTGGGTTTACCAGGTTTAGACACTTCAAAATATGCTTGCATTTAGAGCAATATCAAGACGTGTTCAAGAGAAAGAGCTACAAGCAGAAGCAAACAGCTGTAAAACCCCAATGAATCCCTGGGTCTTACCAACACTAATGTGCAGTTTTTGTCACTTTCTTTAAAAGTGTCCATAGAGCAACATGAAAATTTATTTCTGAACAACACATATCATATTTTGTCAGCCACATGTGTCACAACACCAAAAAGAAGGATACAAGAAAATGTATAATATAAAGAGTTTATATTTAGTTCTATCAAGTGTCCAAACTGCCCACTCATCATTAGGAATGTGCCAGGCTGCCTTCTAAGGCAGAACACTCCTGTTAAAACAGGTTGGTTTGATAGTCATTTCCTGCACTGAAGAGAAAAAGTTGTCATGAGATGCAAGACATAAGGAATGAGCTTAACTGCACAGGATGTAAGAACAAGACAGGAAAGATGAAAAGACAAAGCAAGGACCAGACACAACCCAGACATCATTCAGCATCTTCACATGAATATGAGGAAACTGACTCCAGACTAAAGCACTGAAACCTTTCCTGAAAATGACAGATCATGGCTGCAGCAGTGCCCAGTAATAAAATCACACCTTCACACACCCCCCTTCACAGCTGTGTGCACTCCCCTTTTGAAGGGCAGGAATCCAGGCTGCCCATAACTTCACACTGTGACAGAAATGAAGCCACAGTACTTTTCCATCCCTACATTTTGCCTACATTGCCTGCCTAGTCCCACTGCAGCTGTTATCTGATGAGAGAGCAATACCCATTAACCCTGCATTGCTTATCCTTATCACCAGCCTCCTGCCAGCAATAACAGTGTTCAAGGTTTCCTGTGCAGCTGCATTAGTACATTTCTTCTTTTTGAAACACCCTTGGTATAAGTCATACTTATAAACCTCTAAAGGACCATAGAGGTAAGCAGGGTGAACACAGAAGCAGAGCTTGTCTTGCAGAAACAAGCTCCCATTCCACCATTACAACACTAGCTATAAAAAAGGAATAGTCACACAGGAGTTAGAGCTTCCCCGGGTACAAAAAATTCCCTACCTAACCTTATTGCACTGGGTTTTCCCTTCCATGGCACCCTTCTAATGACCCAATAAAGTCAGCCACAACTTACTGCAATTATTAGTATCTTTGGGCTTACCAGGAAATATGAAAAGAACTAAGACCTTACTGCCCAGACTGCTACTGAGATGAATCCCAAATAACTTTGAAATAGTTGCCTTCTCACTGTATAAACAACATTTGCAACATATCAGCCTTTCTGAAACCCTCTGTGCTGTATGCATGCATAGAAAATGAATTCACCTGATCCCATCACCATCACTGAACAACCAATAGAAAATCCATTTCCAAAACCTGTGGTGAAGAAAAAAAGTCCTGTTCATATAATCCAAAAGTAACATACGGATAAGAGATTAGCTTTGTAAACCAACATAAGGACGATGATGCCTGTCTTTATCCTTCACAAGTGAAGGCACTGGCTTTTAAAGGCTGATTCAAAGTTCACTACAACTAAAGAGAGAAACACAGTTCTCTGAAGATCTAATAATACAAAGACTATTATCCTTAAAAGTAGAATTCAGTGTTGCTAAGCAATTGATGGCATCTTCTGTGCAAATGCTGAGCTTGAAACAAGAGAAAGACACAATTTTCAGTATGTAATTATCTAGGAACTAGTAATTAGTGAATGTCATTACATTTGCCCATTTTCTCATGTACACATGCCATTGATGCATCTTCATACAATGTCTTACAACAGGACAGGTTAAGAAGCAGAGACCAAAGAATTTGGGATGAGTAGAACTTGTCAGAACATCACTTCTGTTTAAATCATACACAACTATTTGAATAATTGATTCTTCTTTTGGATTATAACTTCACACAGGCAGCATTCATTAGTTTGCTCTATATATCTCTCTACTTTTGTACTCCAAGTTTGGCCTGGCTTTGCTGCCACTGCCTGATCTGCACTGCTAATCAAAACCTGCTAATTCATTGCATTCAATAGAGTGATTCCAAAAATATGACAGGAATCTGTTAAATTAATGTCCTTGGTCTTGCTCCCAAAGTGAAACTGTTTTAAGTTACTGCTTCTCTTTCCTGTTCCCCCTTTCCCTCTGAAAATCAGATGTAGAGTGTATATTTCACTGTTTGATTTTTCAGTATGCATGCTTACAGAGCATGTCTCATATTCCCTCCTATATCAAACAGATTTCAGGAATTTTATGACACTCTGAAAAATTAAGGTACAAAAACTGTGCAAAAAGAAGAAATACTTCCTCCACACCCTGTCACTGTGATTTACAGAAAAACACTGCATTAAATTTAAATGGATTAATGTTGAATGGATGATGATTACTCTCTAAAAGCATTTTTATGGAAGAATTGTTAGACCTTAAGATTTGAGCACTTTTGCATAACTAAAAAGTCACAAAAGATGCTAATGCCTTCATACGTGGATAAAAAAAGAAATAAATCACTTCTATTTCTGTGGCAAGAATATACAAGTCAGGCTCCTTTCTATCCCACCAGCTATTTCCCTACCTTTCCAAGGTCTGGAGGCATAACACACATTAATGCATGAACTGGTCTTATCTCTGCACAATTGTAGGGTACTAACAACACAATATTTTCCTTTTGTGAACCAGAATTAGTCTCTCCTGTGAGTGCTTCTGAGTTCAGTCCCAACATGTGTAAAAAGGGAACTGCACAGATCATGCAAACCACACACCAACTGCAGGCTGCCTGCATGCCTGAATAAAACAACCATTAATTCATCACTGTGGGAAAATATTGCAAAGGTTAATACACGGCTGGTCAAATCATAGGTATGAAACAATTTTCAACAGCAACCCAGCAGGTTAGAAGTTGCCACTCTGTAACTTAATGATGGTTACTTGCTGTAAGCCTCTACAAAGATGTCACTGGTTTGTCACTGGCCAGAAAGCATCAAATGCAGCACAGGGTAGAACAAACGTTATCAAAGGAGGGGCTGCAGTTTTCAGACAACTAAAACATGCCCATATCAGTAAGAAAAAACTTATTGCTTAGCTTTGCTAAGGTATGAAATCAGCGAAGCAGCAAACATCTGTAACTGCCATAATGTAACCTTTTGATTTCCTGGCTAATCACTGATTTCCCCTATTTTGTTCCTGCAATATTAGTTTTAGCATTAAAACTTTGGGACCACATGTGTCACTCCTTAGAACTCTGTAGCAGCTGGTAGTTTTAGATCTGTAAGAGAAAAGAGAAGGACGCAATCCTTTGTACAGAATATGCTGCAAAAATGAGGTGAATCTCAAACAACAGATGCATATAGTAAACTTACAAACTGGACTCTAAAAGTCTTAGTATTTACCTAGAAACAAAATGCATTGCACACATTAGATTCATTACAACCAAGTTTCATAGCTGGGTATGAGTGAGCCCCAGAGAGAATACACTTCCTCTGAGTTTTCCAGTTGGAACCTCTGCTTGAATACAGATTTGCTCAGAGAACTCTGCAGACCATTTACCAATGCAGCCTCACCTCATTAGGAGTAATGGAGTCATTTCTAAGTATGATCAGGTTTTGTGCACTCTGCCCACTTTGTCCTGTCAGATGCCTCTCAGTCATCACTGCAGAGGGACCAGTAGTTCCTGTTGGGCCACAGGTATTGTAAAACATGAAAGTGTCACTTCCTGATCCTGCAGTCAGACATGCCTTATAGCAGTAGGTCTTAGTGAGAGACCCATTGCCCCTCACTTCAATGAAATGGGGTTGTACTTTTAAACCTGGGGGCAACCTAGCATCAATGTTGTTGTTGGCCTGCTTGTACAAGTCAGCATGGCTCCGTTCTCTGACCCTACAGGACCCTGCACAGCAGGAGTTCCCATACAGACTGTATCTGTAGCACTTGATAATAGAAAGCCCAATGATTGTGAAAAGGAAAACGAAGGAGATGGCGCTCAAAGCGATAATGAGATAAAGAGTGATCTCTGAGTAATTGCTTGGACTTTTAAAGTGTCTTCTTCTATCAGGGATGATTTTGGAAACTCTGTCCACCACAGCAATAGTGATGGCTACTGATGAGGACATCGGTGGCTCTCCATTGTCTCTCACCTCCACCGTCAGGTTGAAAGTAGGCATGCTGTCCTCCCCCAGTTTGCGAGTAGTCCTAATCTCCCCAGTATGGAGCTCTATCCTGAACAAACCTGGATCTGAGGTTTGCACCAGATAGAAGAACAACCAGGCATTTTGTCCTGAGTCTCCATCAATGGCTATAATTTTGGTTACCAAATATCCAGCATACGCTGAGCGTGGGATCATCTCCAGGGCTGCTGAAGTGTTGGTTGAGGTAGGATACAGAATCTGTGGAGCATGGTCATTCTCATCCACCACATAGATGTAGACAGTGACAGTGCTGCTCAGTGGTGGGTTTCCAGCATCCTGAGCCTGGACAACCACCTGAAATTCCCTTAGTGTCTCATAGTCAAAGGACCTGACAGCATACATGTTGCCACTATCAGATTTAATGGAGACATAGGAAGCAACAGGTAGCCCTTCAATTTCCCCATCTAGTAGAGAATAGGACACATAGGCATTTTCGGCAACATCTGGATCAGTGGCTTTGATAGTGCACAGGAAGGCTCCAAGGGGGTTGTTCTCAGGGATGTAAACTGAGTACACGGGTTCCTCAAAGCGTGGAGGGTTGTCATTGATGTCTGAGATTTCCACATGGATCACCTTCTGGGAGGACAGAGGGGGGCTCCCAGAGTCAGTAGCCGTAACTGTGATGTTGTAGGCTGCTGCTTTCTCGTGGTCCAGTTTTCCCTGGGTGACTAAGGTGTAGGAGTTCTTGAAGGAGTTGAGTGCAAAGGGGAGGCCGGGGGGAATACGCAGGCTCACCTTCTTGTTCAGCCCTGAGTCCTGGTCGGTGACACTCATCAGGGCCACCACAGTTCCTGCTTTTGCATCCTCTGGCACTGGGCTGTACAGGGAGGTCAGTTCCACCTCAGGAACATTATCATTGACATCCACAATGTTGACCAGCACCTTGCAGTGCCCAGCCATAGAAACAGGGCCCTGATCAGTGGCTTGTATATAGATCTCATAGGAGGATGCCTCCTCATAGTCCAAAGTGCCATTAACCCGCACCTCTCCTGAATGTGGGTTCACACTAAAGAGTTGTCTCACCTTCTGTGGGGTGTAGCTGCCAAAGGAGTAGATCACATCCCCATTAGAGCCCTCATCAGGGTCTGAGGCATTGAGTTTGACCACTAGTGTGCCAGGCAGGGCATTCTCCAGAAGGCTCACGGTGTAGGTGGAGCGGTCAAAGGCAGGAGGGTTGTCATTGGTATCCACAACTCGCACAGAGATCTGGGCCGTCCCAGACTTGGGGGGGTCCCCCCCATCCAAAGCAGTGAGCACCAGCTGCTGCAGGGCACTCTGCTCCCGGTCCAGTGGCTGCTGCAGCACCAGCTCCAGGAGCTTGCTGCCGCTCTGGAAGCCTTTCAGGTCCAGGGCAAAGTGGCGGTTGGGGCTGAGCAGGTAGTTCTGCACAGAGTTGGTGCCCACATCAGGGTCCTGGGCACTCTCAATGTGGAAACGGGCCCCGGGCACGGCAGACTCACTGATCTCCAGCCGGTAATCCTGGCGAGGGAACCGCGGCGCGTTGTCATTGATGTCCAGCACCTCCACCTCCACGTTGTGCACCTCAATGGGCTGCTCGATGACCAGCTCCAGGCTGAGGAAGCAGGCGGGGCTGAGCTCGCAGAGAGCCTCGCGGTCCATGCGCTCCCTCACCAGCAGCGCCCCGCGGCCCAGCTCCAGCTCCAGGTACTGCCTGCCGCTGCCCGAGGTGAGCCGCGCTCCCCTGGCCGCCAGCCGCCGCGGATCCACGCCCAGGTCGCTGGCCACGCTGCCCACGAAGGCGCCGTGCGGCAGCTCCTCCCGCACCGAGTAGCGGAGCGGTCCGCCCGCCGCCCGCCCCGCGCACAGCCCCAGCAGCAGCAGCGGGCCCAGCACCGCCGCCCCGCCGCCGCCCCGCCGCACCGCGCTCGCCATGGCCGGGGCGCGGGGTGCGGGGTGTGTGCGGGAGCTGAGGGAGCTGCCGGAGCCGCCGAGCCCGGCCCCGGCCCGGCCTCACTCCCCGCCGCCGCCCGGCCGCCTCATGCAAGCGGCGAGCAGCATCCTCCGGCCGCCCCCGGCCCCGCCGCCCCCTCCATGCTCGCCGGCTGCGCGAAGCGCCGGCTCCGACCTCTCTCCCTCCGGCGGCTCCTGGGAGCAGGAGGAGGAGGAGGAGGAGGAGGAAGGAGGAGGGACCGGGACTCGCCGGATCCGCTTTCTCCTGCTCCAGCTGCTGCGCGGGAGGAGGCGGGGGTGGCCGCTAAGCCGCGGCTGGCGCCGGATCAGCACCTGGGCCGGGAACAGCGACACGGCGGGAGCCGCCCCCGAGCCCCGCCCGCAGCGCCCACGTGTTGCGGGGCCCCTGCGAGCCCCGGGACCCTCGGAGAGCCCGGACCCCTCTGTGCCGCTGGCAGAGGGCTCTCGCCTAGCCGGGAGGGGCGCGGCTCCCGTGCCGCCCTCGCCGCTCCTCGTCTCCGCCCCGGCTTCGCTGCTGGAGCTTTGGGGGCGCGGGGAGGCGGCGGGGGCGAGATGCCAGCCGCATTCACTTGTGGACCTGCCGCTGCAGCGATAAAGTACATCCGCTTGAGAGGGTTAAATCAGCGCAGGGCTCCATAAAAAAAAAAAAAAAAAGGGCCTCCAGCCAGGTCTGGTGCTGTCCGTGTGCTGCTGCAGTAGGTTTGACGACCTCTTTCTTGGACACCTGCCCCTCTCTGCACCCTCTGAGATTCATCCTTGCTGCAGCACCATCCCCCTGCCCAGCCTCTGTGGGCACCCCTGCGCCGTTTCCACTCTCTTCCGCTCGGCTGAGAGAATTCTGCAAGTCACACCCATGAGTTATGAGCATTTAAGGTGAGCTTCAGTTTCTCATCCAATGCAATGCACAGGCTCAAGGTGATCAGGTGCAGCTGGAGAGAAGATGGAACACGATCTGTTTTCCAGTTACACTTTTTCCTCCTCTACCCTTGTGATGCAGGACTGGCAAAAACCAAAGTCAGCAGTTGAACAAACTCAGCAGTGGGGGTGAGGGTGATGCAGCTGCAATGAGTTATACCCCGATGCCAGCAAAGACAATAAACTTGAGCTTTCATTCATACAACACCTTAGTCACTAGGCTGACAGATTTAATGAGACAAACCATAGGATACAGTCGTCCAGGTGTGCAACTATATTGTACCTACTACCTAGTGCAGAAACTGCTTCTTTATTAGTATTTCTTTCCCTGTTGTTTTTTTTTTTTTTTCCTTTACTCCACAAACTCTTTTGGAACACCCAAGAAATCCTCTCTGGATTGAACTGGTCTATCAAGGGGAGGGAATGACCACAACATTCAGCTAAAACCTATTTCATTGCCTTCTGTTGGCCTGGGCAGCCCTCACAAAGAGGGATGATTTTTGATAGCACTACACATCTCAAATGTTTTACTCTAACATACCTGATGCACAAACCCTTAAGCACAACTGCCCTAGTTCTGATTCAGCACCACTAACAAACAGTCTATCAGTTTTCATCTGTGACCACCATTACCAGAAGAGACAGCATTAAAAGCAGGATTGCCACATATTGGCTGAAGGCTCCTTTACTTCTCAGCCCATTTTTGTGGCCCAAATATTTGCCCTCATATTAATTCTAATGTGCCCAGTATCCCAATATTTCCAAGTACTGCTGTCAAGCCACCTAACCCTGTTTATCTTTTTAAGTAGGATAAATGTAAGTCTGTACAGACCAAGAAGGGCAGATAGAGGTGCCAAATGCCTAGAACACCTGGAAAACTGCCCATTTCAACTATTTGTCAGGAGCCAAACACTTAAACAAAAATCAACTTCAAATTTTTTGGCTAGCTACCCACCTCCAAGACCATAATATTCACAGATTCAGAACAAAATGCCTTGACAGTCTCATAGAGAAAAAAAAGACACCACTAACAAAAAAAAGGCCCCACCCATTAAAATACATAATATCCTGCTAAAAGTCATAAAAATAAAAGCTATAGCAGCACTAACATACATGGACTATGTGGTCATGGGTCCAAGCAACTTGCAGTCATCATGTAAATCTGAAGCCTGAAGAGACACACCCTCAGTTTTCCAGACAATCACACAGTGATTTCATCCAGATCATCTCTGCCCCACACCTCCCAGATGGACACCTATAAAATCCTTTAACAAACATACAGAACAGCAACCAAGGGCCAAAAGCCAGAGTAACATTGGCAACTTCAAAGGCCCTAAACCTCAAGTCCTTAGAACAATATTCTCTTACTTTCAGAATCAGACAATCTAGGATTTTCTGACTTCTTACCCTTTTTTTAAGTTTTATAGCACCAGTAAAATAGCTACTCTGATATTCATTGTATAAATTTATACTGTAGCTTGGCTTATTTACAGTAGCACTGTACAAATGTCACAGTCTTTCTCAAAATACTTGTTTTATGAACTTTATGCTGACTACACAGAGTTTATAAGTGATATACTGAAATGTCTTCTGTTCTGATTAAATGTTCCCCAAGTAACTTTAAATCCATATAAAATTCATCAATGGCCACGATAATTTTAGTTATTTCCATCACCTTCAGTGGTAATGCTGAGTCAATTCTGCAGGCCATGATTTTTAATTCAGGAAAATCATCCATTGAGAAAATATTTCAGGATTTGGTCTGTAGTAATATTGATTTTTATAGTGAAAGACAAAAATTAAAACAGAGAAAAATGTAATTTCTGTTTCAATTGAACTGAGGCTTAGGAGCCTCCTAGTTTTCTTTTTCCCACAGCTTTGTTTTTCAGAAAGTACTTGAAATCTCATCTAATTCAAATTTTGAAACACTCTCAAATCTCACTAAAGACAAATGTATGCAGTGAGTTCAGAGCACTGCACACCAGCAGGAGAATCAGAATTCATCCTTGCAGCAAAACCAGCTGATAAACCTGATAACCCCTGAAGTGATTGGATACTGCCTGTACGCAGTATCTATATACACAAGGCTCTGAGCTTTGCTGACATTCAGAAACTGCACCACTTTAATTAGCTTCGCTAAATTAAATGGTACAAGCACAAACATGCAGGTGGAGCAAAGAACACCCTGATTTTATCAGGTCCTGCACCAGAAAATTAAGTATATATTGACACATGTCTACGTAGTAATACAAACTATTTTAGCATGAGTAGTCCTCACATTCCTCAATCTTCCTTCAAACAGTTCTACATATAGACAAGCCTGATTTAGCAGCAGTCCAATGCAGTGCCACAGAAATATTTCTCTGTGCAGATATTTTTCTTCATAGTGCTACAATTATACACAGATTTTTCTGTAGGTATTTAGGCCCTTGAAAATCAGGGCCATTTCAAATCACACTTGTGAAAGTAGCCTTTTTCTATAACGTTGTAACAAGAATCACATAAATTTGCTTAGGCAGCAATAAATCTGTGTTCAATTTGCTTCACTGCAGTACACATTGCAAAGTCCCTCCTCTGGCTATTTCTGAGTGTCACACAGCAAAAGAAGAGAGAAAGACAAACTAGAAAACAGGAATATGTTAAAATACAAGATGTAAACTGAGTTACTGCAAGATATTTTGACATCTGAAAAGACCTTTTACTTTTTTGTAAATAATTTCACCTTCAGTATCTCATATCCCTTAAACATTAGATTGAGTGACTCAGTGTCATTATGTAGCTCCTTTCTGAACTGGTAGGATGACACCAGCCCTAAGCACTGGACTCTAGATTTCTGCATGTACTTCTCAGCACATAGATTATTAGCAGAGATGAGATTACTTGAATACTGTATAAATGTACACACAATTTCTGCCTACTGATACAACTGTTTGCAAAAAATATGGAGATAAGTCCACAGAATCCATATAGTTTTGTCATTAGCAAACTGGTAAGTGGTGTCATTCTCTAGAAAAAACTAGATTTTTCTCTAAGTGCCTGCTTGTATGTGGTGCCTGCAATTTGTCTGCCTGACTTAGAATTAAATCAAGTTCAGAGAAAGGAACATCCATCAGTCTCAAGCCAGATTAGATCAACCAAAGTGGAAAACAATACCGATAAATTGTAAGGGAATGATGACTTTGTGGAGTTTCTTATATACAGAATGGGGTTTTTTCCAGTGAAATGGGCAACAGTGCCACCATTTTCTAGACCATAGCTATTCAGGAGATCTGTGGGAAATGAACATTTTGGTATTTTCAGGGGACACTCACACTACTTCTTCAGTCCAACCTCATCTTTTACTTCATATTCTTGAGATTTCTGCAATCTCCTGCACCCTACTTACTTCAGCCAGGTCCTCCCCCTCCACTGTTCTCTGAAGGAGACTATATACAAAATTTTTTCTGGTGACTTCCCATGTCTCAAGCACTGTCTGATCAGGAAGATACTGCCTAGGATAAGGCAATGGAAAGGCAGGAGTGAGAAGGATTCATACCCTACAGTGTCTCCCTTCCTGACAAGCCTCCGTCAGTCCCAATTTAGCAATCTGAGCTCAGAGATCCCAAAATATGAAAGAGTAGGTTCTGCAGTCAGACAGTCTGGACAGAGCCATTGAGAAATCCCTAAACAAAGCCCTGCAGTTATACCAGATCTCCTTCAGTATAAGGTCTCCATTCTCTGTATGGAATTTCCCGAGGAGACGGGTGGGATTCCCTCTTTTCCTAAAAATACTGCAAAATGCCTCCCTGAAGCAATGTAAACTACTTGTTTCTACACCCAAATTCTTTGCTCCTATGTTCAAGTCATCTTTGAATATTTGAATTACTTGTTGACAAGTCATCTTTTCACTTGGAACCTGCCTCTCCCATGTTTGAAATAGGTCCTATGCCAAATTGCTCAGTAGGGTTGGCTCTGTTCTTTCATGTCTTTCCTTATACCCATTTTCACATTGGTATGAATCTAACTGGTGAGAATTTCTTTTTGTATCACAAGCATCTGAAGCCAGGCTATTTAAAACATTGCTGTTATGGGAACCAAGGCTGCCAAACACCCAGAAAAAATCCTATTTGTATTTAGGTCACAATTTCTTTGCAGTAGCATATTTGCTTGTTCTAGAAAATGGTATATAAAGAAATAGCAGGGGTGGGTTGGGGTATGGGGAGGGATTGGTGTTATAAATCTGAATTCAGATAAACCACAAAGATAAACATACACAAAAAAATTCTTTTCTTCTCCTGGTGGCCAGAGTACCTTCAATCATTTCTCACTTCTTGTATAAAATTTAAGGGTGGATATCTCTGACTCATCCTGTTTGTCTTCTGCTGTATTTTTCTGATGACTTAAAAATCCTTTCAGTAATTTATTGTGCTGTTCTAAACGGAAGGACATTAACAACTTGGACACTGACAAAACAACTTTCACCTTTCTAAAGTCACCACAAAACCTGCAAGTGCTGCTTCTACTCCTAATATTTTCTTGAAGGATTTGGTTGGTGTGTTTTGCTTTATCACCATTGTCTCTCTTTAGAGCCATAGTCTTTACCACTCTTACATGCAGGCTGTGATTCTTCAGCTCAAGTAGTCACCACTAAAATTCAGCTCACTGGTTGTGAGACATATTGTATTCGAACAAGATGACTATAATTTGTTTCTCAGCTCTGGCTACTGTCTCACCCTGTACTTATATTCACAGGTGTTGCACACCCCTCTAGAGTCTGAGAACTGGGAGAAGGTTACAAGGTAGGTCTGATCCCCCTGAAACTGTATCTGAATGCTTAATCGAGTCTGTCTATATGAATTCATAAGTGAATATGAGCAATTGCCCAGAAATTGAAGACTGAATTTAGTTTTCTGGCTTGAGGAGTTCTAACTCCTGTCCTCAACTCCCTAAAAAATGCCTTCACAGCATGTCTTCTGCTTCCTTACTTAAGACAAAACCTTATGCCATTTTACATCACAGACAACAACAATACAAGTAGTATCATCCTGTATCCTAATACCCGAGGTACGCACTTGGAAAGGAGGAGGTAATAGAAACCAGTTTATGCTCCAAGAAGTTTAATTAAATTTATACTAGCCCACCCTGAGATATAAGCCACAGCAGAACTAGTTAAGGGTTTTACAACTTTTGCGTTACTTCTTATACACACATCTATGTTTGTTAGTGATGTTAAACCCTTTTCACAGCAAGAGTTCTCCCATTTCGTGCTCATTGTGCCAGGACTTGATGACACTGTGTCACACACAATGTACGACCAGTACCACTGCATGTGCAATAACACCTTTTATTCTTTGCTAGGTTTAAATTTTATTTTTTTTAATACTGAAATGTTGAGCTATATGGTTATAATGTAATTTTATTTATATAATCTTTTCCCTATTCAAAAAATAATTATTATTCAGTATCTGACCTGATTTTTGGAGAGCCCCATTCACACCTGTACATGAAGTACTTCTTACATATTATTCTCATGTTTAGGCATATTAGTATTTTGTTAACTTCACACTTCCTCTGAGAAGGTCTTAAATCTGAAGTGTCTATTTCCCATCTCTTTCTCTTAAAACCAATTATTCTGGAAGGTTTCCTAGCGTGTCCAGCAACATGGGTATATCTGCCAATAAGTCATATTCTTGAGAAATAGACCCATTCTGGCACTAAGACACTTCACTAATTGCTTTATTTATCCTATTAAGCAAGATCTTCTACTAGACTTGGGCAGTTCCACCAGTTCCAGTCTCTACTAATGGCTCCTGAGCTTTCTTAAATGGACATCGAAGTTGTGTTGGTGGCTCTAAATCTGCCAGTGTTTTCTTATACATGATCTGACTTTTAAAACCATCCTTTCCCCCCTTCCCTCCCCCCTTTATCTATTCCCTTTCTTAATTGTTTGTTCCATATATTTTTCTGTATTACTAGCCACAGCTTAACTTCAGGTTCCTGTCTTCTATCTATACTACAATCACTTTTTATTTTCATTTTGGTTTCTCTGCTTTTCTCCGTCTTGTCTCCTTACACTGAATATTCTCCCCTTTCTTTTCCGTCTTCTATCTCTAGCACATTCAGTCATTTTCTACTTCATTTTCAGTCAGTCCTCCTACCTCTTTCACTTTTGCTTAAGTCATCCACTTGCTTTCTCTCTTTATGTTTATTTTCCTTATTTCTTTCCTCTCAACATCCTAGCACCTTTACATTTGTCCTTCTGGATAGACAAGAAACAGACTGTGTTCCTAAATTATGCTGATAAAGTATGCTGTTGTCTGCTTTTCCCTTCATTTTTGTCTACACAACTCAGATAAAGTAGGAAGCTAAGCAACAAACAGTGGCACAGAACCAATGGAAATGGAGATCCAGGTATAAAAATAGAGGGTGAGAATCAAAAGTATGGGCAAAGAGTAATATGAGGAACAGTCACCTTCTTCACTGCTGAGAAGGACTAAGTGCGTTTTCTTTAGAGCCTGTCAGTGCCTCTCTTTAACAGGTAAAAGAGGTCAAGTTTGCATTATAAAACATTATACAAGTACCCAATTATTCCCTCTCTTGATAACACATACTGACTTACAATTGTTCATTTTATTTTTGCTCCCTGCTTACTCCTGAGTGCCTTTCAGAAGTCAACCACCCAAACCTGAATCTGCCCAGTTTGGATCTGACAATGAGCTGGCAATTCTGTAGGTTTGGAATAACTCTGTTTTAATGATGACCTGAGTTTGCCTTTGAGTCTGTTACAAGTATTGACTGTCAATGCCCTCACTGTAACCTGCACACCTTGTGCGGGATCAGGTTTTGCTTTTTGGGAGGTTGGTGTTTCTCCTTCATTTGCACTTTTCTTTCTTGCTCTCCTGCTCACTTAATGACTTTTCCAGGTTTGTTACATTTCCTATTACCATCTCTATGAATGGACATCCAGCTACAAAATTATAGAAGTCAAGACATAAAAGCATATCTTATGCTTTGGTTTCAATGCTTAATTTATGGAGTTCTATATCTGGGCAATCATAGTCAGTTCAAAGGCACAAAACTGCACAAAAAGACATGGTCAAAATCTCCTTTTCTCAGCAGAGATGGCCTGCTGAGGCACTAACAGGATTACCCCTTGTACTGAATTGCTAACTCCTGCTTTTGCTATTCAAAGATACTTTGATCGCAACTTTCTTTTACAAGCCTGTCTAATCCATCCTTAACACATCTTCAAGTTATCCAAGATGCTGCAGACCTTTCCCTGACTAAAAAATAAAAAAAGGAGAGAGAGACAGAACCTGACTCACACCTGCTACCACTGTCCCTCCTGGTATTTTCAAAACACCAGCTGAAGCAGGCATTAACCTATTAACCTATAACTGGGCTGCTAAAATCAAGTGCATTTTCTCCATAAAGCAGACCTACATGCAGCTTCAGTCCCATGTGACAACTAAAATGTAACATAAGTGTTTTGTGTTTATTCCTTACACAGGAGTGCATTCCACTATACATTCACTATACTGCCTGCAGCCACTCCAGATAGCCCAAGACATAAGTAAAAAGCTAAGGTGCACAACTGGAAAATGGATAGATCATCCAAAGATTACAACTAAGCTGTCTTCACCTTGCTATAAATTTTTTCCAGCAGCTGAGTCACAGTTCTGTCCTTTCTCCATCACACGTAGAATTACTGAACAATTTGGGTTGGAAGGGCCCCTCAAGAGCAACTCATTGCAACCCCATGCCATGAGCAAGGACACCTTTCAGAAGACCAGGTTGCTCCAACCCCCATCCAACCTGGCCTTGGACACTTTCAGGGATGGGGCAGCCACAGCTTCTCTGGGCAACCTGTGCCAGGGCCTCCCCACCCTCATAGGGAAGAGTTTCCTGCTACTCTCTCCACACCTCTACTCCAAAGCTGTCTGGGAGGGTCTCCCTGAGCTACAAGGATCTGTTCCAAACCACTGAGATATTCTTACATAGCAGCAAGCTACATCCTGCTCCTGAAGCTAAATATGTAAAGCAGTACATAAAAGATGGATGGATTTTCTCAATTTAAAATCAGACCCAAAATGCTCCCGGACTGAGTTGTACAGAACTGCCCTAAATTTCTCAAATTAATAGAACAAGTTCTACTTAATGCGAGTTAAAAGAGTAGCAATGACTTCCTTTTTCAAGGTTATCCTTGAATTTACTGCTTAATTGTTCTTTTCTTGATGTTGGACAAAGTCAATGTCAAATTTGCAAGGAAATTAAATCATTAGAGCTATGCTTTTTAAAACATAGAAGCAAATCATCACCTCTACCCCTGGCTGGTGCACTCAGACAAGTCCCACACTATCTGGAGCCAGAGGTCCAGTCAGAGAGAGCAGACATGTCTATAGTTATCATGGAAATTCCTTGCTGTAGAATGGATGAACAATGAAAGGAACAAAGAAGGTGTTGCTCTGGGCTTCCAGAGTTCACCACAAACATAGATTGGATACAGGTTGTATTCACCACACTTGCCATGACAGAGAAGCCACATTATGGTGTGCAATGAAGCTCTGCATGTCTGGTTCCAGCCTTGCACAGTGGTCTCAGGATTAGGCATTATTTAGATTTGCAATTCTTTGCATGGTGGGAAGGAGGAAACTTGACCCTAAGACAAATAAGAAGTCACAGAATATCCTGAGTAAGGGACTCACAAGGATCATCCAAGTCCAACTCCTGGCCTTGCACAGACACCCCCAACAATCCCACTCTGTCCCTGAGAGAGTTGTCCAAACACTCCTGGAGTTCTGGCAGCCTTGGGGCTGTGCCCATTGCCCTGAGAGCCTGTTCACTGCCCACCACCCTCTGGGGGAAGAACCTTTTGCTGATACCCAACCTAACCCTGCTCTGACACAGCTCCAGCCATTCTCCCAGGTCCAGTCACTGGTCACCACAAAGAGATCAGAGCCTGCCCCTCCTGAGGAAGTTGTAGACTGCTATAAGATCTCCCACAGCCTCCTTTTCCCCTCTTTCCTCTTTGTGAGGAAAATCTCCATCACAGAATCTACATAGCTTTTAGCACAAATCTGAAAGACTTTGCTCAGCAACATGGGCAAATACCCAACAACTCTTACCCCCACTGCAGGTGCATTTTCAGCTGCAGGTCATTGCTGCAATTCTGATACAAGTACCATGTCTCCAGTACCCAGACAGAAAATTAAACCCCTGAAACTATTTTTAAAGAGCAGCTGAGAGTTATAAAGGAGACAGGAGGGGATTAGAGCACAGGCCCAACAAAACATCCTGAATCTGTGAGGATTTTTTAATAAAACCAGTATGCTGCTCCACAGCTCTCTGTATTCCACGTGTCTGCACAGGAATGGCTGAGCAAGGAAAGTAGGGCAGGAAAATATTTCATTTTGTTTGCTAATTCTCAGCAGGCATTTCTGAGCTTAGAAGATTTTTACTTCAAATCCTATTACAAAAATCCTTTGGCCCAAACTGTGCTGTTCTTGGACTATTTTTAGCCTATAACCACATATATGATGGGCAAAATGTTAGTACTGCAGATTCTGCTGATATTATCTGACCTCAGGACATGTCCCATTGATTTCCTTACTCAGCAGGACCAGGAGCAGCATTTGACCCTGATTTACACTCCCTACTAATGATTTTGGTTTATATTTGTGTTTCTCTTCAGGGTCCTGGCACACAGTAGGATTCCACATCCTCCTCCCTCCCAACTCTATTCTAAATAGGCATACAAAAGCTTGTTCTACTTCCTCTGTTCCAGCCCTTTCCAGTTCCTATGTTCCAGCCCTTTACTGTACTTCAACAATCTCAGTCATATTTAATAAGGTTATCACTACAGCACAGAGAACTGGACTCCAACTGTGCACTTACAAGTAGTACCTGATAACATGCCAAAATAATCTGACAATAACTCTATGAAACAAAAAAAAAAAAGCAGCAAACATTTCATTTTCTCGTTTCTTGTGAATACTTATCAATAGTTTGTGTTCATTATTTGTAACTGACACGAGTTTTTCCTGTCTGTAATCAAAGCTATTTTACTTGCACCCATTTATTTTCTTTCCTTTCACATGCAGAGATTTGAAAAAATATATATATATTTACAGTTATTCCATAAAGATAGTGTGACTGTGTACACCTGTGAAAGCACACAAAGAAAATACAAAATAAGGATTAACAGAAAGATTACACATTAATTATTAGAGAGGAGCCTATACGAGATTTTAATACAAATTAATGAAGTACAACAAAATTGCATAAAATAAGGATTCAAGAAGATGGAGAAGAGAACTGGAGCCTTCAAATGTACAGCAGAGGAATATGAGAAAACTGTGAAACTAAAAAATTTTACCCCAGACTTATAAAGGAGTGAGACAAAATGATGCAACAGATCCCAAACAGCACCTGTTCCTTAAGGGAATCAATGGCAAGTCCCAGATCAGTCTATTGTCACCACTGAACGAGACTGTGAGCCATGACAGCCAATGCCCCTTGTCTTCTGCATTGCACACAGTGATCCTGGTCACCAGGGACCACCTGGCACATGAGCTGATGCTTGGCAGTATGTGGTTGTGAGTGTGCAAAGTCTATTGAAAAATTAGTGAGATGGGAAACTTCAGAGATTTTGCAGAAGAAAATCACTTTTTGCTGCCACAAGATCTTGCATTCAGTTCTGCTATACTAATTTTTTACATAACAATTCCAGATTCTTCTGTGTGAGACTGAATTTGCACACCAGGTCAGACCCTGAGAGGGTAAAGGTTCAATCTGAATGGATGAGACTTAGCAATAGCCAGAATATGCTGTGAGAAACCAATAAAAACCCAGACAACATTGTGTGGAAGGGTCCAGAGAAGAACAAGCAATAATAATTTTTACAACCCAGAGAGACTTTAAGAAAGGGATGGGGGCACAGCTATATTAGCTCTCTGCTCTAAGTCCACTTCCCCACCTACATACAGACACCAGTACCATCTCCTTCATAGTTCCTCAGTCTCCAGCACTCCCTGCAGCTGTTGCTGCTGAGAACAGGACAGGCTCCAGGCAGCTGGAGAGGCTGCAAGGAGCAGAGCTGGAGGGAATTGAGATAGGAGCAGTCAACAACTTCTCTCAACTCATTCCCTGGATGGGAACAGCAGCAGGGAATGGGGTGGTGGTGAACAGACCTTAGAACTGTAACCTTACACCCAGTATTAAAACAGAACTTGGCAGCATGGCATGAAAAATACCCTGTGTTGCACAGGCTGACAAACACACCTTGGCGTGAACAGAGGCCAAGGTACTAAGAAGAAGACAGAAAACCTCTGGTCACAGCTGCCTAGCTCAGGACCTGTATGCCCAGCTTCAGCACTGCTGAGACAGCTCTGTCACATTCACCTGTATAACAAGTTCACCTCTGATTTATAGCACATAAGAGCATCTGAGAGTACTTGGAAGGGGAAGAAAAGAAAAGGGAAGATTCAATATATGAGGTCAGGCAGATTATGGCCAGAAGCCCAGAGGAAAGCCTGGAAAGCAATGGCTCCCATGCAGTAACGGGAAGGCAAAAAAAAAAAGGTACCCTGGAGCTAAACTGGGACCTTAGAAATCAGTACAAGACAAAAGCAAGGTGGAGGCAGAAGCAGCTGATCATGACACAAGAGCAGGAAGTCAGGGGAACTGTGTTCTGTTCACTGTTACATTAAGGCTTTCATGATTTTTGGCAAGTATCTTAATTAGTTCCTGAGATGTCAGCAATATCTGGGCTCAAATGGCCACAGCAAGGTTTAAAGCACTACTGTAAAGGATACTTGGTTGTTCTCAAGGAATAAGGTACATATACATATGTATAATTTATTATTTGTAATAGGTACCTAAGGGAGACAACTGTTTGGGGATTTTTAAGCAAACATCAGGCATATCTGCTATCAAACTTCCCTTTGGAATTCTTAAAACCTCAGCGACACAAAATATTTATGCTTTGAAATTAGTAAGAGTTCAATATTTATTTCCTTGAATACAACAGTTCTTACTGAATAGATCAGAGTGGTTGACCTAATGAAATATTCCTTTAAGAGCTAGACTACATCCAGGATTTAGCACAAGTTACTGCTATAGTATTAATGCAGAGTTACCTTATGCATTTTGCATGGATCATACACTTGGCAAAATCCTTCTGTACTGAGGGAAACCCACATTGTTTGTACCTGTCCTGCAACCACAGGCAGTGGCTCTGTGATGCAGAGGGTAGGGTATCCTGCCTGGTCCTCAGATGTTCCTCCAGAAGGGCATGGATCTCCCAGTCTTACAAGGATACTGTTAGCTCTGGTACACCTCAAATAACACCAGACTTCCAGCTTTTAACAACTCAGCTGATCTCAATTTATTTCTTCCATCATTGAACTAAGAAACCACAGCAGGACATGTGAGACTCTGAGTGATAAGCAGGGATGATGATATCAAATGTACCCACTGAAATCAATCCTCTCTCCTTGTACTAATCAAAACATTGTCCTCCAAAACCAGATAAACCTGCAGTGTCTCAGCATGATTCTTCTCATTTAATACTTTTTAAACTGTGCTTTTTGGAAACAGGTGCTAGGATTGAGCATTCAGAATACAAACCATTAATGGTTACATGGTTAGGGAAAAACCAAGATAATATCCAGCAACTCCAGCATTCCTCCTGGATTTCTTTGTCACAATGAACAGTGGTTGAAAGCACAAAATTTAGAGGCCTTTCAGTCCAGTTCACTGAGAAGGCCATATCCCCCCAAAACATTTCCACAGTGGTCAGGGGACAATCTCCAGTCAACAGAATCAAGGTTCGTGTGAATAAAAAAGGCAGCCTGGTTCTATGTGCTGGAAATGACATAGTGGGAACAGGAGGCTGGGTCTGGTCCCTCTCTCACGGATTTATGTATTTTAAATCAGCATGAAATCTGAAAACATTTCTGGGAGCAGGAACTAGACCTCAGAAAAACGTGAGGAAAGAGGGGCAAGCACTGGAGAGTGCAAAATGAAAGCAGAAAAAGAGAAAAAAGAGGTTTGGAAGGACACGAAGGCACAACCAATCCATATTTCTATCCTTTGGGTACTTGATTCTTCAACCACAAACACCACAGTTATCTTCTTGCTGTATGTACAGTGGGAGCAATATTGGCGTTGCATTTTCACCAAAGACTTTCAGTTCTCTTTTAGTCCTTCAAGAATTCTGGCACATAGACCCATGCAGAATGGGAACTCTGCCAAATGTTAATACTGCTGAGTTATTTTCTGGGGTTTTATGCTGCTGCAATACAAAGGCCTGTACACTCTTCAGCTTTGATAAAATCAACCTGAAACAAAGCATCTTCAGTTCAGGTAAAAGTAGTAAAGGAAACAAGCTACTAGAATTCTGAGCTAGCAAATATTTTATCTATTATCTTTCATTGTGATATGACTCAATGTCCTCAGAGGTCTTTTCCAATCTCCTTGATTCTGTGATTCTGTGTTTCTTACACTCCATTAATGTGTTTTTAGTGATGCTGTGCAACCAGTTCCCCACATGAAGCTTCATACAGCCTATTTGTTCAAGAATCTCCATCTATTGTGGGGGTAACTGACCCTCAAGGCTTATAAGCCTTGAGTTTTCAGCCTCAAGTTTTGAGCTAAATTTCCTTCTATAAGAGATTAAAAAATAATCACTGTCCTTGTCCAGCCAAAACACATATCCAAAGTTGGGAGACACAAGTAGAGGACAATGATGTAGTGAATACCCAATTAACCTGAGCACTCATTATACCATTTTTCTCCATTAGTGTACTTCCAAGGATTGGGTTTTTGCTTAGAAATTGATCTCAAATTCAAGCACATTATGATCCAAACATGCATTTTTAATATACTTTTATACCTTTCTCCTAGCAAATAAAACAGTATTTGCTAAATATTCCCAAGGTCTTACCACTTCCATTCTTATTTGACAGGCTTTCTTCTCCTCAGTCACACACATGACCCCTTGCAATATCTCTAACAAATTGTGGCAGTCCTTTTTGAGTACAGGTGGCAAAATCAGCACTTGCCATTCCTTGTATTGTGTTGTCACTACTCCCCCAGAACCACCACAAGTACCTGGACCAATGTATCCTCCAATACATCTGCTTATTGTTGGAAACATCTGAGCAGCTGATGAGTCATCCTGTAATCCTTGTGTTTTCCTCCTTGGCCACAGCCCATTCATGAAACCCCGCTTGTATTAAAATGAACTATTTAAATTCTAGCCCAAAATATTATTGTATTGTTAAGGGATATCAGGACATCTCCTGCTGGGTCGCTGGAATACAGCCCAACATCTCCAGGGAACAGGGTCTCTGCCCAGGCTGAGATGCAGCTGCTGCTCCCTCATCTGCTGGTTCAACCAGTAGCAAAGCTGAGCATGTGTCCCAGTGACACACAGAGATATGCACACAACAGTGACACTGTCCCAAAAACTGCCACAGCCAAGGTGCTCCCTTCCACCACCCACGTACAGGACTCCCATTTCTAAACCTTCTGCACTAAAATTCTAGACCCTCCCTCTCCCTGGTCCTGGGCTGGGAATGGTGTTTGCTTGGTATTTTTCCTCCCAGTCCTTCTCAGTTCCAGCCCCAACTTTGATCTGGGCCACAGTCTTACAACTGCAATTACTGGAAGGTCCTGCCAGCTCTTGGCTGAAGCAGGGCTCTATGCTGACAGGACTCGGAGGGAACTGAAGCTTTCCAGCTCTTGCGATTATCTACCAAGCAGAGTGACCAATAATTTCTCAAAAGCTTGTAACTCAGCCAACCTTAACAGCTCTTAATGGCTATCAAACATGACACAAAGACCACTTCATAACAAATAACAAGTCCTTTTTCCAAAACATACTTCAGCAAGGCTTTTAAAAGAAAGATTGGACACATTAAAGGAAAGATCAGACATTCTGCATCAAAAGCAGCATGGGCAGTAGGTAAAGAGAGGAGACTCTGCCCATATTCTCTGCTCTGGTGGGATCCCACCTGCAGAGTTGCCTCCAGCTCTGGGGTCCCCAGCACAGGAAGGACATGGAGCTGTTGGGGCAAGTCAAAAGGAGGCACCAAGATGATCAGAGGGATGGGGCAGCTCTGGCATGAGGAAAGGCTGGGAGATTGGGATTGGTCAGTCTGGAAAAGAGAAGGCTTTGGGGTGACCTAATTGTGGCCTTTCAGTGCCTGAAGGGAATTTTACAGGAAGGAAGGACAGAGACTATTTGCCAGAGCATGTAGTGACAGGACAAGGGGGAATGGCTTCAAACTGACAGAGAGTAGGTTTAGATTAGATATTAGAAAAACATTCTTCCCTGTGAGGGTGGTGAGGCCCTGGCACAGGTTGTCCAGGAAGCTGTGGCTGCCCAATCCTTGAAAGTGCCCAAGGCCAGGTTGGATGGGGCTTGGAGCAACCTGGGCTAGTGGAAGGTGTCCTTGCCCATGAGAGGAGGGGTTGGGACTGGAGGATCTTTAAGGTCCATTCCAAGCTCTTAACATTCTATAATTCTATGATTCTATGAATGACATCAGATAAGTTTTATAGTAAGTAACTGTATGAACACAGCCTGAAATACTTGAAGGGTTTTATTCATTCAATAGTGGACAGAGTTGTAAATATGTAAGTGCATGGCTCCAAGGCCACCAATTGCAGCTACTTTAATTTTAAAAAAAATAGCAGTTACAAACTTTCTCACAGTGCTGAACATCCTTCTATCTGTAATAGAGGTGAGAGTTCTCTCCAGATAGCATATTAACCCATCCTTTGGTTTAAGTAAAGCATCTCCCTATAAACAATATAGTTTTGCCTCTAGAAGCAAAAGCAGCTTGAACACAAGATGCTACTACAGACAGTAATTGCTCCTGGTCCAGTTTCACTCTCTTAAAGTATTTTGAAAAACATTCCTTATGAAAGAAATAATACTACCTTAAAAATACATGATATTAAGTGACTCAACATTACTTGTAATAGTAACCGAAAAAGTGTCTTTCAGGCAAAACACTTTTATACATAAAACTATCTCAGTTTTATTGGAAGCAAATGAGTCTTGAGTGTTGGCAGCAACCAAACATATACTAGGAACAATTTAGCTGTACAGCATTATGCCCAATAAATAGAATAATTCTGCTACCTTTGAGTAGGTGGCCGGAAGCCCTGGGTATGGAGAGATGAAATATATTATAAGATAATGTAATAGACATTTGTTTGAGATTTTTAATATTTTTTAAATGGCCACAAGTTATGGAGATTTTCCAGCCTGTCCATGAAAACCTCTTATGCCAAGTCTATGATTTATTTAGAGCCAGTATGTTTTTTAACAAATGAGAAAAAATATGGCAATGATTTTAGGAGGGGAAAAAACAATAAAATCTTAGCTATTGTAATTCCATTCTTCTGCTACTTCTGTTCTAACATGATTTCTGTTCTACAGAACCAGTTAAGAGAGAAGTGGGCCACCTGAACTTATCTTTGGCTTTTTCAGACTGCCAAGAGATGGAATTCAAGACTCCCCAAAAGCCTCTGTGTCCAGAAGGGCTGATTCATTAGACAAATTATCATCTCCTTTCCATAATGGCAGAACAACATCAATGGTAGTCCTGAATGCTGACTAATCTTGAATACTCATTCTAGTGTAAATGTTAAATTTCTCAATGAATCTCACAATAGTATAATCTCAGAAAATCATGCTGTGAGGGGGACATAATAAAGCTGTGAAATGAGGTGAAATAGAGTTGCAGGTGCTCAAATGTTTTTTTTCTTCTCCTCACTTATACTTTATACTGCTGACCATCAGATTGTTAAAAGCCCAATGAATGAATGGTGATAAAATTAATGAGAACATTGATGACAAGTAGAGAAGCAAGCATTCAAAATGTTATCACAAAGGAAATTCATGGATGGCATTATCACTTCATACTTTAAAGGAGAGATTTTTGCATTATTCTGAAAAAAACCCCTATCATTTGACATAAAGGAAAAAGGAATTAAGAACAGTCCTTACAGGACTTCAGTTTGGAAGGATTGGTGCAGTTGACACCACTGCAGACAATTAGATCTCAGCTAGTGTCAATGATACAGTGCAGGACCAGGCCCTAGGTAAGTACAGCTTCATTTTGAATTATTAAAAATGATGTCCAGTAAAAAAAGAGTTTTACATTAAATCAGAATGATACTTAATATAAGTACACTAAAAACAAATAAAAAACAAAACCAAAAAACCAAAACCCACACACTTCTGTTTTTCTTTTATCTTACTGGTATTTCTAATCTGACAGGTATCTCTAACCCATTAATTTTTTTGCCTTTTTAGCACTACTTTTAACAGTTCACAAAATTCCATCCAGGAGAAGCAACAAACATTAACACCATGCATCCTTTCAAATCAGGCCATAATGCAGAAGATTCTCTTATTCAATTCATATATCAGTATGAAAACTGACATTTCCTTTAACTAACCTCCTGATGACATTCATCATTGCTTTTGTCAATAAATCAGACTACAGTGATCATGCACAATCTCTTTCCACCAACTTTGCTTAGGTGCCAGAGGTACCAACAGGTTCAAGACAGAGCAACAGAACCTGTAAATTTCACAGCAGAAAGAGCAGAATCTCCTTGCAAAAGGTAATATAAGAGCTACAGATTCTTATATAGTACACCACAAACTGATAGCTCCAGTAATGTCATTTCCACAGCTTCCCACTGAATCAGGATCCTCCATAGATTATTATCTTGTCTTCCTAGAATCCTGAGTGCACAAGACCAACAGCTGTTTCCACACTGTCACCAGTGTTGTTTTATCTAAGGAAGTCTCCTTTAATAAGGACAAAGAGAGAGAGAGGAAAATGAAAATTTTCTCAGTTATGTGTAGCTGAGAACAAGGGCAAGATCTAGGCTTTGTGTGAGACCTGAATTATTAGCATAAATGCTTTCCAGTAAAGGAATAGACCTATTCTATTGCAGAATAAAAAAAATCTTTCAGAAGGGAACTCAAAGCTACAATTGAAAGTACAAAGCTGGTTTCAGACACTAAAACTGTCTCCAAAGCTGGGTTGTGTGGTTTTGATTTCATGCTTGGTGGCAAAGCAGAACTTCCTAAACTTGTGTTACTGAGGTACAACCATCACTGCATATGCAGCTGGACACAGCTGGACATAACCCAGCGTTAGGATCCTCAACAGGGGATGTCACCATCTGTGCATCTGACACGGAAAGAATTCAGATGTTGTGGCATGATTTTCATAACCCTTCAGAGAGGATTTTGAACACCTATTACTAAAAATACAGAGGCCCTGTAAGCACTTCAGTATAGCTTTCGGAAATGAAATAAAGTGTCACTTTTGAAAAGGCTATAACAGCTTATAAATATTTACGTTTCAAAGAATGATAGAAAAAGGTTAGATTGGAAAGGACCTCAAAGGGAGAAGGGCTAACCTGATAGGTAGATTAGGTTGCTCAGGATTTTTGCTCCACCAGGCTAGGAGTATTTCTATGGATGAAGAGCCAAACACCTCTCAGGGTCCTGTCTCTGCTTTCCAACACTGTCACAAGAAAGTATTTATTTCTCATATCCAAAAAGTATTTCCTTTTATGCAATTTGCAACCTTTTTCCCTCTTTCCATCACTGCAGTGTCTGTTAGGCAGTGAAAAAAATACTGTTACTCCCCCTCTCATTGTTTTTGGAGGTTTGGTTTTTGGTTTTGGCTTTGGTGGGGATTTGGGGGCAGGGGGACACCTTGAAGTTCAGATGTTTTTTGTGAGTTTGTGTGATTTGTTTTTGCCATCATTTTTCCTCCCCAATCAGGTTTAACTCCAAGGTCAGTTTTCCAGGTTTCCCAAGAACCTCAATTACCTACATAAAAGAGCACTGTCCCCATGTCCTAGATGATAATAAAAGCAATACAGAGGAGAAACACTTGGTGATGAACTATTAATTCATACAACAGTGACAGCTCCAGGGCTCAATGGTTTTGGATTTTATCCAAAAGTATCTGGGTCCTGTTTGAGTGGTGCGGGTGAAGAAATGCTTTTCACAAAACATACCAGGGCAATAGTAAAGAGTCTCACTACTAGATTAAGACTTCAAAATGATAATATTCTTCAGTGAACATTTGTATTCTGCAGCCATTTCTGACCACGATCAAACTGGCACCTTTCCATGTTCTGTATTAACTCAGGTTAATTTTTCCTGCAGTTTTTCAAATAAGGTGAGATGCATTAAAGAGGTTGAATGCCTTGTAGAGAAGCATGATGTTGTAAAAGAGAAGACCGGAACTGACTAATTCTAATCCCTAGACAAATATATAATAAGATTAAAACAAAGATGAAAGTGCAAACAGCAGTGTTAAACCAACAACCCAAAATCCTTTGAAGCTATTCCAGCTGGCAACTTCAATTAGGCAAGTAATTTGCTAGGATGATTTTACTTCACCAGTCCCAAAAAGGTGAGAGAAGGTGGCAGTTATATCTCCTCTGACTGGAGGGAAGAAATCACTTCCTTCTTCCACCAGATTTCCTTCCTACTATTATAATATTGAAAACAAATAGCTTTAGAGTTGGATTATCTTTAGGGTATTCATGATCAGTCAACAAAAAAGCCAACACAACCCCAAACACACACCCCAACAAAACAAACCAAAACAACTGAAGGATTCACTTGGAAGAATATGTGTGTGTATATATATATATATATATATATAATTGACATAGGCCATGCTTCACAGGGCTACAAAGAAGAAAACAGAATGAAATATGTTTAAAACATATTTTAGTGATTCATAAAATCACAGACTGCTTTGGATTGGAAGGGGCCTTAGAGATCATCTTGTTCCAACTTCTTGCCATGGGTAGGGACACCTTCCACTAGACCAGGTTGCTCCAAGTCCCATCCACCTTCCAGGGATGGGGCAGCCACAGCTTCTCTGGCCAACCTGTACCAAGGTCTCACCACTCTGACATTAAACAATTTCTTCCTCATATCCAATCTAAATATGATTTCTTTCAGTTTGAAGACATCTCTCCTTGTCCTCTCAATACATGCCCTTGTCAGAAGTCCTCCCCATCTTTTGAGATATTACAAATTTTCTCATGATGTAAACCTGTTGGAGATAAATAACAAGCTGGCATATAGGGGAAAATTAAGATTATCTGAATAAATTTGGCTAGACTTTCTTTTTCCTGTTTTAGTGGCTGCAGGTGTGAGTGGTACAGGAAGAATGGGTAATGCAAGCAAATGGGATTCTGACAAAAATTTGAAAACCTATTAAAAAGCAAACCCAAAGGGGGAAAAAAGTAAGAAAAAAAATCAACAAAACCACACAACTCAGGCTGCATCAGGAGTTCACTGGATCTACAACATAAAATATTAAGGCAGCCCTTTTTCAGCAGTTTTAGCATTCTTGTGCTCTTTGCAAGACCCATTCCCTTTCATGAGATTTAGTCACTGAACCTTCAACTCATATCAATCACCCCGAGTAGCACTTTCACTGCTGTTTCTCAGTACTCCTAAATCTCTTATTTTCTACTAAACAAAAGTCCTCAAACTCTGCAGTTCTTTTACAGGCCTAACTAAATGCCAGGTGTTTTGAATTTTTGGTATCTTTGATATCTTAAGACAA
Organism: Anabacerthia variegaticeps; assembly: GCA_035583185.1. Classification (NCBI taxonomy): domain Eukaryota; kingdom Metazoa; phylum Chordata; class Aves; order Passeriformes; family Furnariidae; genus Anabacerthia; species Anabacerthia variegaticeps. The sequence continues at coordinate 2,547,893 of JAWWEW010000028.1, forward strand.
GTGAAAATGAAAAATCACAGAAAAGGTCTTTGTGAGCAAACATGTAATGAGGATTTGGTTTTTTTTTTTCTTTTTTCCTTCCAAAAAAAGAGTACCCAAAGTAGATGTAAGGAAAAAATGATTCTCAAAGTCTTTGCATTGTGACATTTCAGATAGAAATTCCTTGACACCACAGATCCTATGGACAGATCAGCCTGTCACAGAGTACCTAATTGCTAAGAAGTTTTGTTACATTAACCCATTCTCCCCCTCTCCATTAATCTCCACTGCATTAATTTTGACAGTCCAATAAATGTCCAGGAATGTTGGTTTTCATAGGCATACTTTGTCCATTTGGTAGGCACAAACATGAAACTCAACAATTTTGCTAAATCTCTGAAATCATCCAATTCAGTTATTACCTCAGTTAATATAAACCAAAGTCTTAAATGTCTAAAGTATATATATATATTAAAAAAAAAAAACAACAAAACAAACAAACAAACAAAAAAAAAACCACAACTCTCCAATCCTCAAGTATTTACTCACTCTTTAGCAACATTCATTCCACATTTCTAGCCCAACACCACCCTGTCCCCCAGGAACTGTCCAAGAGCCACAAAAACCTACCAGAAGATATATTTTTCATCCTGAAATTCAGACCTTTTCTTCATCACCATCAAGCAGCTCTGTAAAGTAGGGCACACCAAACACACTTCTCCACTAAGACAACACCGAATGGCAAACTGGTTGAGACCAGAAGGAATTTCTGGAGATCATCTTGTTCAACCCCAGTGCCAAAACAGGGCCAAGTAAAGCAGGTTGCTTGGGACCATGCCCAGATGGTTTTTTGAATATCTCCAAGGAGGGAGACTTCACAACGTCCTTGGGTAACGTGTGCCAGTGCTCAGCACCCTCACAGTAAAAAAAAATAAACCAAAAATTTACTTAGACAGAACCTCCTCCTCCTCTCTTCCTCTCACTGGGTGCCACCAAAAAGCTCCCCGCTCTGTTTTCACACATTAATGATCACCCCACCCCCTGAGCCTTCTCTTCTCTGGGCCACACAGTCCCAGCTCTCCGTCTTTCCTCATATGAGGTATCCTTCATTCCCTTGGCTATCTTTGGGGCCCATCACTGGACTGTCTCCTGTAGCTCCATATCTCTTTCATACTGGAATCACAAAGTTACAAGACTGAGCTCAGGCTTATATTGAAATGTCTTCATGTCTTATGACCACAGGTATGATCACAAACCTGTGAATTTAATACCATTCAATGAAAACTGCTTTAACCATAAGAATATTGTGCCAATATCCAGGTAAGTGTTGGCTGGAAAGCAGAACCTAAAAGCTGCCTAAAATAAATTCCCAAGACACATGGCAAACAGCTATGTGGTTCAAAAGATGAAGAGCTCACTCAGCTGTAAAATTTCCCTGCTCCAATACTCCTGACCCCAACAAAGGAATTGGAAAAGGTTGAGGAATGACAGCACAGAACCTTTTGGAACCAATACTCTAAGGTTTTGTGAGGGAACAACATAAACTTTGATTTTTCACATCAGTTGTGAAAAGAAGCTTGACTTTGAGAAGGCAGCTTTTGCAGAATAAGAAAGAAAGAAAAAACCACTGAACATGGTGTCAAGACCCATCAGATTGGGACCAGCCATGGGGGAGATGGAAGAACTAGCAGATCAAAATATAGAAATCATTCTTTTGGAGAAGAAAGAATCCAAAGAACAAAAATGTGTTCATTTTCCTTAGAGAGACTGCTCAAAGACCAGAGGCTGCAAACTACTTCTTTATTTCTTAATGTACCTTCTTTCCCTATACTTGAGTTCCACTTGCTTTATTGGTCAAGTTTGCTTTCTACAAATTGCCTGTGATAGCACCAAATCTTTAAGCTGTTGCCCTGCCCATTTCTTTGCCTTACAAATTGTCAACTCAATATCTTCATTCCCACGTGCTTGATTAACCCCCTCTTTAGTTTGGATACTGGATTTTGTTGCCATTCTTTTGATCAATGGTGATTTTAAACAGTCCTAAGCAAATCACACTCTTAACAGAATTCCTTTTGTTACATAAGCTAATGGTAATCTCAAAAATACACAGCATTGCACAGTTACACTGGGCAACACTAGGAGTCCAACAGCTTCTCTCCAATGGGATACAGAGGATGCAAAAGCCAGTGGTACAAACCCATGGCACACATGGACCCCCTACAGTGATCCCCTACAGCCACCATCCCATCTTATGACAATTAATCTGTATTTTCCTCTATTTTCAGTATCTTAAGACTTTCATTGAGTATGTGACAAATTACTCCAAGGGAACGGAAATTACTGTCACCAAGGCAGAACCAAAATGCTGGGAGTTCAGCATCCTCAAATCCCCACTCCCTGATTTCCATCACAGATTTCTAAAAGAACTGGTAAATAAAACCATAGGATTAAAAGGAATTTGTTTTGGCTTTGGGGTTTTTTTTTTTATAAAACCTGTCATGTCTGGAGTAATCAGATTGAAGAAAAGTAACTCCAAAGACAGTAATTTAGAATAGTAAAATCCAGCCTATGTGACCACAAACCCATTACCCTGTCTGTTTGGATACAAATTTGGAGGAAGGAATAAAAGAGAGATGAAGATACACTGAAAAGGAAGGAAAATACTCATAGATTTATCAAAAACAACTGTTTGTTAGACTGGCCTTCAACTCTCTTCGATGGAAATACACACTGAAATTCATCTCACCTGTTCTGATTTTACTGATTATTCTGATTGATATATGCTACATTGAAAAGTTTAACACACAAGAAGTTGGGCTATTCTAACTACAGTTGCAAAAGACAATCATATGGCATCATTCACTTCAAGATATCTACACCTGCCATGGAAATGGATGACATCTAATAACCCAAACTGCAGATTCCCACAAGGTACTACTTACATGATCTCACTTCAGTTGTTTGGTGCATTTAGTCTCATAGTCTACAAACAGCACTGTCTGAACTCTTCTGATTAAGACGAACAGGGTGAGGTGCTCTCAGCAGGTGGCTATGACTTTTTAACATCTAATGCTCAAACATCAAGCATTTAGGTGTGTGAATTTAGGCAGAAGAACCACTCCTTTCCCTAAAAAAGCTCCACAATAATAATTACATGAGTGATTAATCAACATATTACAACTGTGGAGACGATAATTGGCCTCCCAAGAAGTATCAGGTCATATATTCCATATGCCCTGTACCAGCAAGTATTCCTATCTATGTAGGAAGCCCTTGGTACGAAATACATGAGTCTGATCATATATTTGCAAGAAATATATATCCACAGACAAAAAACAGATGCTGAGAATGAATATCAGTATAATCAGCCAGTACAGAGATGACCACAGGAAAAAAGATTGAAAGAGACTGAGTTGTTTAGCTTGGTCGAACAAAGCCTAAGAAAAGATGTGGTTGCTTTCTAAACTGTGGAGAAAGCAAGATGCAAAGAACTACTTATATTAAAAGGGAATTGCTGGCACAAAACCAAATGCCTACAAATTCATAGCAAAGAACTGTTGGCAGGATGTCAGAACAGCATTTCAAAGCCTTTGAGGAATAAGTTTCCACTAGGAATAATGGGCACAGCCTAGTGAATTTTGCAGTTAAAATTACTAGTTTTACAATTAATATTGTAAATACCTGAATTTGAATATTTAAGATTAAATGGTGATGGACACAGGAAAAGACTGGACTTGATCCAAATTGTGTTTCCCTGTTCTACGCTTTCGTACAAGAATTACTCACACCTCCCCTCCCTCAGCCCAGGTCACCATTCAGCCTCATCCTTCCCTGCCCATCACTGCCTTTGCCTTATGCCTCTCCAGATACAGTCATATTACTCTCCACATCCCCTCAAGGCCTTTGTCTCAACCTACACCTCCTGTCACTCTCCCTTCCACTAGCTCTAAAAATAACACTCCAAGGCAGACATCAGACAAGCAAAGTTTCAGCCCAGGCATTTCTAGCGTTTCCAGGACTCAGTGTTTTTTGCTGAACTTTGGAACCACATCCCTCTTTACAAAAGGTAATTGAAGTGGTCAGAAAAAGGGAAATCTACAGCAGTTTCCCTTACTGAATTTTCTTTGATATTCGCTCCTTCTAGGATTTTTTGGCCTGACTCCAAGAGTAACTTCTGTAGCCAAGAAATTTTCCTAAAAACTGAATTCTTACAATGTGAGCACAAGACTGCTGATTCTAGGCAGGTTGTTATCAGTACACACAGGAAAAAATTGGGAAGGTGCTTCACTCTAACATTTGACTTTGTTTCAGGGCATATTCCCATGAGGATGAGATGCAGAGAGGGCTTGTACATACCCCTGGTCTTCACTTATGAGAGGAAGCCACTGATGCTCAGCCTGCAGCAGTTTAGCCTAGATTGCCTACCCCTGTCTCAGTGTAAGTGTATCCATTTTTGTCACTGGAAACGCGTGCCACATTGCACAAAATTATTCCACTCCCATTACAGTTTCACAAGAATTATTCTCCATTGCAAGGTTTGAATCTAATTTTAGATGTAACCTGAATATTGAATGTCAAGTCACAGAGAGGTCACTGTGCTCTGAATGTAGAAATATCTTACAGGCCTTTGGTGTAACACAATGGGCAACACAAGCAAACAAAAGGGCTGCAGCAATCCATGGCTACATCACAATCCCAGAAATAAGTCAGTGAACCACTGCTTACTTTAGTAACCACCACTGCCTTTGTGTCTCATACAACACATCAGCATACCACGCTTTTCATTTATGCCATGTTGCAGAAAGGCACAGCAAAATACTGAAAGAGATACAATTACAGTTTACTGCTGTTATGGCCATACGTAGAGCTATTTTTAGCTCTAACCCAAATAGAAAATGTAAAAGCACAAATGGGTCTCGTGCATCTCCTTATGTAAAAATCACCCAAGCCTATCGTTTAATTCAGAAGTAAAAGCAGAAAAAAAATATAAACAAATTAACCTAAATATGGAAAATACGCTTAATTTCTGGAAATCCAATTGACTTTTGATATATGTAGACCTTTTTCAATCCTACATGTGCTGAAAACTGTAATCACCTCCTCAACTAAAGAAAAAAAAAAAAAATCAACAAAATCAGGTATATTTAAGTTCTGCTAAAATTGTAGTTTTGAAATACTTTCCAGTGCTTTGAATTATAACTATGAAGTGGCTGCTTTTGAATAGTTGCATTTTAAATGTTCTTTGATTTCTTTTTGTTACATTTATATTCTTAGCGAGCAACAAAATGATCTCTCCTCAAAAGCTCAAAGGGTCACGTAGGTTTATATTTTTAACTCCAAATGAATCAGCCTGAAAGCACTTACAGACAACATTTAGTCAACACCCAAAATTAATTTTTTAACTAAAATTTATATTAGTAAATATGCATATGTAGTTAATTTTCCAGATATAATGATCAGCACCAAATTAATAATAATAACCAGCATGATTTTGGTCTTAAGAATAGATGGGTTTTCAGAGTTTCTGCTTCTGTTCCCCTACTCAGCTCAATTGACTTGTGACTTTTCATGTAGACCACTTCTATGGTTGCCCGTGTCTTGAGTACTACAAGCCAAGGAAACAAAATTGCCAAATGTGACATCTGGGATTTACTTCCCACTACAAAAAGTTCCTAAATAGGTGTCTTACATTACAAGTTTAAAAATTCACCTGAATGACTGAAATACAATGAGATGTAATGAGACACGTTTTAGTTGTTCTACTTGTGGAGATGGGTGATACTTTTGTGTTTTTATTATAAATCAGTTCTTTAATGTGTTGATAAATTGAGTTTCCAGGTCTTGCTCAACAGAAACAGGGAAATGAGTTTTACTACCTTTATATATATATATATACACATAAATCTCATAATTTTTTTTGTGAACTACTCTCCAACCAAGGTTACACCCTCAAGACACTGTCAAGATTCTTGCAGACACCTTCTGAGTTAAGAGATTGCCAAAAAAGTTTTTAACTCCTTTACAAAGCGTTTTAACTCTGCCTTTTTGCAGATTCTCAAAATAATCCGTGATATTCCCAAAGCACACCAATGTATCAGGATCAGATTCTTCTTTACACACTGCCAACTGTTGTTTTCCTGGACTCTACACTTTCTGATTGAATTGTTCAAATTCTTCTGCTTTTGTAAGATTTAGGTATCCCACACACCCCTGTGTGCATAGTGGAAAACCCACAAGGTGTGCAACCCTCTGGCTGCTACAGAGAACAGAACTTTAAACTGATTATGACTGTGATTAAATACTAGGTAAACCATCATGTGTCATTCAAATAACAAATATTTGACAAAATATCTTTCCTTGACAGTAAGATTTATGTGCACAAGGTTTCAGAAAAGACAAGTAAGAAGGATGGGGAAAAAATACAAGCCACAAACCTATTTCACCTTATCAACAAATAAATAAGGGAAGATGAGATAAACTAATCAGAACCTTTTTTAAAGGGGAAAATTTGCAAAACCTCACAACTTGGAAATTCAAGAGTCATAAAACAAATTGTTGTATAGTTGAATATGTATTTGATTAACCAAAGAAGTTATTGAACCTACTCTTATATCTCTTCAAAAAGGGACAGGACATTAAATACATTTTAAATTACATTAAATATTTCAAACATGGAAATAAATATAATGGTTACAGACTTTGGACAAGCTCTAATAATTGTAAACTAAATTAAACACAAGGGCATGAAGCAGATCATGCCTTGTCTCTCTAACCCGGGTTCCTACATTTTTCTTAGAAACATCTTGAGTAGCTCTTACCAGAGAGTACTGGCCTGGACAGAGCCAACAGGATCTAGCTATTGTTATGCACACTAAGGAATTTGACAGTCTGCAGCCAAAACCTCTCAAAACTTCACAAAAATACACATACAACTCACAGCACCTATTAAAAATGCATATAAGAAAACTGAGTCTTGGACAAGTGATGGAGCAACACCCAGCAGATGAGGCCTGCAGACATATCCCACCTTGTAGCCCTACACTGCGATCACAGTAAGGTATTTTTTCCTGCAAAGTCTCCCATCATGCTATTGAGAAGAAACCAGCCTGGTCAGAGGCTCAGAAGGAAATTATTTTAGATTCACAAAACCTATGAATTGCTTGGAAAGAGAGATGAGCACTACAAACCACATTTCCTAAAAAGGTGCTAGAACTCCTTCTATTCCACCTCAGACTTACCCTGGGCATTGTAGACCAACATCTTGGTGCAGCAAACTACTCCCCCTCAATGAAAAAGTCTCAGGAATTTGGAGTTTAAAATATTACTAAAAAATATACAATCGCAGGCTCTACACAGTGTAACCTGAACCACCCATGGATTAGAAACTTGCATGGAGTCTTATCCTGCCCATACCTAGGTCCCTGAAGACAATGGTTTGGCTTGCAAGGTATTTAGTTTTTACTTACATTTTCTTTACCTTCAGTTATAGCTGAAGCCCTTAATATTTGTAGGGGGAAAATAAAATCCCTCCTTTGTCATCCCATGACCATGTTGCAGATAAAGAGATTCTTGACTTTAGAAAACAGATAAAAGAAACTGAAATTTCCTCCAAGTGTCATGAACTGACACCTGTTTTCCTGCAAATAGCCTCAGTCCATTCTTCAGTGAGCACCCCAGTGCAGACACAAGGTCACATGCCTGGGAGAAAAAACTGAAAGGCAGAAGTACTTACCACAAGGACAGCACTCAACCGGTCACTTTGGACCTGCTGCACTTGGATGCAAGGTCCTGGCACTTGTAACCTTGAGCCACTGGGAACGTTCCCAGCATCACCATTTGGGATGCTGCTGTTATTAGGCCCAAGACCTACAGATGCCCTGTACAAGTAGGTGTGAGTCAGTTTACCCACACCAGTGACCTCCAGCATGTCCGGTGGGAGGTGGGAGCTGGGAAGCATGTGCACACTATAGCAATACTTTTTGTAATCATCAGCTGGGCAGCAGCAGCCACCACAGCAGCAAGTCAGGCAATGGCAGAGCCGCACAGCAGCAAGGAAGAGGAGGAATGTCGCAAAGATGAATGAGACACAGGCAAGGGAAATGATCAAGTAGATGTTTGTAGCGTTGAGTAGCGGTGGTGGTTCCCCGCTGTCATCAAAGTCCGGCAGTGCCTGGGGCAGGGTGTCAGCCAGCAGGACGCCCACTGTCACAGTAGAGGAGAGCGGTGGGTCCCCATGGTCCCGCACCACCACCACCACCTTGTGCTTGAGGAAGTCAGTGGAGCGCATGGAGCGCGTGGTGCGCAGCTCACCAGTGTGGGGGGACAACTGGAACAGGGTAGAGTCAGAGGCATGGACCAGGTGATAGGTAAGCCAGGCGTTCTGCGCATTGTCCTCATCATCTGCCACCACTTTGGTCACCAGGTAGTCCTCATCAGCCAGGCGGGGCACAACTTCCACAGCCACTGAACCATTCTGGCTGATGGGGTACAGGATGGCTGGGGCATTGTCATTCTGGTCTGAGATGTAAACATTCACTGTTATGGCAGCACTCAAGGCTGGTGACCCATTGTCCTTGGCTTCCACTTGGAAAGAGAAGTTCTTAAGCTGCTCAAAGTCAAAGGCACATTTTGCATAGATGCTCCCATTGGCCAAGTTCATAGACAAAAAGCTGGTCAGGGCGCTGCCTGCAACTGTGGAATTCCTGAGCATGTAAGAGACCCGTCCATTCTCCCCTATATCAGGGTCAGATGCCGAGACCTGGTAGATAAAAGCACCAAGTGGATTGTTCTCCTCCACAAACACATCAAATGCGTCACCACTGAAGACAGGAGGGTTATCATTCACGTCAGAAATCTGCACCCAAACAGTCTTCTGAGTGGTGATGGGTGGAGAACCCAAGTCTGTGGCAGTAATGGTGATGTTGTACTCACTGATCAGTTCTCGGTCCAGAAGCTCACCGGTGACAAGGCTGTAGTAGTTTTGAAGGGAAGGTTTTAACTGGAAGGGAAGGTTGTCAGGGATCTGGCAGGTTACTTTCCCATTCTCCCCAGGGTCCTTATCCAAAATACTCAGCAGAGCTATCACTGTGCCAGGAACAGCGTCCTCAGGAATGGGACTGGAAAGGGATGTAATTGTAATCTCTGGGCCATGGTTGTTCACATCAGTAATTTCCACCAGCAGCTTAGCTGTGCTGGACATGCCAAATGCCCCATTATCCCTTGCCTCAATAAGCATCTCAAGAAGGGGTCTCTGAACAGCTAAAACGCCATTGACCGTCACCTCCCCAGTGTGCGGGTGAATTAAGAACATTCGCTGTAAGTCAGCAGAAGTTGTATTGCTAAATGAATACCTGATCTCTCCATTTGGACCTTCATCCAAGTCCGTGGCATGCACTTGGACTACCAAAGTACCACTGGGGGAGTTTTCCAAGATACTCGCCCTGTAGACCGAGTGCTCAAATTCTGGTGCATTGTCATTGGTATCCAGCACAGTCACAATGACCGGGACATCACCAGACTTTGGAGGATTCCCACCATCTTTGGCTGTAAGCACAACTCTGTGAGTGGCTTGCTGCTCCCTGTCTAAGGCTTTCTTCAGCACCAATTCAGGATATTTACTCCCATCCCCGCGTATCTGCATTTCCAAATGGAAATGTTCATCAGGGCTCAGAGTATAATTCTGGACACTGTTAGCACCTTCATCAAGGTCTTGGGCATTGGGGAGTGTAAACCGTGCCCCAGGTGACAGGAACTCAGGCACGCTTATATGATATTCACTTAAGGGAAAGCTGGGGGAGTTGTCGTTTATGTCCAAGACTTTAAATTCCATCCTATAAAGCTCTAGAGGGTTTTCTAACACGAGTTCATAATTCAGGAGACAGACAGACTTTAATTCACAAAGCTGCTCTCTGTCTATGGGCTCGTTAACAGACAAAGCCCCAGTGCTGGCATTTATATTAAAATATTGCTTACTTGAACCGGTGATCATGCGAAATTTCCGAGCTGAAAGTGTAGCTGCATCTATTCCTAAATCCTTCGCTATGTTCCCAACAGACGCTCCACGCTCTGTTTCCTCAGCGATGGAATACACTATTTGCCCGTCCGCGGTGCAGCAAATAAGGCAGAAGACCATTAAATAGCCCCGCATGCTTCCTCCCCTGGCTCAGCTCCCCGCAGACCGGCTCAGCAGGAACATAATCCAGAATTTCAGCAAACAACCCCAAGTTCCCGGCGCGGAGCGAATGGGCACCGGGGCGCGCCGGCGGCAAGGCGAGAAGTTCTCTGCAGGCGCGGGAGGCTCCGCGGCGGCTCCGCTCCCTCCCTCCCTGCCTCCCGCGGCCCCGCCGTGCCGCCGGCTGTGCCGTGCGGGGAGAGGCGGCCGCTCCGCAGCGTTGCGCCCGCCGCCGCCGCTCGCTCTGCCCGCCGCGCCGGCCCCGCGCGGTTCTTAGACGGGCAGCGGCGGCGGCGGCGCCACCCAGAGGCCGCGGCGACAGCTGCGCCACCGGGGGAGGGGGCTGCGCTCCCCCCGCCGCCGCTGTCCCGCCGCCCGGCGGCTGCTTATCCTCCCCCTCCCTCACCCTTCCCCTTCGTTCTTAACGCCCCGACGGAGACGGAAGGTGGGGGAAGTCGGGGGTGAGGAGGGGGGGCTGGTCCGCGCTCCCCGAGTCCGCGTCATGGACGTGTTTCCGTGAAGAGATGCAGAGCAGACCCCCCGTCCTCCCTCCCTCCAGTCCTTGTGGGAGAGGCAGCGAGAGGATGCGCTGCCGCACGCTGTCAGAGTACCGCGGTGGAAGGGAAAGGCGGATGAGAAGTGACAGGCATCGGCTAAACATGGGTCAACACAGTCCAGGCACGCTCCGGCTGAGCACAACATTTCCCAGAGGGGTTTTAAGAGCACAATTAAAGGAGGCAGTCTACTCTACCCCTGTTAAACTTTGGGCGGGGGGAGGAGGAGAGTGGAGTGGAGGGAGGAGAAAGGAGGAGCAGTGAGAAAAAAGGGGGAAAAAAGGAAAAAGAAAAAGACTGTTTCCTGCTTCACCTTCTGAACCAGGTAAATTAACACAGATTATTGGAGAGAAAGATCTCTGCCCTGACAGTCAGATCACCCCCCGCCACAGACAAATTCCCATCCAGCCCACCAAAGCAGGATGGGGATGGCTCGGGTGGCAGGGGAAAATGAAAGGCTACAGCAGTCCAATTACTTGTAAAGAAGTAAATATCGGTGCCAGAGAGATCTTGCATTTAGGACTTGCCCAGGAACCGCAGAGAAAGATTAGTTGATACCACACAGATACTGCAGATCATGAGTGGGGAAAAAAATAAGGGGGAGGTGGAGGGGGAAGGAAATAAAAAAAGTTCTCTGCTTCCCAGAGTTTCTCCAACTTTCTGCATGCAGGGAATGGTTACCAACCACTCCCCAAAGCAGGTGGGAAAGGACAGAAAGTGTTTCAAAATATCCTCCTGGAAAACCTCCCTGGAATGATTTTCAGCAGCAGTTTATACAGATGGGCCCCAAGGCCTGGCAGCATCTCCAGTCTCCTTTGTTTCCAGCTTCCTTCTCATCAAGCAAAAGCAAGAGGCTATAAATGTGTGACAAGGACAGATCTTAACCCTTCTCGTCTTCATGGTGTTTCTTTATGGAGCTGAGAATTTCCAGGCAAGTGAAACAGAACACTTCAATTATATACAGTATCAGAACCTTTCAAAGAAGAAGAAAATCTGGACCACAGCCAAAAGTGGCACATTAAACAAATAAATAAATAAATAAATACATCTGTTTGCATCTTCAGAACTCAGCAAAAACCTCACGGTCAGGTTCCTATCCTGCCCACACTGAAGCAAGTCCTCAACATAACTGCCTGTGAATGTTATGATTTTTTAACTCCAGGAGGTTCTGGTAGTACCAGAATGCAACATGAATGTTGCTTTTTTTTTTCTACTGAACTGATGCTACAACACCCCTTGGGAAGAGGCGGAAGCAGAGGGGAGAGGAGGGGCAAGGTGCTGACAGAAGGATGTGCAGAGCTGCTGTGCATCCACACAGGACACAGATTTGTTCAACAAACCATTGTACACAGTATATAACATAAGTACTCATTGGTATGCTGTTTACTCCCTTTTTTACCCTGATTGTAACTGCAGAAATCCCCAGTTTCCACCTAGTCACTACAGAATTCTCATCCAGACTCTCCCCATTCCAAATCTGACCTAGATTCCTCTTCTGTCAAGGTATGTCTTCTACAATACCTGAGAAATTGCTGGGTTTACTGCTCTGTAGGGATTTGCACAGTCATTATAAACATCCTAAACCAATATAATGACACCTATTAAAGTCACAGAAAAGACTGATATATTTTGCTTAACATTGGCTTACAGCAAGAATAAATCCATCTGTCCAGAAAGGCCAGGATGGCCACATATTGATACTTCAGGTGCACACACCAGTAAAACACACAGCCTCTACTTACCCATCTGTGACTTGGTTTACAATGAAGAAACCAAACATCCTCCTTTTGAACAGATAAACCCCTCAAAAGGCAGATTTTTCTTAAATATAATACTGGAATGACAAGTTGCTGTTATGCATACTGGTGCCCAAAGTACAGTGACAGCAGAAACTGATTAATGAATGGCCAAAATCAAAGTAATTGGACATTTGCCTCTTTCCAGCATGTACTCACCTTTTGAGAAGTACTTGGCACCCTATAATGATATTAGTCTTTTTTCCATTAATTTACTGCTCATTAACCCTGAAATAAACTCTTCATCTTTCTGCTACAACTCTAATTTCACAGCATTGCCCAATGCTGTTTACAGGGCTCTAAGGGAACCTGCCTTCAGTTAGCTTTGGTTTTAACATTTTTGAAGCTTATCACCCTGCTTTAGTATTTTGCCATCTTTTTTCCTCTTGTCCTTTTCCACTGTGGACAGCGATGTGTCAGGCAGCTTCATTCACCAGATCACGGGTCTTGCCTACACCATCTCAACACGCAGATCCTACCACACTGCCTTCCCAATACAGCATGGATGGGTGCCTGATCCACATACCACTCAGAAAGACAGCTTTGCATCACAGCCAAGATCCAGTGCTTAGTAATATTAAATATCCAGGGCCATTTATACCACAGAAACTCCTACCATGAAGGGAGTGGCACTTGTGCCACGGGGGCAGAATCCAGCCTTGCCCTCTGTGCAAAGCTAGTGCTCTGCTCAACAGAGTCCCAGGCATGTGCCTTCCCTTCCACATCCAGCTGCCCCAGCTCTCAAAGGTGCCATTCCACTCAGTTTCTTTACACTCTTTTTTGGGCTGTCGTTCCACCTAACTCTTCTTTTCAGGGTCTTTGATCTCAAAGGGCTCCTCTCCACCTCAAGTCACTTAATTGCAATCTTTTGTTGTATTAATGTATTAAGTTGAACTAAACAACTTTAATGTAGACACTACTCTTGTAATCACACTGGATAATGTAAGTCCTGTTTAAAATCCCTCATCTTGGATCTCACATATGCCTTCATTTTGCCATATCCAAACCATTTCCTATTCCCTTCCCTCAGTTTGACCCATTCTTAAAGCCAGTTTGACATGATTCACTAAGGAATTCATCTTTTTGTGATCCCACAATCATGGTCCGAGACCTCCGAGGTCTCGCTGCTACACTACCCCTCATCATGTCTCACTCCTCGAGGTGTTCACAGAGCTCTTCCTCCACCCAACAAGTAATTGCAGTGCTGCACTCACAGCGTCTCAGAGCCCTGAACATCCCTTACATACTCTTCCTCCCTCCCCATCTCACATTTTCAACCAATCCTCCTCTTTTCCTGCAATAAGACATTATTAGTCCAGCCGTGCACGTTGTGCTCAGAGTAATGGTGGCTGCCAGAAGAAACTTAATCCAGCACAGGCAGAAATCTAAGGCGAATGGTAAAACCGTGTTATGCCGGTGCTGTGGAGCACACAGCTACACCACACGAAGGCACACTCGTGTTTGAACATCATCATTATGTCAGCGATGATTTTAAGGCGCCGTGTCTTCGACGGAGGTTTGCAGGACACATCCTGCTCGGTACCGGGGCTAGGGAAAATCCCAGGGGTGCCCACTGGTGCTAAATTAGGACACCGCTTCAGCTGAAGACAGCGAAAGAAGCTGAATATATTCGGGGGAGCAGACGGAGAGACAGCCCTGCGGTTTCTCCTCCGAGGGGAGCCGATGGCGGCAGCAGCTGTGGCCGGACCGACCGGCAGCCCCAGCCCTCATCTCCGCCTGGAAGGAGCACAGGATATGCTCGCACAGTGATGGAAGCCCGACAGTAAAAAGGATCTGCCTGCGGACCGGAGCTATTCCTCGGACCAAGCCCAAATCGGCAGCGCGGAGCCACCAACGGAGGTGCAGGGACCCCGCTATTGCCTTTCACATGGGGACAGACATGAGAGGAAGGACGGGGGTGCCGCGGCAACCCGAAACACCGGGCTCTTCCTGCTCTGGAGGCATGGCAGGCAGCCGGTGCTGTCTCCGGTGAGAGTCCCCACTACCCTCGGGGCTCCCTCTCAGCCCGGCATTTCTCCCAGCGGACGGGGCGGACAGAACTGCCCGCAGCATCGCCGGGCTGATCCGCTCTTCTCCCGGCAGCTCCGAGCCCCTCCACGCCAAGGCAGGCTGTGCCTGCTGGCAGAGCGGGCAGAGATGTCAGGGTGCCCTTCAGCACCCTGATGCTCTGTGAGGACAGCGCGAGCAGAGGGGACTTTAGCCATCAGGAGCCCTGGATAACAATCTCATACTCAAAGGATTTCTAGAATTCAGCGAACCCTGCGTAAATTCTCATTACACATATCAAGCCACAGAAACTAGGAATCACAACGTGCTATTCAGTATATCGCAGCCAAAAACTCCTCTCTTCAACGAGGGCACAGATGGGTCTATTGACTGCCAGTCAGAGACCACCGAACTTGGCAGCAGATGCCGGGGATGAAGGAACCGGTTCTACTCATGCGGCAGAACGGCTCCGAGCCAAGCACCCGGCGTCTCTAACAACTCCTCCGGCAGCCGTGCCGGGCATTTCCCTGCCTGTAAAATCTCCAGTTCTGAGGCTGCAAAACAACCTCCGGCCACCACGGCGGTGCGAGCGCTGCAGCCTCTGCTCCCCCGCCTCTCCCGCTTCCCGGAGCCGCCGCGGAAGCGCTCGGCAGCGCTCCCGGCTGCAAGCGCTGCCTCGGCTGCCAGGATTGCACTGTGCCTGGTAACATCACTGCTAATCAGCATCACTCTCCAAAACAACGTGCGGAGAGAAGAAGCGCCTGGGCTTGCAGCCGCTGACAGCCCTGCGCAAAAATGGTGTCATTTATTCAAGGCACTGATGGATATTCTAGAGCATTCTGTTAACGACTTCTGCCCAGACTATGCCACGAAGCGAAAGCATCAACGAGCTATTTCTCAAGTTAAGATTGCTTTTTGTTTCTAAAAGAGATACTGATATATTTCATGACAGTGTGCGCCTATAATAAACTCGGATAAAATCTTCATTACTGCAGTCAGAGAAACCAAGAGGAACGGAACGGAAGCCAAATCCTCCCCGGCCCCAAACGATTGTCATTGAGAGACTCCACATAGCCCTTAATCGTAACCCCAGGAAAGGAGTCGCTTCCCACATCCGTGAGCAAATGTTGATTTTGCATCTTCTTCTACAGAATTAGTTAAATCTGCTTATAAAATTAAATACAAGGTTTCCCTTTAGAAGATCGCGGTTTGCTGGTCCTGCCTTCCGTCACATCCATCTGAATAAAGAAAGTGACAATTCTACAGCGCTGGGATAAACCTTGCTACTCACAAGTGAAGGTGATTGTAAAAACGATATTCATTTTCTAACACTGAACATTAATTACCCTAACGGCTCGTCTCAAGAAGGGGTTTTAAGTTGGTATAGATGCGAAAAGTTGATTCAATACCATCAGTACACAGACAAGATCAGTATCGAATCTGTGTTCCTTTCAGTGTTTTCTGTTCTACTGCCGGGAAAACCAAAAGTTTTCAAACTACCATCCCTGGATTATTCAACACTACACATAGAAACTCCCTTAAAATTTTCCCTCAGCCACTCTTCCTGCCTCCCTCTACTCCCACCAAATTTCGACTCTACTTGCTACAGCACGTTTCAGGGGTGAATGAGGTAGAAGAGACGTCGCATCACTATGAAAAGACTGGGATCAGGTCGTGGGGAGTGGCCGGGGAGAAACCTCTCCCTCAAACAGTTCTACATTTTTTCACAAAGCAGCATGTATTTCATTCCACACCCCCACCGCCCATTTTCGCCGGACTTCCAGACACAGAACAGTACTCACGACCTCGACCAACATTTCTTTCACTCGCTTCCTTCCCATATTTATCACGTCATGTTTTTCAGCTCCTTAAGAGCGGCGAAACCCACCAACCAGGGACGTTCTGAATAAAAAAGCTTACGAGTGAGTCGAGGCATATGTGAACACAATATTCATCAAACCAAGAGTAACCACATCTAACAGAAAAATGTCATATTCAGCCTGGGGATCTACCAAACTCCGGGGCAGCTCCTGGGGCTTTTCACAGGTTGAAAGACGACTAAAACAGGGAAACAAAATATCCGCTAACACCAACCACTGCAAGCTGACACCAAGTCACCAAGTTGCCGATACAGAGAAATTTCAACACGCATGATTAAAAAAAAAGGTCCTAGGAAAGAAAAAAGAAAAAAAAAAAAAGAGGAAAGTAAGACATGGAAATGCTGACAAGCATTCGGGTAATGAAGCAATAACATTTCAAAAGGCGAAGATGCATGTCTAACGCTGCTCATGACGCCTCTACATCCACCAGCACCACAAAGCTAAGACTTAGTTTTAAAACACTTATCAGAGAAAAGGTGTTTTAATACATCGAAGTTCCACAGAAGGTGTCAGATAATTAGAACAAGTCAAAGGAGAAAAACTAAGATATGAGATTTCTAAAACACTTACCACGCTTCCAGCAAGAGGGGGGAGAACCGGCTCCGTCCCAGCAGAACCGTTTTCTGCAGCGGGGCCGGGCGGCGGGGGGAAGTTGGGGCTGAAAACCATGAGGTCGCTCTTGGGCCCGCCGTCCGCCACGCACAGGCTGCGGCTGTGGCGCTGCGAGTACGACCAGCTGCCCACTTCGCTGGCGCACACGAGC
>JAWWEW010000028.1:2605822-2637884 GCA_035583185.1 Anabacerthia variegaticeps
AGAGGAGAGGAGAGGAGAGGAGAGGAGAGGAGAGGAGAGGAGAGGAGAGGAGAGGAGAGGAGAGGAGAGGAGAGATTAACCACTGAGTGCCACAGACTGGGCTGGATCCAAAACCCTCCAGGTCCATGCATAGATTCCCACTGGTCCCCATGGATTTTATATTTGTCCTGCCAATACTCAGCCCTCTAGAAACTGAGACCACCTGTATCACTGGCTTTTCCCAGCCTGACCCAACTGCATACAGAGTGCTGTGTCCCTGCTAAGGTTTCCTGGGGGATTTGCTGGCTGCTCCTTGACTGTGCATGGCAGACAGGAGTAGAGCTGAGCATAAGCCCCTCTGGGTCTTTCCCTCTGGCCTCTTTTCTCTCTACCTCTGGATTCATTTTGTCTCTCTGGGATACATTTTCAGGCCATTACAGAGGTATAAGTAATGTTTCCATCCAAACAATCTATTCAGCAAGAGCACAAACCCCCTGTTTGTGCTGGTGCCCAGAAGCTCTGTGTGCCTGCCTCGCGTGGCCTGGAGCATTTTGCAGCCAACTGCACCACATGGCAGCTTTCCCGCTGTCCTAGAAGCAAATCTCAAGCTGGCTGGCGGGTCCCTGAAAGCCAAATTTGCCTCTGGATCTCCAAGAGAGCTGCAATGTATGAGAGGGGTATATAGTGAGCATTCTGCTGTGCAGATCTCCAAAGCAGCTCTCATGCCCAGTGCATTACCAGGCTACAGAAACCAGCTAATGCTCATCAGCTGTGCAGGAGCGTAAGCACACTGAGAGTTGTAAAAATAACTAGTTGTAGGGCAAAGACCTTGCATTTTTAATGAGACCCTGTCCCTGTGGGAGATCTTCAAAGGAGATCTCATCTATTAGATGGACGATTCTGACCAGACATGCCCTTTGAAGAGGGATAGTAGTGTGGTTGAATTAGATTTATGCAAGTGCTCTCTGCCCTGAAGCAAGTCCCTTTTTATTGTCCTTTTTGTCAATACGGTGATTGAAATGAAAGATTGAAACTGAGCTCTTGTCAGTGCAGGTTTTCTTTCAACAAAGCAAAAGGGGATCCTTAGGGAATGTGGGGTGTTGGAGCCTGGGCTGGGCACTGTGTTGTTCAACTCCCTTTTGGAAGAGGCCTGACCTGAACATGCAAACCTGGGGTTCAGCAAGAGGCACAGATGTGTGTGTGAGTGTGTGTCTGTGTCTCTGTGTGTGTATCTATCTCAACCCATGGGCTGAGGATGGTCAGGAGTAATGGAGAGGAGAGGGAGGCAATTTACAGTTGAGCCATGGTAATAGTGGTTAAAAAATGCCAAGAAAAGACACTGCAGAGTGACATACTCTTGGGAAGGTGGCAAAACCTGTCCCCTTTGTTCCTCAACCCCATGATTTTCCAAAGACATCTTGTAGAGTGTCACTTTCAAATGCCTGTGGGTTTGGGGGTCGATTCTGAGCTCAATGTCCCTTTGGGAAGCCACACCTGGTAACCCGACACAAAACACTGTGTCCTTGTGTTCGTTTGGATCCTGGATGCCATGAAGCACTGGGTGTACTGGGTGCTTTTGCTCTGGGAGCTGGAACACAGTAAATGGCTTGGCCCTGCTGCAGAGGGGCTGTGGCTGAGCCCCCATGGGGTCTCTGCAGGACTGCAGTCCTCTCCCAGTGCCTGACCAGCACCACCTAAAAATGCAGGGAACATGTTGCCAGAGCTAATCCGAGGGGAGGGGAAGATGGTCTCTGCCCCACAGGGAGTCAGGTCCATTTGATGCTTTTATTACTTCTTGAGGCTGTTATTAATCTTATTGTATCACTTTACATAATTCCCTTGTTCTTTTGAAGTAGTGGAACAGGCTAATGCTGTACAGAGGTCTCAGGCAGTGGCTGTTTGGGGTTCTTTTTTACCCTTAACACTCTCTAGAGACCCTTGAAGAATGCACTTGGCAGCATAAAATCCTTCATCCTACTGTCTAATTGGGACAGGGAATATTTCATCTACCCGCAGTCAGGCAGATGTGAGCTGGGTCTGAAGTCACCAGAAGCAGTCAGGTCCCTTTCATGTCCAAAGCACTGTCCTCCCGGGTTCCTGACTCCCACAGGGCCCCTTTGAGTGCTCCTGCTCCCCCCACTTCCACTGAACAGCACGTTGGCCACTTGTAGGCAAGGACTTTTCTGGGTTAATCCCAAAAGCTGCATTGCAGCCTCCCCAAGCCACTCATGGAGCAAGTAGGGGGTAAGAGAAGGACAGCCACAGTGTGTCCACCTCAGGACTTCATCCAAAGGTGAACTGCTACCCACATCAAGCCCAGAGTCATCCCACCAGGAGATACAGACCTGCCTATCCCCAGAGAGCCAGTCCCTATGCCTGGCACACACACAGGCTATCTCTGGCTCCTGAGGCAAGCTGGTGTGGGGTGAGCATCCAGGGGAAAGCTTAAATGAACCAGAGAAAGCAGTATAACAGCAAAGAGACAGTAGTGCCAGGTCCAGTCCCTCTCCCCAACAGCTCAAAGCCTTGTATGCCCAAACTGGAGATGGAGCAAAGGAGCTGTGTGATACTTCCACCTCCTTCTGGCCATGACCCCAAAGTGCTCTTGAGTCCAGGGGAGGAGGGAAGGGGACCTTGAGCCTCCCAGAATCCAGGGAAAGTGAACAAAATGAGCTCTTGGCATAAATGAATACAATGCTGCTCCAGAATCAGAACGCCAGAGGGACACACACACCTCCTGGTCCCAGGAGCGCTGCTCCAGGAGCTGCACAGCCATCCCTGCTGTCTTGTGCAGTTCAGGGACAGCCAGGAGCCAGGGTGAGCTATTAAAATACAATTTATTGGTACAAATCAGACATCATGAAACAAACTCAGTTTAGAAAGAGCTGTCATGTTCTGCACAGATGGATTGGAAATGAACTGTCCCGTGACCGGAGCGATTGGCAATGGTGGCAGACAGACTGGGTGGACAGGTGCAGGGTGAGCAAGGCAGGGAAGAGACTGTTCTGGGGCTGGAGTCCTGCCCTTGAGGGCTCCTGACAGCCAGCTAAAAGTCCTCAAAGAGAAGCAGGACACAGTGGCAGAGGTCTGTCCTATGCAGAAAGGGTCCCCAGTGCAGGGGTTCCTCCAGGCATTCAGGACTTGGGGAAAACAGAGATCCAAGTGAGGGCACAGGGAGGAGGGAGGAGAACGAACACCTGTGCTGGGGCCACTCCAATGGCTGGAAACTGTTTTTCATTCAGGTGATGTTGCCTTGGGTTAGAGACTTGCCCAGCAGGGCCTCACCTTGTGCCTCTTTCACCTGCTTATGCTAGCAGCTCTTCTGGTCCTAATCCCTGTGTGCCCATACTGTTCCCGGGACAAAGGCTGCCTCTGTCCTGGCCCCTGCTTGTGTCCTCAACTTTGGGCCTCCAGCCCTGCAAGTGTTGTGTCAGGTTTGAAGGGAAGCACCCATAAAAGCTGGGTTTTGCACTCCATTCCCAGAGAAGACGGACACCAATGGCTGCTCTGGACATGCAACACATCCCACTGGATCGCAGGGACAGAGCAACGGTCACTGCCCCAGTGCGGAGGGTCAGGCTTGGCTGAACCAGGCTTGGCCTGCATACATTTCCCATGGCTACTGGGACAGAAATAGAGGCATGCAGCTCAGTACATTCACACAGCCAGACAAGACAAAGTGACAATGTTTACAGAGATGGACAGTCCCTAAGGGGACATGGGAATGGGTAAACTCAAGGCAGATTTGCTTAAATCTGGTCATATGGACCCCAAACAGCACCTGTTGCCAACACAGCTCTGCAGGATGAGACGGGGGAAATGCCCCCTGCTGCCCTCTACCCCCCTCCCCCCCAAACCCTATAATTTTCAGTCTCTTGCACCTTACATCCTTTCCCCATGCTCTGGTGAGCCACTTTCCCAGCAGCCCTGCAGAATCCTGAGTGGTCCATACATGGGATTATGTGCTGCAGGTGGGCTTGGCAGCTGAAATAACGTGACAGATTCCCAGGAGAGAGCCATCTAGGCTATTTTAGGTCATTGTTGATAACCACACTGTCATGCATGTCACAATAAGTTGTCATCTTCTTCCTCTTGCCAAAGGTGGAGAAGCTGTTCTTGTTCTCCCGCCCTGGGAAGAGGGGTCCATCCTTGCTGGAAAGCAGAGTTGGGGTGCCAGGGATGTAGACGTTGTGCTGATAATCCAGGGCTGGGATGTGCCCCGTGTACAAGGGGCTGTACTGTGGGGTCCAGATGCTGTTGGGGCCTGCAGAAGCCTTCTGAAACTCTGGAGGAAAGACGAATGTAAGACTGGCTCAGGAAGGTCACATCCACACTTCAATGGGACAGTCACATTCACATCCCAGGATGCAAGTCCTGTGTCAACAACATCCCTTCTAGAGCCTGGACATCCCTTTCATCCCAAAAAACTCTACCACTGCTAAGAACAGGGATGTGATCACCCCTCACTGCACCTCCCACAAGCTACCAGAGGGTCTGATCCTCCCAGCCCCAGTGTCCCAATACTAACCAGAGACAGGGGTCACCAGTGTACACAGCCTCTCATGCTCCTTCTGGAGGGCTCTGCGAATTTCCCCCATGTCCTCCAGGCTCTGGGAGCTAAAGAGAAAAGACTGGTTCAAAGCTGTGTTGGAGATAACCTCCCCATCCCTCACATACCCCTTCCACCTGCTCCCTCAGTTCCTGCAGGGATGGATTTGGTACCTTTTCAGAGTAGGTCGCTGTGTGTTTGGAGGTATCCAGTCTGTGTTGGGCTGCTTGACCTGGAAAACACAGGGAAGGGCAAAGCTGGTTATTGGGACCCTCTGACAGTCAGCCCAGCCCAGTCCTACCAGCTGAAGGCTTCAGCAGCCAGGGATGCAGGACCTCACCTCCTCTTTCCCCATGCCCTTTGTGGAGAACCAAGGAATACATTCAATTTTTGGGAAACTGAGGCAGTGTTGAACCAGCCTTTTCCCTTCCGAACCTTCTTCACCCTCTTGAGACACTGGGGTTGTCTGGGGCTTTGCTCTCTGATTCTGTGAGTTTTAAGTTGGTCCTTCTGGGGATAGACAAGGGGTTTTCCTACTCCTGCTAATTTTCAAAAGCCTTTTTTTTGAAGGTGCAGTGGTGACTTAGCCCATGTCTGAGGCAACAAATGGTGAAAGGTGCAGAAATTGGCTGCATGCCTGATGTCCCAGGAGGGTTGCAAAAACTAGGGGAAAATCCCATTAAGGGAAGACAGTCCAGGAGTGCAAAAAGACATGTGGAGGGAAACTCTTGGCAGAGAGTCTTGGGCTCTCCTTGGAAGGACTGGTTTATTAAAACTCGAATATAAGTGGATTAGACGCCTCATCACTCTCCATCCTTGTAATCGTGTTTCAGAAAGAGTCTTTCATCGGGAAAATTAGCCATTCCTCATTTCAATACCTAACAAATGTTGACATCAAAATCCCGCCCCTAAGAGACCACTCCCTGCCCGCTGGCACAGCCCGGAACAGCGGCCAGGCCCGGGACGGGAGCGGTGCCGGCAGGACAGGGACCAGCCCCGGATGCAGCAGCGGGGTGGAAGCAGAGCAGCACTGATGCTCAGGCTGTCCTGTTGTGAATTGCTCACCCACACGAAGGAGGAGCACCCCCACCTTCCCACCTCCCCCAGGGCACCGGAGCATCTCTGTTGCTTCTAATGGGTACAAAAGGCGGTGGGAAGGGATTTCCTCTCGCCTCAGCCGAGCCTGACGCTCCCCCGGTAATTAGACCCATCGGGAAGCTCGGTGGAGTTCCCGCTGCCTGACGGCTCCTAATTCCCGCACTGATCAAAGGCTCCGGTTATTCTCTGAGAGAAGCCGTGCCTGGTTTCTCCCGTGGCAGAGGCTGAGGGAGGGGGCTGGGGGGACTCGCGGAGCACCGGTATGGCACTGCTGGGCATGGTGTTACCTCCTTGGAGACCTGGAGGTGCTGGTCTGGCCGCGACCGCTTCCCGGGATCCTTCTCGTTGTTCCGCGGGGGGCTGCAGGGTTTGAGGAACATGAAGTCGCTCTGAGCAGACTCAGGACCAAGGCAGACCTTGTAGCAGTAGCCGGGGGGCCCGCCTGCAGGCACGTCAAGGCAGGTGGCAGCCGTGGTCCCCGCGGGGGGCTGTGCCGTCAGGTTGGAAGTCTTCAGGCCATCAGAGGCGGGTCTGGAGCCAGGGCAGCAGCGACAGCGGGGCGGGGAGCAGCTGTCACCTTGGCGGGAATGCCGCTCGCCACGGCAGCGAATGGCTGTGAGGATGAGGATGGCGAGAAGGAAGGTGAAGGAGATGGATCCCAAGGAGACAAGGAGGTAGAGGGTGAGTGGGGAGGATGAGGAGACTTCCGGGGGGAAGCTGAACTCGCTGAAGTCAGAAAGAGTCTGAGGCATAGTCTCCACCACAGAAAGCAGGAGGGACACGGTGGCAGAGAGGGCTGGCTGACCCCCATCCCGCACCTGCACCACCAGCCGCTGCCGGGCTGCATCCTGCTCCAGGAAGGAGCGGAGGGTGCGCAGCTCACCCGTGTCTGGTGCCACGCTGAAGAGGGTGAAGTCAGTGGCCTGGAGGAGCTGGTAGGAGAGGCGAGAGTTCAGCCCCGCATCCGCATCCACCGCCGACACCGTGCCCACCAGGTAGCCAGGCCTGGCTGATCGCGGCACCAGCTCAGTGGCCACGGAGCCGTTGTGTGGCAGGGGGGAAACGATGACCGGAGCGTTGTCGTTCTGATCCAGCACGAAGATGTGGACAGTGACATTGGCACTGAGTGGGGGGAAACCTGCGTCCTGCGCTTGCACCTGGATCTGGAAGCTGCGGATCTGCTCATAGTCGAGGGAGCGCAGGGCGTACATGTGCCCGCTGTCCGAGTTGATAGACACGTAGGTGCCCACAGGCATGCCATGGATGTGCCCATCGGCAATGGAGTAGGACAGGTAGGCGTTTTGTTGGCAGTCGGGGTCCAGTGCGCTGACAGAGCAGATGGAGGCGCCTGGCGCGTTGTTCTCCATCACGTAGACGCTGTAGGAGGGCTGGAGGAAGCGTGGGGCGTTGTCGTTCACGTCGGACACGGGGACAGTGAGGGTGCTGCGGGTCAGCAGGGCAGGCGAGCCCATGTCCCGCGCCGTGATGCTCACGTTGTACTCAGGCACAACCTCCCGGTCCAGCGCCTGCGTGGTGACCAGCGTGTAGTAGTTGCGGAAGGAGGAGCGGAGCTCAAAGGGCACATTGGGGCCAACCTCACAGCTCACACGCCCGTTGTCCCCAGAATCCCGGTCCAGAACGCTGATGACAGCAATGACAGTGCCTGGGGGGGCATCCTCCAGCACAGGTGTGGACACGGAGGTGAGGGTCACCTCTGGCGCATTGTCATTGACGTCGAGGAGGTGCACAAGGACCCGGCAGTGCACGGCCACAGCTGAGGGGCCACGGTCCTTGGCTTGCACATAGAGCTCGTGGAGACTGGCCCGCTCATAGTCCAGGCGGCCCTTCAGCAGCACCTGCCCACTCCGGGGCTCTATGTGGAAGAGCTCCCGGACGCGCGGCGGGGCGTGACCACTGAAGGAGTACTCGATCTCCCCATTGGGGCCCTCATCCAGGTCTGTGGCATTGAGCTGGATGACCAGAGTGCCGGGCGGGGCATCCTCAGGAAGGCTCACGCCGTAGGAGGGCTGGTCAAAGGCAGGCACGTTGTCGTTGGCGTCCAGCACCGTGACGAGGATGTGCGCGGTGCCGGAGCGCTCGGGGACGCCGCCGTCGAGAGCCGTGAGCAGCACCCGGTGCACACGCTGCTGCTCGCGGTCGAGGGCGCGCTCCAGCACCAGCTCCGCAAACTTGCTGGCGTCGCTGCGTGTCTGCACCTCGAGGGAGAAGAAACCATTGGGGCTGAGGCGGTAGGTGTGCACCGAGTTGGTACCCACGTCAGGATCCTGGGCGCTCTCCAGTGGGAAGCGGGCACCGAGCACGGCGGACTCGGCCACTTCCAGCACATACTCTTGCCAGGGGAAGGTGGGAGCGTGGTCGTTGATGTCCAGCACCTCCACCTCGACGCGGTAGAGCTCCAGGGGGCTCTCGACGAGGAGCTGCAGGTGGAGCAGGCAGGTCCCGCCGGCCTCGCACACCTCCTCCCGGTCAATCCGCTCGTTCACGAAGAGGATCCCGTTCTCCAGGTTCACCTCCAGGTGCTGCCTGGCCCCGGCCCGTGACACGATGCGGAACCGTCGCGCTGACAGGGTGGACACGTCCAGCCCCAGGTCCTCGCCCAGGTTGGCCACGAAGGCTCCGTGCTCCAGCTCCTCTGGCACGGCGTAGCGCAGCTGCCCACCCGCCGGGCGCCGCGCCGGGGGCCCGGCCAGCAGGAGGAAGAGGAGGGAGCGGAGGAAGAGCTGTCCCCTCCTGGAGCCTACCCCGGCCCCCATGGCCCCGTAGCTTTCCCGGGGACGCGGGGTCGCACCCGCGCTGCCGCCTCCGCCCTCGCCTTCGTTCGCCCCTTGCACTTCCAAAGAGTTTCGGGCTCCCGGGGGCGGCAGGGGAGGGCCCTGCCCGGAGCTGGGGGCTGAGCCGCGGCCACCAGCGGCCGCTTAACCCTTTCCCCGCTGGCCCAGGCGAGGGGCTGTAATCCGGGTCCCGGTGCCACAGCAGAATCTGTTTACCAGAGCCGGACGCACCTGGGGAGGGGACCAGCTCTGGGGAGATCCCGTTAAGGGTGGTGGGAGCTCCAGCGAGACCGATCGCTGCCCGGGGCACGGGTTTTACCCCACAGATGCTGCGCTCGTCCCCGCGGTAGATTAAGAGGAGCCCGGATCGCGGCGGCTGCCAAATCCCCAGCCCGCGTCCCCCGCCGTGCCGGTCCTAACCTTTACCAGATGGTTAAGCCCCTCCAGACTTGATTACATTTCCCTGCACACCGTTTTCCTTGTAATGCGGAGTTTTTAATTACCGGAGCAGGGGGGATTACAGCCCTGGATAAAGCTGAGCCCATCAGCGCGGAGGCACAGAGAACCCCCCCTTCCCTGCCTGCTCCCACCCCCGACACCCCGTTTGCCCACAGCCCCGCGCCCCTAATCCCGCTCCCGCGCCGGCCACCCCAGTGTCAGCCCCCTCGGGCTCTCGGGGCACGATCCCACCGGAGACCACAGAACCTGCCCCCCCAGACCCCCAGCGGTCCCCCCACCGCGGGCACAAACTTTCCGCCCCCCGCGGAAGGCGAGGAGGAGGCGGGAGCGGAGCGAGCCGCGGGTCCCCCGCCGGCCCCCGGAGTGCGACAGACGGTGCCCCCTGCGCCCCCCCTCCCCTCCCCGCCCCGGTACCGCTCACGGTCCCTCCGCTGGCCGATCCGTCCTCCCCGCAGACCCGTCTCCAGCCGCCGCCGCGCCCGGGCAGCTCCGCGCGTCGCCTCCCACCGGCGCCGTCCCCGGGGGCGCTCGGTAACGGGACGGGGCGGCCGCTGCCCCCGCCCCGCGTCTGATCAGGGTGCGGATAATCCCCTAACGATCTAGTTAAGGGCTCGGCGAGGCTCGGAGCGGCTTTAGCCGGGCACTGATATTTCACCGCCTTTGTTTCTGCCTCCCGGTCCCCGGTGGGAAGGGAATCGCCGGCCCCAACCGCTCCCCCCACTCCGCTCCCTTCGGGGACCCGCGTGGGAGGCAGGATCCAGGGGCGACCGGGAGACCGGAGGATGCAGGAGGCGGCAGGGCTGGAGGGGTTTGTCGGGCTGGGGAAAGGTGATTTGGTCCCTGGGAGCGCAGCGGGACCCACGCGGGACGTGCCGCGCTCGTGGGGCCGCCGGTCGGGAAGAGGCGCGGGCAGGGGCGGGCAGGTGAAAGAAGCGGCGCGGCTGGGGCACGCGTGGGCTCGGGCCGCTCACGGGTGGAATCGGGACGACTCCCGGTAAGTGAAGCCTAGGCTGCATCGGAAGCGCCGGTCACTGCCAGCCTGTCCCCAGCACCATCTCCCGCGCCGGGGCCACCCCTGGAGTCGTCGCTGTCACCCCCCGCCCCGATCTGTTTCTTTCTCATCCCCCTCAATTCCCGATCTGCCCCCCCCCATCCCGCCCTCCATCACTGATCAGCCCTCCCGGGGCTGGGACCCCCGAGGTGGGGTGGAGGGGTAGGGCTCCTCAGGCCAGAGAGGGATTGAGGGGGGGTGGAATTGAACACAGAGATTTTCGGGGGTGTCTTTTCACTCCCGCCAGTCCTTCCCCACCTCCTACTAGGTGCATTTCGCAAAATCCTTGGAGCGGCTCTGGTCCTATTGTTTGATTTAGATTAAAATATTCACCATCACCGCCCGCCCCTCCAGGTGCACCGGCAGGATCCGAACCCTCTCGGCTCCCTGCCCGGTCCTTCCCACCCTTTTCCAGCTCTGCTCGGCGTGCCCTTTCCTCGCCCACTGCAGCTTTTCATCGCTGCTTCCTTGGGGTGGGGGGATCAGTGTCATGTCCCCTCCTTGCTTTCCCCCCCAAGGGAAGTCACAGGATAGTCCCATCCTGTTCCTTTCCTCATGTCCCCAGACCCTGGTGTGTCTTCCTGCCCCCCTCCCAGCTTCCACGATTTCAGGAGACCAAGGTCAAAAGCAGGTGGGGGTTTAAGAGGGGGGACAGACTTGTTTGGCAGATCCCTTTCCTGAAGGAAATGGCACAGGCTAGGAGTGCTGCAGAGGGACAGGGGATCCAAAAAAGAGCCTTGTTTGGGAGGGTAGAACAGGGTGAGCAGCAGGATGGGTTGGATGGAATGGGGACAGTGCAGCACCCCACTAACACCCCGCTTCATGTCCTGAAGATTTTAAGGCCCCTCTTGTGGTGCAGGGGAGTGTTCAGCTGCCAGCCCTGTTCTCTTGGGGTAAGGAATCAGGACGCAGCTAGGAGCTTGTTTTTGGAAGATGCTGGAAGCTAGAAGGGGGGATGTCTCTCTGAGATGTCTTGGCACAGGCGGGCGGGTGGCCGGTTGCCGCAGGTCAGCACTGATGTGCCTTGGCAAGGCCACCCGGAGAGATCAGGGTGGGATGTAGCAGGAGATGCCGCAGGTTGAGCTGCCTTGGAAAAGTCACGCAGAGTGCAGGGTTGGGGGGGACCATCACCCAGCTGCCTGGGGGAACCAAACCTTGCCCAGCCACGACTGTCACTCCATTTTCCTGCCCACTGCGTTCTGGGGCAGCAGAAGGGACTGCAAGAAACACTGTCCCTGCCAGACCACACAGCCCTTCCCCCAGCTCCCCAGGGCTCCCGTCTGCCCAGCCGTGCATGTGGCTTCACTGCGCCCTTCTCGCTCCAAGCAGGAGAAGTTATAGTTTGTGGTGCCCAAGAGGGCAATCGTGGTGGGAGGGGCGGGTCTCCTGGTGGGAATGAGAGCAGCCCTGGCCCCGCGGCTGGGGAAGTCACTCCGGGGTTGCTTCTGCAGGGTCAGGTGCTGGGGGGATTGGTCTCTGAAGCCACAGCACTCAGTGAAGTAGGATGCCCTGATCAGTGCTCCTACCTCTTCAAAGCTTTGGTTCCCTGCCTTCCCTCAGGAGGAAAACCCATGCCCTGGAGGGGATGGTGGCTGTCTTGGAGTGTTTATCAGGGCTGGTGGGCACTCTGCCTGCCCTTGGGTGCTGGGATGCAAGAACATGAAACATGCTCATCTCCTTTCAGAGGCACACAGGGAGAGGATGAGAAGCTAAGGGCACGAGCTGGAGTAAGGAAATTCATGTTATGGAAAAAATCTTCACTGTGAGGGTGATAAAACACTGTCACAGGGACCAGACTGGTGCAGGGATTGCCATTCTGGAGATCCTCCTGATCTAGCTCTGAGCAGAGATGCACCAGGGACCTCCAGAGGTCCCAGTGGAACAAAACCCTGTGATTCAGAAAGTCCCAATCTGTAGCAACCCACATTGAGCAGAGATGAGGGACGTCACTGCCCAGAGAGCCCAAGGTTCAAGAGTGCAGGTCCCATGTTTGTCAGGAGCCATTTCTCTTCACAGATACCATGCCCAGAGGTGACTGGAGCAATGGAGGATGCCAGGACTCTATTCTCACAAGTCTTTGTCCATGGGCTCTGGCCTGCAAGGTGCTGAAGTTGCTCAGCACCCTCTTCTTCCATAGCAGCAGTGCAGGGAGACCTTTTACACCAGGCAGGATGTGTTCATGAAGTTCCATGTGGTTTGTAGGTGAGAAGATGTAGCTGAGGTGATCAACTCGAGGGCCATTACTGGTAGAGGACACTGGATTCTTTTGGCCAGTCACACATAGGAACAACTCCCCCTGTCCCTTTGCCTGGGACAGATGCAAGCTGAGACAAAGGCTGAGCTCTGAGCAGACCCTCTGTTGCTGTCACCTACTTTTGAGCATTTTCAGGACCTGGAGCCCAGTTCTGCTCAGTTTCTGGGGGAGGGAGTTCTGGCTCCCTGTAGGACACAGACTTCATTGGCAGCTCAGGCAGCCAGTGTCTCACCTCCTGCTCCAGAAGTGAGTCCAAGCTGCAAAGGGAGCTGCCCTGATGGCTGGTGTCTTGTTGAACTTGAAGACCCGGGATTCAAAGCAAAAGAAGGGATGTGTCCCTATTTTCCTGAGAGCTGTGACCCATATTGCCCTGGGCATCCTCTTAGAGGATCTATCTAAAAATGTTCTTTGGGAATGTCTTCTCTCTGCTGAGAAGGACTGAGAAGGAAGGGGAGATCAGCGAGCAGGAAAGCAGGCAACAGTGAGATGATCGCATGGGGGAAGAGCAGAGGCTTTGGGAGAGAGGAGGTGATACCTCTTCTCTGTCAGGCATGGTGTGACTGATCTCGGAATATCAAGCACAGTGCCTGTGCCTGAAGTTTTGAAAGAAGAATAAAAATCGGATTCAAAGCTTGGAAAAATACATTACAGAGAGAAGTGTAAGTGAAACCTGAATTCTGTGCAAAAAGAAGCCAGAGAAGCTTTGATGATATAGCCAGGCAGGTGTCACAAGGAGGAAGGCTGGGGACAACAGGGCAGTCTTAGGAATGTAGAGCCATGGCTTGAGCCTGACATCTTCCCATCTTGGGCAGTGAAAGAGAATTGAGCTGTCAGGACTGTTGATGATGTCCATGTCTTTTGGCGTCTGTAGATCCATGTGGAACAAAAGATTCCCAAGTTCCTCAGTGTGTCTTAATAAAATGGGAAGATGAGTCCTGGGGAGAGGGGTTCTGATTGACCTCATCTCCTCCAACAGAGAAACCACTGCAGCTCTCCCCTCTGTGTGGGTGTTTCTACAAGAAATTTGACCTGCTCTTCCCTGAGAAGAAAGTCCTGTAGCCACAAAGGAGTACCTTGTCAGTTCCCAAAGTAAGGGGCTACAACCCTAACACAGCCCAAACATAACCCTTACAGCTTCCCTTGGCAGGACTACATGATCCTGTGCTTAGATCCTGAAAACTCAGCTCAACTCTCCTGTCCTGTCCTGTCCTGTCCTGTCCTGTCCTGTCCTGTCCTGTCCTGTCCTCTCCTCTCCTCTCCTCTCCTCTCTTCTCCTCTCCTCTCCTGCTAAATAGCAGCTGGAAAAGTTGGAGTTGGGACCCCAATGAGCAGGCCAAGGGGCAGAAGTTGGAGTGGATGTTTCCTTGTCCTCTCCCCACACACACTGTTGCATCAACACCCAAACAAAAACCTGGTGCTTGCAGTCCACGTTGAAGTCCCACATCCCTGGGATAGGTTGGTGGTTTCAGAAGGGAAAAGCAGAAAAAGGTACATTCTCCTTTGTCCCTATTTCTAGATTTTAGCCATCTGATTTTATGGAGCTATCCTGGATCTCTAGAGAAGAAATTCTCATTCTTCCAGTCCTGGACAGATATGGGGATGTTTCTTGCTTCTCTGCCCCTCCTTTCACTTCATTTCTCTGTCCCAATTCCCAGGATAGGGACCACCTCTACCTTCCCACTCTCCCCTGGCTCCTGCCAGGGACTGTGTGTCCCCCTGAGACACTCCCCAACATCCCCATCTTCTCCTGGGAGCTATGCAGATCCTCCAGGTCTCCCTTTTCCCCCCCATCAGCCCTACTTCTTTCCTCTCTGTCTGGGAGATCAGTCATCGAGGGTGTCGACACACACGCACCCGACTCCCCCGGGAGGATGGGGAGCTGGAAGCTGGGGGTGGTGTTCTGCTGCGAGAAGGCAAAGCTGCCATCAGCAGCCGCTTTGATCTGGAGACAATTACAGACGAGTGTAGGACCCCGCTCAGCTCAGCCAATAAATAATGGAATTTGTGTGTTGACACAGACAGATTTCCCCCAAACTGTCAGAGAAGAGGAGACGAGTGAGTGAACAGGAGCCCGAGAGGCTGGAGGGAAGGGGAGAAAAGCAGGAAGGGGAAGGGATGAGGAGGGCCTGTGGGAAAACAGGGAGAAGGGAAAAAAAGAAGTTTGGGAAGGCAACACTGATGGG
This sequence comes from Anabacerthia variegaticeps, assembly GCA_035583185.1. Taxonomy (NCBI): domain Eukaryota; kingdom Metazoa; phylum Chordata; class Aves; order Passeriformes; family Furnariidae; genus Anabacerthia; species Anabacerthia variegaticeps. The sequence continues at coordinate 2,620,188 of JAWWEW010000028.1, forward strand.
GGGAGCCGGGCAGGGAGGAGAAGGAGCCTAAGGAACACATATTTGTAGAGGGGAAGGAAAATCAAGACAGGAACTGTGGGTGGAAAGGGAGGGGGGAGTGCTGCATACGCAGCTGGAAGCAGAGGGGGGAAAAAAAATCTGAAGGTGGAAAAGAAAGAGAAGGAGGAACAAAGGCATGGCAGTGTCCCCGGGGCTCCCTGGCTGCCTGGCAGATCACACGCTCTCCGAGCAGGGACCATATTCCCGCAGCTCTCCGCAGAGCGGCCCTGACCCCCCCGGGGCGCTCAGCGCCGCGGAGCTGGCAATGGGGAGGCACGCATGAGTTGGTGAAATGGTGCCACTGGTGCGCAGCCAACAGCAGAAATTTGCTCTGAGATCACAAGTCCCCGAAAAACCTCCTGCAGACGCCCTGTCCCTGCGCTCCCCCTGCTCATCCCCATCTCCCTGCTCCCTCTCCAGCCCGGAGCTGTTTGTTCTCTGGCTGATGATGGTTTTGTACTTCGCTTGCGACAAAGCAAAACCTCCCCTGTGCTCAGGAGCCCCACACTGAGCCCAGCAGAAACCATCCACCCTTTCAGCAAGTCTCCAACCTGGCTGCGGCAGCAGGTCTGACAGGGATGGGGGAGGCACTGGGGCTGTCTCCTTCCTCCCAGTTTGAACACTCAAGAGCCCTGTTTGTTCCATTTTGATTCCATCTTTGGCGTGACTCGGCTCAGACCTAAAAATTATGTGGAGAATGGCCCAACTTGCTGGGGTCTCCAGGTCAAGCACCACTTCACTGTGGGCATCTCATGTTTGAAAAACAGGTGTCCAAGTTTCCCATCCAAGCTCCAGACAGGAAGCAAAAACCTCTCAGCCCAGAGATTTTCCTCTCTACAGGTCTCCACCCTGCCCTACCCCTGCTTCACATCCTCTTCTTGACCAGTGCCCAGAGAAGCTGTGGCTGCCCCATCCCTGAAAATGTCCAAGGCCAGGTTGGATGGGGCTTGGAGCAACATGGTCTAGTGAAAGGTGTCCCTGCCCATGGCAGGGGGCTGGAGCTGGAAGAGCTTTGAGGTCCTTTCCAACCCAAACCATTTTAGAACTCTATGATTCCTGCTCCCTCCTGAGGAAACCCCAGCTCCAACCAGGGGCTGGACCTTTTACCTTCTACACTTTATCCCCATGTGAGGAAAGCAGGATAGGTTACAGGCTGGGCCAAGGGTTGACTGATCCAGGTGGCTTTCAGTACACAGGGTGTCCATAGAGCTGGGGGGGCAGGAATGCTGGCTCCAGGGTTGTGTGAGATCATGCCACAGCAGCAGGTTGACTGATGGAGATGGGAGACCCAGGAGCCTTGGCGGAGCAGGGATTTGGTGCAACAGCCTCCCAGCACTGCTGTAGTGGGTGAAAGCAAGGCAGAAGTGAGAGTTTCCTGGGATATTGCCTATGGATGTTATTTAGCTTTAACAATGGCAAATGGCAGTAATGGCTGCCTAACTGGGGCAGCAGTAGCTTGTGGTCTGAGCAGTGGGAGGACTGGAGCTCCTGCCAAGATCTTAAACCTTTCGGGATGTAAAACTGGTGTAAAGTGCTGAAAAGCCGGGTCTTTTTGCTAATAAAGTCACGGAAGCAGGGAATGATTCAGCTGGCCCAGGGAGAGCAATACACAGGGCTGGGCTGGGACCCCTTCTCCAGAATCATTCCAGGTCCCTGATCCCAGTCATTTTACTGGGATAGTGGGAATGCTGCTGCTACTGCTGCTCCTTCAGTCCCAAGCAGGATGTGCAGAGAGTGAGGGGAAGGTGGGCCAGCAGGAGAGGGCAGGGCTGAGGGGGTGCCCAGGAAGGAGGTAAAAGGGAAGAACAGCTGGATGTTGGTGCTCAGCCCTTCCAGGAGGCCTCATCTCTCCCTCCTAGGATGAGGCCAGAAAAGAAACCTGGGAGAGAGGAAGTGGAGAGGGCAAGATAGATTTGTGTTTTCTCCAGGGTCTGCTGTGGGCACATCTCCAAACACTGCCATCAATATTTAACGGGACGGAACCATGGGAGGATGGCTCAGGCTGAGCGTGGTCCCCAGCCTGGTTAAGACATCCTCATCCTTCCCCCAGGTCCTCAGTGCCACAGGTCATGAGGAACTGCCCCATGGCCAGAGCAGAGCCTTGTACCTCTGCCCAGGTGTTGGGAACAAGCACCAAGCTGGCTTCAGGCACCTCAAAACACTTTCACGGTGAGACCAGGGAGGATACCCCAGCCTAGATGTGGGAACCATGTGAAATGCCCTTCTTTATTCCACCAGATCCCAGTTTTAACTTGTGGAAGAGCTGCATTCCCTTTTGACAAGAGCAAAGTGAGAACCAGCAGGTGCAGAGTACCCTGGCCCTCTTTGCTGGTGGGGAGGAAGGGGAAATGCAGAGCTGGGGCCTCCCTCTCTCCAATTAAAACCCCAAGTCCTGACCCACACGGGCACATCCAGCACCTTAAATTCATCATGGAGATGCTGAATGCTAACGAAGAGTCACAGAGAACCAACAGCTCCAGCACTGGGGGCCACAAAGTAAGGGTTAACACCCCACTAAACAGCAGTGGGAGTAAAGAGTTAACATGGTTGGTGCAGGGAATGTTATCTGTCTCTTCTCTAAATATTATTTCCTCCCATGAAACCAGCTTTTCATCCTTGGCTAGAGGCAGCTCCCGCTGCTGGGAATCCAGCAAGAGCTTGTATCTGCTGCCGCACACACCACTGCTCCCAGCAAGCCGCCGAGACAAAGCGCTGCACTCCCCCGGCGTGAGCAGCCCCAGCGCGGGGAGCTGAGGCTGGGGCTGCGGCCCCCAGGGTGCAGGTGGCCTCGGGATGGGTTTGGGGACGACAGGCTTTACACCAAAGAGCAATCTCCTTAATGAAAGCTCTGCACTGCAGAGGGATTTCCTCCCCATCGCGCAGGGACCGGGAGCAGCAGAGAGGGATGGGAAGGGCCTGGTGGCAGGAGGCTGTGCAAGCCCGACCACCTCCCCAGGAAGGTTTTTAGGGGGCTGCCCATTTCACACCTCGCCCCTTGGGTGGGCCAGGATGGACAAGAACAGCAAGATGCTCCATGGGGAAACCAAGGCAGTGGCCACTGGCTACAAGGTCAAAGCTGGGAAAGAGGGAGGGTGCAGGGCAGCCCTTCCCAGCAGTGCCAACCAGATTCTGGCTGCAGCGAGGGGTTGGGTGTCCGCAGAGCTGGTGGCTGGGATAAAATGGCTGCTGCTAAATCTTCTCTGAAACGTCCTAAACTTTTAATGTGTATGAAACCACGGCAGCATCCCTTTCGCACCCCGGAGGGCACAAAGGCGCGAGCGTCTCCGCTCTCCCATTCAGCCGGAGCCACGTGCTGCAGCCTGAACAGCGCTGGGAACGTGGCTGGAATGAAAGTTGCCCTCCCAGCCCGTGTGCTCAGAGAGCCGAAGTCAAAGGATTGCCAAGTTAAAAGGGTCAAACCTCCAAGGACAGCTGTATCTGACTGGCTATATATCATTTCAATAGCATCTTCAACGGGGATTATAATCTGAATTGAAGCGGAAAGACCTGAGGCAATGAAGCTGTCAGCAGGCTAAGATTAAGGAATTAAAACAGCAGCACAACATTACAGGATTTGTTCTAGATGTATTAGAAAGAGCAGGCTAAACACTGCAGCCTTCCCCAGGCTGGAAATTTCATACGAGCACGGAGAAGGGCAAGCGCCAGGATTTCATCAATATACATAAAAAGAGAGAGGAGAGTGAGACAGAGCTATGAAAACCCAGCCATGCAAAATATAAATCCTAACTGCAGACGGAAATGAGTCACACAAGGTTTGACTGAGGTAAATAAAAGCTGAAATGAAGTGGATTTAGGGGAGGGCAGAGGTGAAATGACACTGACAGCCAGTAGACAGGAAAAAAATGGCCCTTAATATACTAAGGCTGGTAAAATCTGGAATGCAGCCCAGCCTGTCTTGGATTGCATGATGGAAATGCAGGTCCCCAGCCCTGAAGTCCCTTCCCCCTCCCAAGTTCTTACACCCATCTCCAGAATTATTTAAAAAGAATGATGGCAACTGCCCATCTAGGGCAGCTGGGAGCTGAGGCAGGAGAGGAGGGCACATGCCTCGCCTTTGTCTCTGTCAAGGTCCCCAGAAGGCCACCCCAGCTTCGTGCTGACAGGAGACATCAGCAGCTCTTCTCAGTGGGCAGCAGAAGCTCTCAAAATAAATAAGGCATCAAACTCCCACCAAAGGACCCATTAAAACAATCCATTTATTTCTGGCAAATTGCATACACCCTTCTTTGATTGGCTCTCTCCTAGACCAGTCGTGGGGAGGAATTTCTCCCCTGCCTTAAAGATACCAAAATTACTGGATAAAACACAAAGAAAAGCAGGGAAGTCTCCCTTGCAGATAAAACACACAGGAAAGTTTCAGCAACCCAGACTCCATGCAGCCATCATCTCTGCTCAGCACAAGCCATGAAGATACAGGTTGTACCACTCACACCACTTGATGTGGCACATTTCCTTCTGTTACGATCCTAAAAGAAACTAGATCGCTCCCTGCGCCTCAAATACAGCCCAGGTAACAACTAGGGCTTGGCTGACAACTAAATTAATCCTGAACCAGGCCACCTGTGCAGAATGGCTGCACTTTATAGACACAAAAATGTACCCAGAGAGCAGTTCCCTGCACACACACGGCCACAGAGCAGCTGAGCAGCGAGATCTAGGACACAGAAGGAGATGGGAAGCTAATAAGAGGAGGAGCTTGTTCTGCAGCACAGGTAGAGCATGGAATCACTTTTCAACTCGTCCAGCCAACTTCTACTGAGAGATTTACATACAAGTCCTCAATCAAGTCTTTGAAGAGTTATCCAGAGTTCCCTGGGTAAAAACAAGCTGTTTAAGAGAAAGAGGAGAGTCCAGAACGGCTCAGTGATTCTTTTTGGTTGAGCCAAAACCAGAGAAACCCATCACAGCTGCCATTTCATCATCCTCTTCAAAGGTCAAATCCTCCTCTGCTCGCCTCTTCTTCTCTCTCTGCTTCTCCTTCTTGTAGGCTTTGGCCTTCTCCTCCTGCAGCAAGGGACACAATAGCAACACAATTTGCACTTCCTGAGCTGAGGGAGCTCTTGAGACACTGGGCACTGCACAACGAACACAAGTCCTGCCCACAGCACCCAAGTTGTGCCTGAGGAAACAAAGAGGCAGCAGAAATCCTGGCCTGCAGTTTCCAAGGAGGAGGTTTCCCAGAGAATCCAGACCACCCCATCTCCCACCCCAAGCGCAGAGCCACACGCACAAGAAGTAGCCAAAAAAGAAAAAGCGTTATGAAACTCTCTCTCCTGAGCAAACATCACAAGTTTTGCCTGGAATCAAGGCTGAGGCAAGAAGGAGCTGGTTTGAAAGCAGGAGGCTGTTCCCTCATCCAACGCTCCGTGCCAGTGACTGTGATGCCTGTTGGCTCTCGTCCTGGCAGGGTGACAGCTGCTCACTGGAACAGAAGCTGAAGCTCTGAGCAGCTTTGGAGGGGGGGTTGGCATCAAAGAGTTTGCACTGCTCTAATCAAAGTGCTTTGCTCTGTGAGGATCATGAGCCCTGGCACAAAGCCAGGCTTGTGCCAGGTGACACCAAGCATGGCTTCAGCTCCCAACTTACCAACTGCTCCTGCCATCCCCATCACCACCTGCTGCACTGTGCCCTGGAGAAACTGCAACGGGAGCTGCTGATTTCCTTGATGCCATCCATGGATTTGGCAGCAGCTTTCCAACCCACAGCACTCTGTGCTGCTGGGGCACCTCCCTCCCACCCTCCAGACAGACAGGGCTCAGCAGCACCACAGCCTGCCTGAGAGCAGAGCCTGGGGCTGCTCTGTGAGCACCCCAAAGGGCTCTCCTGTGCTGAAGCAAAGCTCAGGGCTTGAGCTGGGAGACTCAAATGGTCAGTGATTTGTAACCTTAGGTTATGTGGCAGCTGATGGAGGAGAAGCATCCATGGAAGCTCCTCAGCTGTCAGAATTTTGTCGGGTTTTCAAATGAACTTGATTTTCATGTTTACTGACACCTAAACCTAGGTTTGAGAGGAAATCTGATGTCTTTCACATCTCACACCACAGCACACTGCTCACAAAGCCCTTCCACACCTGAAGAGGCCACACAGAAGTAAGTGCCATGTGGAGGATTCCAGCAATCCTAAGAACCATGGAAGATAAGGAACAAAGGTGCAGACCTGCTATCAGGGCACACAAGTTCCAACACAACTAATGCAAGACAAAAAACAGGTACCTGCTGCTTTTAGTCAAAACCTAAAGCATCAAAAAATTATCCTCACAAAAAAGAGGGGAAAAGGGTTTCCAGGGATAGCAGCAGACATTTTGTGAAAAAGCAAACAACAGAGAAACAAACCCCACTCATAGCAGCAGATGAGAAGCCCAAGCTAGCAAGAACAAGGCTTCTGTGGAACAAGATTAGGAACCAGGGGTGATTTCCTCCCAAGACATGCTTCTGGGGAGCTTTGCTTCCTCAGTCATTGCCCAAACTCACCTCCTCACGGAGTTCCTTCATCCTCTCCTCAAAGTCATAGTCCTTCTGCTTCTCCTCCATCTTCTTCTTGTTCACCTCAAAGCGTTTCTTCACCTGGTCCAGTGTGGAACGCTCCACCCGCATGGACATGCCCAGATTTCTCTGGTCTAGAAAACACGAGTGGAATGAGCTGTGTTCAGTAACACTTGCAGCCTTTGGTGCTCTGCACAGTCCCCATCCCTGATCCAAATTTAAACAGAACAGCAGCCTCTTCCTGCCTGTCATACATCCCCATAAAGCAGCTTCCAGGCCTGGACTACATCCATGCACATGGATTTCTTAGGTCAGAGGGCGTGGGCTTTAGGGGAACACCATAACCGAAACCAGCAGTGACCACAACAAGCCAAACGTTACTTGCAATAAGAACACTGCCTATTCTTTTTAAGGTACCCTGTTTGGACGCTCCTTGCCATGTTGGTGCTCTGATGCTTCAGGAAATTTAATCTTGGACCAGTAGAATAAAAAAGGGTTGGAGTGTTGAAAAAGGAGCCATAATAAAACTGACAGACTGGCACCTCCCAGCTGTGGGCGACAATAAATGAGACATGAGTGGCACTCAAGAGATCCTGCTTACACAGGACATTCCTAACTAAAGCAGAGACAGGAAACACTAAGCCAGGCTGCTAATTTAATGTCTTTTTAGGGCAGATTCCCAGTTTTTCACTCATTGGCGAGCCTAGGTAGGACGTGCCATCCCCAACCTGCATTTCCAGATAGATTAAAAAAGCCCATTGACTCCAGCAGCCATGCATGGGTCTGTCCCAGGCATGCAGCAGCACTTGGAAGCTCAGACTATACATCAGGAATAGTAAAAGGGATGCCAAGAACAGGCAGGTTGGAACCAGATTTATGGACTGGATCAAAAGTTCCAATGTACTCATATCGAGGTACTGTGCAGCAACAACTTTCCAACCCCAACCCAACCCTGCATCTCATGCCCATCCACAGACATGCCAGGATTTTGGATTCCAGACCCCCTCATATGGATTTCTTGCTAATCTCCCAACATGTCAAACAAGGCATGTCAACACCCTCCTCCCATTCACATAAAAGCACAGGGTTTTAACACATTGGATTTTCTTTTCTGAGCTACAGAAAGCCAGCCCTCAGGTCTTTTCTGAACCCCCAGTTCTCAAACTGCCTCATGTGCAGGTCTGGAGCACGCACATCCCTGCCTTTTTGCAAAGGGGCCCTTTGCTGAGTTTCACAAGGAGCCAAAAACACCTTCAAGGAACAACATGGGAGTGTGTCAGTGTATCCTGCTGCTCCTTTACTTTCTCCATGTTCCCCCACTCTCTGAACGTGCCAAGGAAAAGCAATGCCCGTGGTCAGTTCAGTGAGCATACATTCCTCTTTATTAGGTTAAACACACTAAGGGAGCAGAGTGATAAACTGGGAATTCTTTCCTCTTGTCCTTATCTTGGCTTAACTGCACCATCACAGCAGTAGAGACAAGAAGCAGAGTGAGGTACAAGACAACACCACCACACTGCTGGACTGAGCTCCAGAGTCAAACTGCCCCACTCCTGCCTCTGCTCATCCTCTGTCTCCATCCTCACAAGCTCTGATCCCTGCTCTGGAGCTCAGGGACCAGCCAGTTTTGAGCTTCACGTTCAACTTCTACGAAGAGAAGCTTTTGATCAAAAAGGGTGCTGTGCCAGTCCCAGACCTTTTACTTATCTAACAATTTCATTACAGTTTCAGTGCTGTAAAAAGCCTCTCTCCAGATTTTCAGGAGACACAGGGATTTGCTGACCCTGGGAAAATACACTTAACCAAAGTACACCATCACTGTTTCTGCTGGGCTTAGCCCATGAAAATGGTTCAGCACCCTGGAAGGTGCCAGAAGATAAAGGCACAGCTCTTATGAGCAAACAGTCACCACATCCTGATCTCCAAAGCACACTGATCCATGCAATAGTGTACAGCCCTCAGACACAGGTGATGCAGGAAAGGAACAACCCTCCAACTCCACCAACCAGAGGCACAGAAATGATCCTTACGTTTTTTGCCATTGATGTGATCCAAGAAGTTAATGGAATCTTTCACCACACAGTCACATACATTACAGTAGTACCTGGCAGGAGAGAGAGAAAAGATTAACCCCAAAGCATGAAACAAACCCCATCCCACAGAAGAGCTATTTGAGACAATCTGCCTGTCACTTGGGATATGGGACTTCTTTCCAGGACAAGAGAATCCCAGTGCAGAGCAATGGGCAAGGCCACACCCCAGATGGACAGGGCTGCCCTGGAGGTACTGACCCTTACACCAACACCCCTCTGATATAACAGAAACCAAATTCTGAGCTGCTCTGCAATGCCAGCCACAGCATCCTCCCCTTCCAGTCACACACAGCTGGGCAGAATGGACTCTGTGACACAACACAGCCTGTCCTCTCCCAGGGCAGGGCTGGCCACCAGCCAGGGGCTGCACTTCCATCCCTGGATGCTGTTCAGGGCTGCACATCTCCCTGCACTGCTGTCCAGGGAGACATAACAGGCTCACCCCTGAGGTGACAAAAATTCAACACAATCTTTTCATGCTCTTAGGGTGAGCTCAGAATCCTTTCACCCTTTGGTGGAACGTGATCCACACAAACAGTGGCCAAACATCATTCCTAAGGACAGGTGCCAATGTTTCTCCCATTCCCTGTGCTCAGGTAAACAAATCAGAAGGTCAAATCAGCAGCAGGCCTGGTCTCAGTGCAAGCAGGCCTGGCTAAAGAAAACTAAGCAGGCAACAAAGATTTGCTTCCACTGTTCCTACAGGTGGGCAACACTGGTTCCAAGGAATAATGTCCAAAGGGGCTCAGCCTGCCGGGTCTCTTCCATATGTTACCCCAGGAGACACACTTTAGGTGTAAACCAGTGCAGCCCCACTGCCCCAGGCTCCAAACACCGGAGGAAACCAGCTCCTGGTGCCCTGTGAAGGGTCCCTGCTGTGTCACAGCCCCCCACTCTCACCAGCATGGCTCAGACTCCAACAAGAACAAGACAACTTACCCTCCCATTTCTGACTGAGGGGTAGTTTTGGTGATGACGATGGTTTTCCCCAGCTTGGATTCCAGGTCCACTTTGTAGTCTCGGTGCCGCAGAAGTTCCCTTTTGACAGGCTGAGCTGGTTTGCCTAAAACATACACAAAAGGTTTTAGATCAAGCTTGGCATGGTGGACTTCATGCTCCTCTTGGTGAAGAGAGGCCTTCTGTGAACCAGTGACTACCTGATCGATGCAGAAAATGTCCCTTTGTTTTTACAAAGGGTATAATTTCCTCCTCACTACTTACCATCTCCCAGCAGAACCAGGTAGAATTCCGAGGTATCTCCAGCTCTGACCTGAGTCAAATTCTGAGAGCTCCTTGTTCCCAAGGGCTGACTGTTCCTCTCCCTCCCCAAAGAATAGGCATACAAAGGTTCTCAGGGTTTTTTTTGTAAAAAAAATATACTCAGTGGCAAACACAGGAAAAAGGATCGGAACAAGCCAGATCTTTCCCTTCAGGATTTGACTTCTAGCTGCTCTCTCCCTCCCAAACTCCAGGGATTTGGGAGACTCATTGCCCACCCAGCACAGCTTGCCTGAGGCCAGCACACTACACACCATCTTTCTTTTCTCTCTCCTCCGTGAGCCGCTTCTCCGCAAGTTTCTCATATTCATCCTTGTCCCACTTCCTGCGGAAGTCCAGGTTCTTGGTCTGGGAGGGAAACAAAGTGCATTTACATCTATCATACAGGCTGATCACCTCTGAGGGGGGAAAGAGGTGGAATCACTTGGCCTGTGAGGCCACAGCAGTAAATCAGGGGCATTACATTACATTCCCATGTCCTGTTTTCCTATCTAGGAATTACAGATGTGACTTAAGAGAATCACCCTCAGCATGCCTCCAGGTACTTCTAGAAGGATTTCAGAGCACTGAGAGAAGAAATGAGTTTATCTCAATAGCTCCTGAGATGATCATCCAGGCTTTTGCCATGAAAACTAGACCCAAAAGGGATTGAAACTACTGGATCCCAGACCTGGGAAGTGTCCCCTGACAAACACAGCACAGATTACACCTACTCCTTCCAAAGTCAATTGAGCCCAAGCTGCACATAATAGATGGGGAAGCTGTGAAACACAGTTTGAGCTAGAGAGAGCTGGATCAAAATGCAGGAGCAGGGAAGGCTGTTACAGACACCAAAATGCCAACCTTGCCAAGAAATCAGAGGCACCAATGTGAGATTTCCAAGCACAGCAAAGCAAACCAGGAAAGACTCTGAAACCCTCTGTCAAGGCCAGGCTTGGAGGTACCAGGGAATAAAATGCACAGAAAGCTGCTCCTGCAGCTTCACACATAAACACCTCTGAGGCACACTGGGCCTTCAGCAGCTCCAAAGAACTCTCTCTGGCAGTGACAGGATAAGTTCATAGAATAATGGAATGGTTTGGGTTGGCAGGGACCTTAAGGCTCATCTCATTCTACCCCCCTGCCATGGGCAGGGGGACCTTCCACTAGAGCAGGTTGCTCCAACCTGGTCCTTGGCCCATCCAGCCTGGCCTTGGACACTTCCAGGGATAGGGCAGCCACAGCTTCTCTGGGCACCCTGTGCCAGGGCCTGCCCACCCTCACAGGGAAGCATTCCATCCCAATACCCTACCTAACCCTGCCTTCTGGCAGTGTGAAGCCATTCTCCCCTTGTCTTGCCACTCCAGATCCCTATGCAGTGTCCCTCTCCAGCTCCCTGGGAGCCCCTTTTGGCACTGGAAGGGGCTATAAGGTCTCCCTGGAACCTTCTCTTCTCCAGACTGAACACTCCCAGCTCTCCCAGCCTGTCTCCAGAGCAGAGGAGCTCCAGCCCTCAGAGCATTTTTATGGCCTCCTCTGAACTTGCTCCAACAGGTCCATTTCTTTTTTGTGCTGAGGTCCATGAGCTGGATGCAGCACATGCAAGAAGAGATGCTGAATTCAAGTGAAGGTGCTGACAAACACAAAGACGAATATTTTGGGTGGATTTTCACCCACTCCCCAATGCTGAGGGCAGTAGTGACTGCACAAGAATTGTTTTGTTCACATCCACTCTGACCAAACCAGCTCAGGCTCTTCCCAGTGTCTGCCCCATGTACACCTCAGGTCCCTCTGCCTGGGATCAGTCACAGTTTAACTCAGCCACTTCTTGATTTTCCTGAGCAGATAACTCCCATTTGGATAGAGCTGCATTTCTCTCAGCATGGCAGGGAGAGCCTCTCAGTTTCACATTAAAAAAAGGACAGATGTATTTAAAAACACCTCCGGGAGAGAAGGACCCCCCACACTCCCCCACCTTCTCCGTTCAGCCAAATCAAGAATCCAATCACAATCCAAAGGACACAAATCCCATTTGGAGCTACAGCAGCAGCACAGCCATTTAAGGTTCTCTCCTCTGGCAATCCTTCAAATGGAACGAACAACTACTGATAGGGATGAAAATGCCTTGGGGAGGCGTAGAAAAATTCTCATTTATTCCCAGAGCTTTCTTAAGCACTTTAAGGATGTCGTAACAGGTTTTATTAACCACCCTGAGCAAAAGAAAAGAAAATATCACAGAGTGTAAATTAACGTTTGGGGGTATTTTTCAGACTCTCCCGCATGCCAGGCATTATCACAAATCGTAGCTGGTGGGAGTCTGCAGAGGGGGAGGCTTATTTGCTGCTGCTCTCTCTCTCCTGTTGTAATAAAAGGAAAAGAGTCTTTTGCAGCTTTTACTGCTCTGCCTCGTCCAGGCATGGGGAAAGAAATTAAACCCAACTGCATGACAAGATCTTGGTTGGACAATATCTAAAGGCATGTTTCTGAATTGCTCTAATGGAGGCAGGGGGGCTGCAAGCCCCAAAATCTTTATCTCAGAGAGTATTTACCAAATTAGTAACAACAATTAATAACCAGAAGTGCCCCTCAGCCTCCCGGAGATAGACATCAATGATCTGCTCAGTATCAGCACCAAAGCCTATTAAATGATAGAGGAGCCTCAAGCCTGACTCAATCCAAAAGGAATTTACATCTGGCAGCTGAGAATAAACCAGAGGCTCCATCTTCCTCCTGGGGAGACAGCCTGCTCCTCACCTCCCTCACTGTTCACTCCATGGAATCACAGAATGAATCATGGAATGGTCTGGGTTGGAAGGGACATTAAAGCTCATCCCATTCCACCTCCTGCCATGGGCAGGGACATCTTCCATTAGCCCAGGGTGCTCCAAGCTCCATCCAACCTGGCCTTGGACACTTCCAGGGATGGGGCAGCCACAGCTTCTCTGGACAACCTGTGCCAGGGCCTCACTTCTCAGCAAGTAGCTTCAAAAGAAGAAAGATGGGCCAAAAAAGCAGAAAAACACAGCCACTGGAGGTGTTCAAACCACCCTGGCTCTCCTGCCAGGCCACATCCACGCCATTCACCTCACTCATCCCACCCCTGCATTCACAGAACCTCTAGGGTTGGAAAAGACCTCCAAGATCATTAAGTCCAACCTGTGCCCAATGCCCACCTTGTCACCAGGCCAGAGCACTGAATGCCACATTCTTTGAACACCTGCAGGGGTGGGGACTCTAAACCTCCCTGACCACCCTTTCCACCAAGAAATTCCTCCTGATGTCCAACCTGAACCTCCCCTGGCGCAGTTTGAGGCCATTCCCTCTCCTCCTGTCTCATGTTTCCCTTAGATCAGAGCCCGACCCCCACCTGGCTCCTCCCTCCTGTCAGAGAGTGGTTTCTCCAGCGGGACAGCGGGAAATCCAGCGGGAAGCGGGCAATTCTTTCCCAGGGTGGCCGAGAAGCCACAGGGCAGGAGAAAAGGGGAGAGGAGGTTTGGGAAGGTTTGGGAAGGGAAGGTTTGAGAAGGTTTGGGAAGGTTTGGGCAGGGAAGGTTTGGGAAGGTTTGGGCAGGTTTGGGAAGGGAAGGAAAGGGAAGGAAAGGGAAGGGAAGGGGCCACCTGCACGGGCCATGTCCCACCCCGAGAAGTCCCTGGGACGGGGTGGGACCCCCGGGGGTTGGGGCGGTTCGGTCTCCTCCGGCTGGGACAGCGGCCCAGCCCCAGGGCGGCAGGATCACAGAACCACCGAGGCTGGGAAAGACCCCTGGGCCCATCGGGAAAGACCCCTGGGCCCATCGGGCCCGACCTACGCCCCAACCCCACCTTGTCACCCAGACCGGGGCTCCGAGCGCCACGTCTCAGTCTTTCCCTGCACACCCCCAGCGGCGCTGACCCCGCCGCCTCCCCGCCGGCCGGGCGGCCCTTCCACCCCCGAGAGCACCGGGGCTTCCTTCCCGCGGGGCCCCACACCCAGGCCCAAAGCGCCGGGACACTCCCCTCCCTCATCCCCCATCCCCCGCCGCGGCCCTGCCCTGCCCAGGCCCCGCCGAGCCCGGGAGGAGCACCGAGGCGGTCAGCGGCACCTCGCACGGCGGGGACAGCCCCGTGGCCGGCCCCGGGAGCGGCACCTACCCCGCTGCCCGACGCCATGGCGGCCTGAGGGCACCGCGCCGCTGTCGCACCGCACCACTGTCGCGCCGCGCCGTAAAGCGCGCCCGCTTCCCGGTGTCACGTGTGTCGCTCCCGGTGTCACGTGTGTCTCTCACGGTGTCACGTGTCGCCCCCGGTGCCCCGGCCATGCTGCGCTCCGGCCCCACCATTATCATCGCCGCCGTCACCGCCCGCCGGGCCCGGCCGTGGGTGCGGGCTGCGGGCGGTGGGGGCGGCGGGAGGGCCGTGCTGAAGACGCCCAAGGTAAGGCCGGGCGGTGCCGGTGGGCCCCGGGCATTGCCCCCCTCCTCCCGTCCCGCCCCGCCCCGTCCCGCCGCTCACGGCTCGATCCCCGCCCCGGGCAGGGCACCCGCGACCACCCCCCGGCGCAGGCGGCGCTCCGGGAGCGGCTGCTGCGGGCGGTGGTGTCCTGCTTCAAGCGGCACGGCGCGGCCGCCATCGACACCCCCGCGCTGGAGCTGCGGGTGAGGCGGGGGGACATCGGGGGTGGGTGGGGTGGGACACCCTGGTGTAGGGTGGGACCCCCACGGGGGAATGTGGGACCCCCGCCTCGGTGGGGTGGGATCTCCTTGGGGTGGGGTGGGACCCCCCTGGTATGGGGCAGGACCCCCACGTGGACTGTGGGACCCCCACGGTGGAGGTGGGACCCTCCCTGATGGAGGACAGGACCCCCCTGAGGCAGGGCAGGACCACCCTTGTGTGGGATGAGACCCCCATGGGGAATGTGGAACCCCCACGGGGGCAGTAAGACCCCTATGGGGAGTTTGAGACCCCCTGGTGTGGGGTGGGACCCCCACAGGGGCGGTGGGACCCCCAGGGGGCCGTGGGACCCCCTTGGTGTGGGGTGGGATCCCCACGGGGAATGTGGGACCCCCGGATGGGGTGGGATGGGATCCCCAGGGGGAATGTGGGACCCCCACAGGGACTGTGGGACCCTCCCTGATGGAGGACAGGACCTACCTGGGGCAGAGCGGGACCACCCGTATGTGGGGTGGGACCCCCAAGAGGGCAGTGGAACCCTCCGGTGTGGGGTGGGATCCCCACAGGGACTGTGGGACTCCCTGGTGTGGGGTAGGACCCCCACAGGGGCGGTGGGACCCTCAGGATGGGGTAGGATGGGACACCCTGGTGCAGGATGCAGGGGGGAGGTGGGACTCCCCGGGGCAGTGGGACAGGACCTCCACAAGGGTAGTGGGATCTCCCCCACCCCCCCACTGTTCCCTCCTGCAGGACTGGGGAGCTCCCCCTTCCCCTGGAGCTTCAGGGTGGGTTTGGGGGATCCCCCTGTGTGGAGAGGGCAGGTGTGACAGTCCCTCTTGGGGGTCCTGGGGGACAGGGAGGTGTGCCCATGGCCGAGGGCTGGAGGGGGGATGTGTGTGGTGGTCCCTTTGCTCTGGCTTGACTTGAGGGGCTTGGGGGGGCCAGGCTCTGTGCTTCGTCCTGGGGGACCCAGAGCCACCTGGTCACTATCCCCCGTGTCCCTCCCCAGGAGACGCTGATGGGGAAGTACGGGGAGGACACGAAGCTCATCTATGAACTGCAGGACCAGGGAGGGGAGCTGCTGGCCCTGCGCTACGACCTCACTGTATCCTGAGCTCCCACGGGGACAGTGGCATGACAAGCTGGTGGCCACCTCTGCCCTGTGGGGTCCCCCTTGCCCTGCCCTGCCTGCAGGACCCATTGGGGTGTTGGAGCCCCTTGGCCACCCTGCCTGGTCTAGCTGTCACTGACATGTCCCCACCACACAGCACCCCCCAGCCAAGACAGGACCCACAGCAAAGCCTCTTCTGTGGGCTGCAGATGTGCACCAGTTTGCTCTGCTGTACGGGTTTTATCTCCTCCCAGTTACAGTCCCCACCTCTGCCCTGCCCATTACCCCTTTCCAGTGCTGTCTGGAAAGGTGTTTGCTGCAGGTGTCCATCCCAGGCCTTTCTCCATCTCCATATCTCACCCCAAATCCCTTCTATTCAATGTCTGTATGGCTGTGCCATGCATTGAATTCCCTCTGATCACGCTGTGAGAAGGTGGAATGGTAAGAGAGGGTTCGTGTCTGTGTGATGTTGTCCTGCTGTGGGTCAGGAGGAAGAAATGGAGCTGTCCTAGTGCTGGAGGAGCTCGGGTGCTTCATTGTGCTCATCCGCAGCCCAGGCTGATGATTTCCCTAAAAATAGTAAAATATCCTGAGTTGGAAGGGCCCCACAGGGAACATCAAAGTCCAACTCCTGGCCTTGCCTGGGATATCCCACGAATCACACCAGGATGGTGAAAAAAGTTGGGGAGCAGCTGGCAAGGGGAAAGGGAGATGGGCAGCTTTGAGGTTCAGTTTGCAGCTCTGGGGTTCTCCCTGCTCCCATCCTTAACTCCCTGGGCCCAGGTGCCCTTTGCCCGCTACCTGGCCATGAACAAGGTCAAAAACATGAAGCGCTACCACGTGGCCAAGGTGTACAGGAGGGACAACCCGGCCCCGACGCGGGGCCGCTACCGCGAGTTCTACCAGTGCGTGAGTGTTGGGGTGGCCACTGCTGCTGCTGCCGCTGAGGGCAGGAGGGTTTTCCTGGCTGGAATGCCTCCAGCTGCTGTGGAGCAGCGTGGTGAGCCTGGCTGGAGCCCCTCAGCTGTGCCAGGAGCCTCTGTTGCTGCTTCTGCCCCCAGGACTTCGACATCGCCGGGCAGTTCGACCCGATGATTCCCGATGCCGAGTGCCTGAAGATCGTGCACGAGATCCTGAGTGACCTGCAGCTCGGGAACTTTGTCATCAAGGTGAGACTGGGCGGGTTTCCTGTACCATGGTGGGAAGCAGCTGTTTTTCCTGTGGCTTAACGCAGCAGCACCTGTTCCCACTCTTGAGGCCTGATCCAGGAGTTCATCCTCCCTCTCTGCCTCCTTGTGCTAAAGGCTGGACCTCAGCTTGGGTTTGCCTTGAGCTGGGAATGCCAGGATGTTTCCTGAGTCTGCCATTGACAGAGTTCTCTCCAGGGCTAACCCCCCTGCAAAATTCCAGCAGTCAGCTAGAACCATAGGATCACAGGATGGTTTTCATACATCTGCATTTTCCCTTCCTTGTGGGATTTGAACACTGGGGAAAAGGCCCAAGGAAATGCCAACAGCTGCAGATTCCCACACACTGGGACAAAAGGAATGACACTGGGGGGATATCCCTGAGCTAAGTGTGCCTCTCCCTCCCCCAGGTCAATGACCGTCGGATTTTGAATGGTGTGTTTGACATCTGCGGTGTCCCAGAGAGCAAGTTCATAGCAGCCTGTTCCACTGTGGACAAGCTGGACAAGGTCAGTGGGGAGATGCTTCTGGTCTTGGGATGGGTGTCTTGAGCTGAGCAGTGCCATGGCTGCTCTTGGCACAAAGAGTATCACAGCAGCAAAGCTTTTGATGTGGGTAAAGGATATGGGGATCGCTTGTGTGTGGTTAAGAATAAAGCCTGGTGATTCCAATGGTTTGTTAAAAATTTCTGTGAGAGAGAGAGAGATAGAGATGTGATTAGTGAGACTGCTGACTGTCATCCCACGCATGGGTGAGGAGAACACCCTGCAGCAACAGATGTTCTCTCCCCTTGCAGGTGCCGTGGGAAGAAGTGAGGAGCGAGATGGTGGGAGAGAAGGGGCTCTCTCCCGAGGCTG
>JAWWEW010000028.1:2656105-2669826 GCA_035583185.1 Anabacerthia variegaticeps
CCAAGGGCCGCAAGGTGCCCTGCGTGGGGGTCAGCATTGGCATCGAGCGGATCTTCTCCATCCTGGAGCAGAGACTGGAGGTGGGTGCCCTTGGTGCTCAGCTAAACAGGGAGAAAGAGCAGTGGTTTACATCTTCTCCCAGTGTCCCCAGTCCAGCAGATGCAGGATTTCAGTGAGTGTTCCTTGCCACAGCCTCTGGAGAAGCCAGCCAGGCCTCTGCTGTGCTCTGCAGCGGGAGCCAGAACCAGGACATAACCTCCAAATCTCTCTAGCCTGCCAGATCATCTCAGGGGCTCCCACCGAAGGCAAAATCCTTCTTCCCATAGCCCTCAGTCATGGCTTCTCCAGCTGCTGATGGGGAAGGCATTTAAATCCTCAGCAATACCAGGTACCCCAGGCAGGTACCTCAGTGTTCCCCACTGCATCAGGCATCTGTGTGACTCCAGGTTGTCCTTGGCAGGACAGCATTGCTCTTCAAGGGAAACAGCAGCCTCACACATCTGTTTGTGCTGCCTATGGCACTACAGAGATGAGACAGGGATCAGATGTCCCAGGGCAGGAAACAAAGTGCTTCTGAGGCTTTCCCACATACCATTTTCCTCTTTCCCTGTCCTCAGAGTTGCTGTACCAGTGTGTCCTCCATCCCAATCAATGGGTGTAAAATAGGTCTTTGTAAGCTCCTGAAACACTGCTGCACATTCTCCTTCCCCAGAGGCTTGTGATGGTTCTTTCTTGGCAGCCAGACACAACTGGAATTTCTAAATAGAGACTGAATTCCTCCCCCACCGCCCCCAGTCCTGGCCAGGTTTGTTCCTCTGCAGGTGACCTTTTAAGGGCTTCTCCCTTCAGCAAACCAGCGGGAAAATGCCACTTGGAGTATCCAGCATCTGCCACAGGAGCGAGTGGAGCATCTCAGTTTGCTGCTGTTAATTTAACCCATAGTTAGCAGCTCAGCTGTAGAGCAGAGCCTCTGTCCACCTTCTCCAGGGCTTGCTGCTCCAGAACTGCTTGGAGCAGATCTCTGGGAGGCCCTTGGGTGTGGAGGAACAGGAGGGAGGCCGTCTTAAGCAGCCCGTGATGGAACAACTACAAGAAATGAGGTTCTGCTCCAGGATGGGGTCTGTGGGGCATCCCTGATTCTGAGTTTTATGCTGCTCATCCTACTGAGTCTGATCCTCTTCACTGCTAAATCCATGGGCCTGGTGTGGTGACCCATCCTGCTCATAGAATCTCAGATACCTCGGTATCTCATCTGTGAGAGGATGTGGCATCTTTTGAGTCTTGTCCCCTGTCTAGGCCTCTGAGGAAAAGATCAGGACAACGGAGACACAGGTGCTGGTGGCCTCTGCCCAAAAGAAGCTCCTTGAAGAGCGTCTAAAGCTCATCTCTGAGCTGTGGGATGCTGGAATCAAGGTATGACCTGGTGATGGCAAAGTCAGGAGCTGCCTGGTCTCCTCTCTGATCTAGGAATGGACCAGATCTGGCTTTGCTTTGGGAGGAAGGAATTCACAAGGAGCAGGTGGGGAGCAGATTGCCTTCCCGAGTGGAGCCTGACTCTTTCTGGTGTCCCAAGTCAGGTGCTCTCCAGGAAGGGCTGGGCAGCAGGACTTGGTTAGCCCTGTAACAGTGAAGGACTGCTCTGTGTCTGTTATTTCAGGACAGGTTCCCAATGGACAGTCAACCGTGATGAGGGCAGGGGAGGGGAATGTCTGAGTGGCCATACTGTTTCTGATACAGGCCAGGATGCCCTTGGCCTTCTGACCCACCTGGGCACACTGTTGGCTCATGTTCAGCCACTGCTGATGAGCACCTCCAGGACCTTTCCCACTGAGCAGCTTTCCAGCCACACTGCCCCAGGCCTATAGCTCTGCAAGGGTTGTTGTGACCCAAAGTCACGACCCAGCACTTGGCCTTTTTAAACCTGGGCCTAACCTTCTTCATAAGCCCATCCTCTTCCCCACCACACAGCCTCAGGCTCACCAGACCAGCAATGCCTGGTTGAGGGGGTGGAGTGAGGCAGCCCAGTTTGATGATGGTGCCGTGCTCTGGTTCTCTCTCAGGCAGAGATGCTGTACAAGAAGAACCCCAAGCTGCTGAACCAGCTGCAGTACTGTGAGGACACAGGCATCCCTCTTGTCGCCATTGTGGGTGAGCAGGAGCTGAAGGATGGAGTTGTCAAGCTGCGGATTGTGGCAACCAGGGAGGAGGTGAGGCCCGTGGCAGCTTCCCATGGAATGATTTGCTGCATGGCCCTTCAGCCCGGCTCAGACCAGCCCTCCAGACCCAGTGGTCTTTCCAGCAGCTTCTGTAACACCCCACATTATGGTTCCTTGCCTCATTGCAGCTTCCTGGAGCTCTGGAGAGCTGTTGTCTCCAGCTCTGGAGAGTTTACTATCGTGTGGCCTCCTTGAACTCCCAGCTATTCCTCAGTTCAGGAGCGTGGAGCATGGAGGGGTGATTCAGTGGGCTGTGTGGCTGCTCATGCTTTCCATCCACAACATGGGACTGTCAATGAAGGTCTTGGAGATTCCCACTCTTAGAATGAGTGGGAATGAGCAGGACTTGCTTAGCCCTGTAACACTGCAGGGCTGCTCTGTGCCTGTTGTCTCAGGATAGATTCCCAAAGCAAGCAGCACTGGAAGCAGTGCATGGCTCACTGGATGGATCACTGTCTTTGGAACCAGTAGGAAAGAGTGGGAAGAGCATTGCCCTCACAACCACTGATCAGGAGAGGGCTTGTTGGGATTGCAGGCAGGTTCCTGCTCATACAGGTTCAACTCATGTGGGTCCTGCAGCCCATTCAGTCCCTGCAGAGGGACTGGTGACACCCCAGTGTGACCTCCCGAGACACAGGGCCACAACTGTGGTGACACATCAAGGTGCTGGAGTTGTATTGAAGCAACTTTGTGCTCTCCCTGTGTAGGTCAACATTCGGAGGGAGAGCCTGGTGGAGGAGATCAGGATGCGAACAAGCCAGCCTTAAACCCCCTCTGGCCACGTCTCCTCCTCTGTTGGATTCTGGCTGACAGATTTCCTCCTGTAAATGCCTTCACCAGGCTGTGCAGCAGCGGGTGGAGGATCGGGGGGGCTTTGAAAGCTGTATTTATTCTTGTCTCATGCCCTCCCTTCCCCGGCGGGGAGCAGAGGCTGCACCGACTCCCGCGCCCTGCCCTGGCCCCCGAGAATGTCGCTGGAGGGATGTTGTGGAAGTGGCTCTGGCAGAGCCCTGTGCCGCAGTGAGCCGTGGAGCCCCAGCAGACACCGGCGGGCTTGGCTGCAGCTTCTTGTTCCGGTCGCTTTGGATAACCATCCCAGCCCGTCTCTCTGCTCTGGCTGCAGGGCGGTGACCTTATCCCTGGCAAAATGTAACGGCGCTGCTCCCAGAAACATAATAAATCTGTGTGTGTCCCCCCGCCGTGGCTCCTGTCCCTGCTTGCCGCTCGGGGCAGGGATTTGCTCACCTGCCTCGCTGAGCCGGAGCCGGTTTTTAAAGGTCACCGCGGATGTTTCTGCAGCCGCGATGTTTCCTCCCGCCTCCGCCTCCCCGCGCTGCTGCCACACCGTGACATGTGCCGAGCCGGACCCCGCGGCCGGGGGAGCTCCGGGAGGGTCCCCTGCCCCAGACACGGGTGGGACAGGCCCCCCGACCTCCGGTGGGTGCCTCGGGGTGCCCCCCAGCCCTCCTCGCTGCTGCCCCACGCATCTCGCGGGGTGTCCCAAAACCAGGTCGGTTTTAAACCCGCGTGGACGGAGCGCGGGGATCATTCCTGACAGAGAGGGTGGGCGCGGCCGGCGGGGACCCCAATCCCGTCCGGGGCGGAGCGGGGGGCGTCGCTGGGTCCTTCCAGACCCCGGCCCGGGCTGCGTGGAGCGGCGGGAGGAGCGGCGGAGGCGGAGCTGGGAGCGCTTTGCCCCCCTTGCCTTCCCCTTCCTTGCCTATCCCTCCCTTGCATTACTTTGCCTTCCCTATCCCACCCTCGCCTTGCCCCCCCTTGCCTTCCCTATCCCTCCTTTGCCTTGCTTTGCCCGCCCTTCCCTTGCCCCGTGTGCCCATGGGGGGCTCCCGGAGGGGCTCTGTGGGGTCTCTTGGGGCCGAGCCCCTGGATCGCAGCCCGCCCGAGGATCGGGACAGGGGATGGACGGGGGTCTGAGAGCAGAACCAGGGACAGACCCACGGGAAGAGCCCCTGGGCACGCCCTCAGCCCCTTCCCCACCCATTTTATTGTGTATTCTATTATTATTGTTACTCTAGTATCACTCTACTTTGTTATATTGATGTATTGTTATGCTATTGAATTATTTTCATTTTATTCCATATTTTTTTATTCTATTAGTAGATACTTGATGTTTATTTAAGTAAAGGTTGCAGGGCTGGAATTGAAACACCAGCTGTGGGACCAGCGGGGGCAATAAAGGCCCTGGGGCTGGAATGGGCACCCCTGGCACTGGAGCCAGAGCCAAAACCATGTGGAACTGAAATGGGAATGCTGGGGCTGGAGCTAAAATAAATCCCATGGGGAAGGGGATGGAGCTGCAGCTCGGGGCCTGCAGGAGCTGCCTGGGGGGTTCCAGCCCCAACAGTACCAAGCACAAACCAGGGATGGGGGTCTCAGTGCTGATCCCGGGGCTCTGAACCAGCACTAGGGCATCTTTGGGATGGGAGACCAATGGCCCAGTGGTTGTTCTGACAGGAGAAGTAGAAACTTTACTCAGAGTATCCCAGAATGGCCAAATAAGGAACAACATAATCTTAGAGATGTCCTAGAGAATTAGATAAGGGATGTAAACCAAACATGATATAAACTAAACTCTGTGTACCCAAATAAGATAAAGGATGAATGTTATAGTTTTTGGTGGTGAAACACCATGACACTGCTCAAGAACTGAGGTCAAGACAAGGAAGAAGACCCAGAAGGACCTAAAAAGGACTTTCCATGTAAAGCAAACTAATGTGTATTAAATAAGCGAGGCTGTCTCATGAATATGTAAACAGTATGTGTAATAGAAGGCCCTGTCTCTCTGTCATTTGGCATGTTAGATTAGAGGAGCTGTCCTCCAGAACACCCAGCATGCTGAATAAAGATCGCCCTTTTTAACTCCTACAAATTGGTGTTAAGAAGTTGATTTCTGCTGCTTTTCAGTACCAATTCCAATCCCCTGATGCCAGCAAGGGGGGGCTGTGGGCAGGTGGGGTGTGAGACCTGGGGGTGTGAGGGGGAAGGTGTGTGTTGGGGGTCAGGTCTCATTTCCCCCAAAGCTGGAGCCCCATTGGCCAGGGTGTGACAGCTCATGGGGATATTTAGGTGATCACAGTGACTGATTTGTGGCCTTGTCAACAGCCCCGGGGTGCAAGGAGAACCATGAGCAGCTTTTAGTGGGAGGCAGTGGTATCTGAGGAGCTGCAGCTGAGGCAGCAGGGCTGGAGGAGACGTAAAAATGTTAGGGCTGTGGGTGAAACCACCATGGGGCTGCGATAGGGACTGTGGGACTTAAACAGGAATCACTGCAGGGCTGCAGGAGTGACTGTAGGGGTAGATGTGGAATTGCTGTAGGGTTTGGATAGGGACTGTAGGGCTGGAACTGAAAAAAAGATCCTGCCCTGACAAGCAGGAGCAGCTTCAGCTGCTGGTGGTGGGAAGATGCAGAGCTGGAGCTGAAACAGCAGAGCTGGTGGTGAAATTGAGCTTGTGGAGCTGGAATCACTGTAGGGCTGGGACAGGAACTGTGGGGCTGGAGCTGAAACATTGTACAGCTGGAGCCAAAACTAAGATCCTGCCATGAGAACCTGGAGCAGCTTCACCTGGCAGGGGAAGGATGTGGAGCTGGAGCTGAAACAGTAGAGCTGGAAGAGAAATAAAGCTTGTGGGGCTGGACCTGGAATCACTGTGGGGCTGGGATAGGGGCTCTAGGGATGGGATAGTGACTGTAGAGTTGGGATAGGGACTGTATGGGATGGAGCTGAAATGTTCTAGAACTGGAGCCTAAACAAAGATCCTGCTCTAACAACCAGGAGCAGCTTCAAGCAGCAGCAGTGGGAAGATGCAGAGCTGGAGCTGAAACAGCAGAACTGGCAGAGAAATAAAACTTGTGGGGCTGGAGCTGAAATTAGTCTGGGGCTGGAAATAGGGACTGTAGGGGTGGGATAGGGCCTATAGGGCTGCAGCTGAAATGCTGCAGAGCTGGAGCCAAAAAGGTCCTGCCATGAGAACCAGCATCCTGCATCCTACTCCTCCCTTGCCTTGGCTTGTCTTGCCGACCCCCAGGCAAGGGCAGGAAGGGGAAGGAAAAACAAGGCAATGAATGGGAAGGCAAAGCAAGGCGAGGCAAGGGAGGAGTAGGAAGGGGAAGGCAGTGGAAGAGGCAAAAGGCAAAGCAAGGTTAGGGAGGGGTTGCAAGGCAAGGGAAGGGCACAGGCTTGGGGCAGAGTGGCTGGAAAGCTGCCCTGTTGGGCAAGGCCCTGGGGGTGCTGGTTGACTGGCTGAACAAGAGCCCAGGTGTGCCCAGGTGGGCCAAAAGGCTGAGGACACCTGGCTTGTGGCAGCAGGAGCAGGGCAGGGACTGTCCCCCTGGGCTCAGCAGCACAAAATATGAGGCCCTACAGTGATTTCAGACACTGTCCAAGTGGGCTGATTAACTTTCTGCAAATACTAAAACATGAGGAAGTGTGGGTGATAATCTGTGTTTTAATGTCACCATAAGGCAGATGGAGCTTCCTCCTCATAAACTGCCAAATATAGGCACATTATATAGTCTTCAACCTAGAAAATTATCATAAATGCCAAAATTAAAATGAAATTGTGTCCTTATTAAAATATTAAGTAGCAACTCCTGGCACTAATTCCTGTCTGGTTTAAATGAAGACAAACAATATTTCTGTAATTGAAATTTGATGTTGATACAATATTTCCCCCCAAAATAATTTATATTGGGTACATAGCTTAAGGCTTAAAGGTTTCCTTGTGATCCTTTTTAGTACATACCTCAAGTCTTCACTCATCATAATTATTAGGTGGTGGGACTAATTAAAAAGAGAGCAGTACTGCCACAATGGAGGTCATTTAGACTTTAGTTGAAAGCAGTAAAAATATGCTTAGAACTCGCTGATATAATTTTGCCTCACTAGAAGGAATCCTGTAAGTTAACAAAGGAAAATAGCTCATTTGTACTGGTGATTCAGTGGTTAAGAGTTGCAAAGTTCTAACTAATTCCTCCACTAATGATGCAGCTGAAGCTCTTTGGTGACCTGAGAGTGCTGGCTCTGGGAAGCTTCAGAACTGTCTCCAAGAAATTAGAGGGAGGCAAGAGCAGCTTTTACTATTACTGGTACTCAGAATTTTAGCTGTTCATTCAAAAATCATATTAATTATTCATGCTCCAGAGTGTGTGTGCTTCAAATTGTCAGGGAATTAATTTCCTCAGCCTCCATCCCCACCCCCAGGCTTCCTGAGATGAGTTAGTAGTGGGTGACAGCAAAATTTAAATGTATTATCCAAGTGTGTGTGAAGTCACTTGAGAAACTGAAAACTGTGGGCACTTCTGCACTCGGTGTTATAAGAGGGGTGTGAAATTATTAGAGGATATTTGATAATTACTGATAACTGAATCTGGGCTGCACGGTGTGATCCTGGTTTTTCAGTAGCTGGGAGGAAAGTGAGGGGGAAGTGGAATCACTGTGTAATATTTCACTTGATTATTTTATGAAGGGTTTTCATAACCTGAAAACTATTGATTAGTCACAACAGAAACCTCCTTCTCTGAATGAAGTCCTGCATCAGACAAATTACCTGATGGAAGGTGGAATTTTTTTATATTTTTTTTTTTTTTATTTTTGAGGAGATTCTGTACTTTGCTTGAAGAGCAGTGCAGAGAGAAGCCTTATGGGTTTATTCCCTGAAAGTATTCCATATACAAAAAGTCCATATAGGAGTCAAGTTATCTGTTTTGTTGTCTTGGGTAAAACTGAGCTGGACCTGCTGAGATCTGAATCTAATTCCAGCTATGAGGTGCTTTCATAAGGTGTGATGAGCCTGTTTAGGAGACTTTTGACCTGCAATTTACAGCTCTGAGAACCCAGGCAGCAGCCCCAGACTGCTCAAAGGAAGCCAACAAAGTTGTTTTTTCTCTTTTTTGATGAAAGTGTCAGAAGGGCTGAAGAGATCCCCCTTATATTGTGAAGAGGTCTAGCTAATTATTGCTCTAGGAAGATAAAATTCAAGCCAAGGAGAAATCTTATCCCCTCCTCCAGGATTTCATTATTCAGGGCAGAAGCAGAGAGTTCTGGTCTCTAGGCCAGCACCAAAAATGACACCTGCCACTGTGTTTCTCCTTTAAGCACAAATCAAGTCAAGACAAATCCAAATCTCTCACTCTCCAGGGCCAACACCAGAAAATTATGAGAGTTGTAGAATTACAAGATGCCTCATGCTTTTCCATGAGGAGTATAAGGAGTATAAGCTTCCCTTATCCTCATCCTTACACTTTCCTTATCCTTATCCTCTTGTGAACCAATAAAGAGCTTCCCCACTCCCTCCCAGCAGCTCTGAGCAGGGAGCAGAGCTGCACAGAAGAAATGTGATTCAATGAGGGTCTAGGACAGACTGCAGTGCTGAAACAAGCTGCCAAGGCAGGCAAGAATATCTACCACTGCCCACACACCACCAAAGCCTTTTCCCTCTTCTCTGTTTTCCCATGCTTGTCCCTCCCCTAGTCCCTCCCTTTTCCTTTCCTATGTCTATTGCCCTCAACATCCCATATGACGTTTCACACAATCCCTGGGTTCTGCTCTGTGCCATCCCCACATTCTCCTCCCTCGCTGTAAGTCTCATAGCACTGTGGGCCATCATCATCCTGAAGATTCATGACATTTGCAGGAGAAAGTTGCCTGAAGTACATCACCTTGGTGGGCTTGGATGAGCAGGAAGAGGAGTGGGAACAGTTTGGGTTGGGTCTGATCAGCCGAGGACAGTTTTTGGAATTGAAATGTGTGTTGAACTAAAGACAAGGAGGTGTTCATCAGAGGAAACCACAGGGTTACAAGTCACCATAAGCTTGTTCCTGGTAGGGGCAAGATCATTCCTGGGAAATAGAAAACAAAAGGAATCACCACTTGGTTCACTTGGTCTGGGTGAAGCAGGGGTCAAGGTAAGACATGTGACCCCTCAGACACGTCATAACACAGGGAGCCATGAGCCTCCCTTGCTCCTGCCGTGTTGGGGTGGGTTGAGTTGGGCAAATAATGTCCCAAGGACACAGTTTTTGAACAGGGTTGTAGAAATCCAACTAACTCTGGACAGATGAAGAAGGAAAATCCTGTCGCCTAAAAAACAGCTGCCAACAAAAGAGACAGATGTTATTGTGGACAGCTACAAAGCTAGATTATGGAGCTGGTGCTGTTCCCAGGCCAGTGGATGTGAGCAAGGTTAAAATGCCTGTGGGAGAGGAGGGTGTCTCACAAAATCAGGGACAGGTTAGCCCCTGGAGTGCAGGAATAAGGCAAAACAAAGAGGTAACGCCCCACTGGAAGAGAGGGAACAAGCATGGAAAATTCATCTCACACTTCCAAAACCTGCAGTCTCTGTGGATGGATGTGCATGGAAAAGATCAGGGCAGCTCAGGTGGCCTGGGGGGCTCAAGGACACAGGAGGGATGCAGGACTACAAACCTCTTACTCTGAAGAAGGAAAGGTTAAGAGGCCAGGACAGACTGGACAAGCCACATTGAGCAATCTGTCTTGGAATACTTCATCAGGCACCTGCAGCTTGGAAGAACTTTGCCCCAAACTGCCTGTGAGGGGCTGTGTGGGGGAATAGGGGTGCACAACAACTGTCTCCAGAGCTTCTGTCG
Organism: Anabacerthia variegaticeps; assembly: GCA_035583185.1. Classification (NCBI taxonomy): domain Eukaryota; kingdom Metazoa; phylum Chordata; class Aves; order Passeriformes; family Furnariidae; genus Anabacerthia; species Anabacerthia variegaticeps. The sequence goes on from JAWWEW010000028.1 coordinate 2,665,949, forward strand.
CTGGGTATTGGGCATGAGCCAGGATTGTCTGCTCGGGGTAGCACGGAAGAAAGTCTCAAACTGGAGATGCAAAGATCTTGGCACCTGCTGAGAAGGGGAGGGTGACCAGCAATGGACATTTGGGTGCCTTCTGCACTGGCTGATGGAGGCAGGGCACAGCTGGAGGGGAGACGGCATACATGGAAGAGAACAAACATGGAATAGGCATGGGTGGCGAGGAATGAGCATGACCCGTGGGGACAGGAAGGGGAATGGAGGAACCCTAAGAGTAGGTGGAGGGGAAGGGGACGAACCCGAGGGCACAAGGGGTTGACCTGGCCCCGCTGCCGCACTCCCGAACCTCTTTTCCCTCCCCAGGTTCTCATTTTCTGCCTCGACGCACCCGAAGAGCCCCGAACCCCCCCGGCTCCCTCCATCCCCGCCCCGGTCCCGCCCCGGTCCCGCCTCTCCCGCCGCAGCCGCCGCGGGTGCGGGCCTGGGCAGGCGGCGGGGCCATGCTGGGCAAGGACTACATGCTGGCCATCGTCCTGGTCAACTGCGACGGTCAGCGGGGCGGGCGGGGGCACGGGAATAGCCCTCGGGGCCGGGCAGGAGCTGCGGGGCCGGGCTGCGGGGTGGGTGGGTGCGGGGGGGCTGCGGGGTGGATATCGGGGGGCTGCGGGGTGGATGCCGGGGGGCTGCGGGGCAGGGGCCGCGATGCGGGGCCGGACCCCGCGGCGGAGGGAGCGGCGGCCGCGCCCGGCGCTGTCCGCGGTGCTGATCGCGGTGCTGATCGCGGCCCGCCCGGCCCGGCCCCGCCAAGGTCGCGGGAACACCCCCCGTCTCCCCGGCACCTTCATCCGAATCCCCCCCACCCCCCGAGCATCCCCACCCTCCCGCCCCCGGACCCCCCATGCCCCGGGACCCCCCGGCCGCTCCGACCGCGCCGCTCCCGCGGGGCCGGGCTCGCTCCGGCCGTGCTGCGCCACGGGCCGTGTCCCTGTCCGTGTCCGTGTCCATATCCCTGTCCGTGTCCCTGTCCCTGTCCCTTTCCGTGTCCATATCCCTGTCCGTGTTCCTCTCCGTGTCCATATCCCTGTCCGTGTCCATATCTCTGCCCGTGTCCGTGTCCATATCCCTGCCCCTGCCCCTGCCCCTATCCCTGTCCCTGTCCCTATCCCTGTCCGTGCTCGCGCAGGGATGGGGCTGCGGGGGGAGGCGGCTGTATCCCCCGGGCACGAATTCTGCCCGTCCCCCGGGTCTGTCCCGGCCCTTTCCCGGCCCAGGGCAGGGCAGCGCTGGGCTGGCAGCCCCGGGCCCTGCCTGGATGCCCCGCAGGATGCCCGGCCCGGCAGGCCCAGGCTGCCCCTGCCCTCTGTGCCCCGCCGGGGTCCCGCTGTCCCCCGGGTCCCCACACCGGGGGCTGACACCGCAGCAGCATCACTGGCATCATGCCACGCTCCCGTCCCGGGCCATGAGCCCAGCCACGCACCCAGAGGCCACCGCAGGACCCTTTATGCTGCTGGGCAAAGCTCCTTGCAGCTGGGGTGCCTTCCCCACCACCCCCTGCCTCACACACCCCCTCTCTCTGCCCAGACAACCTCTGGAGCGACCAGAGCCTGGAGACAGACCCCGACCTCCCCCCAGGCTGGAGGAAGATCTGTGATTCCCTGGGCACCTACTACTGGCATGTGCCGACGGGCACGACGCAGTGGCAGCACCCTGCACGCACCACCAGCCCAGGGGGGCACCCGGAGCCTCATGGAGAGGAGACACTCCAGGGAAGGGTAGGGGATGTGGGTAGGGCGGGTGGAGGCTGGTGCTGGATCCCACCCTTGGAAGGAGCTTGCTCAAGGGCCCTCTCGGCATTGCTGGTCCAGCCTCCTCTTGGAGCAGACTTGTCTCTGTCACCCCAAAGTCCTGCTCAGCCCATTCCTGGCCAGGGTTGAGCCCCTTGATATGCTCCAGCAACTCCATGTTGCTTTTGGCCTCATCTTGGCCACACGGGATACTCACAGGCCCCCTGCCAGCCCCTCTTGCAGCCCTCACCCCTTTCCTCTTGTCTCCCAGGAATGCCAGGCGCCCACAGCGAAGCACTCAGCAAAGGACAGGCCCATTCCCAGCCCCATGGCTTCGCTGACCCGGAGGTAGGGCTGCCCTTGTGCTTTGCTGCCTTGTTTGGGGGGTACCACTGATCCTTCACCACCTCTGGGTGCTGGGCCCTGGTGCCCTCCCAGAGCAGCCACCCATGCTGGAACCAGCAGGACCACCACCTTGGGATGCTGGTGGCACGGGGCTACGGTGGTGCCAGGGCATCCTGGCTCTTCCCTGGGTGCCCCAGGGACCACACAGAGGGAGCTGCCCCTCACTGCCCTGTCCCTCCGCAGGCCCTCGCTGTCCTGGCACGGAGATGAGATCCAGCACAGCGCAGAGCCCGGCTCCAAGGTACCGCATCCCGCCGGCTTCGCTGCTGCATCGTGGGCTGGGGCTGGCAGGAGAGGAGGCGGGTGGCAGCTGCCAGGGACATGGATGGGTGGCAGCCAGAGCAGGGGTGACCCCGCTGGCACAGCGAGGGGCGCGGGACGGAGGTGGCTGTGCCAGCGGGCACTGGAGCCCCGTGTGTGTCTGCTCAGTGCTTTGCTGTGCGCTCGCTGGGCTGGGTGGAGATCCCCGAGGAGGACCTGGCACCTGGCAAGAGCAGCATCGCCGTCAACAACTGCATCCAGCAGCTCTCCAACAGCAAGGGCCAGGGCTCTGCAGAGAACCGGGGTGAGGTGAGAGCCTGGGACGGGGCTGCCAGGCAGGGTCCCACTCCAGGGCTGCTGCTGCTGAGGCTGGATCATGCTGGGGGGTAGCAGGGACCAGTGCCAGTGGCAGAGTCAACTCTCCACACAGGGTATCATTGTGATGGTTCCAGGTGTGGAGCAAGTAAGTCTGACAGGGCTGTTCCTTGGGGACACTGCCTGGTGGGTCCCCACACATGGGAATGGTACTGGGACGGGCAGGGGTGGGAATCAGGACTGTCTCCACGCTTGAAGCTGAGTAAGCTGGGGGGACAGGGCTGTCCCTGGGTGTGGGCTGGGTTCTGGGGAAGCCCAGGGTGTCTGGCCGGCTGAGGGAGCCGCTGCCTCTCTGCAGGGTCAGGACCTGGTGATGATCCTGAAGAAGGACACCATGAGCCTAGTGGACCCCCTCGACCGCAGCCTCGTCCACCGCCAGCCCATCCTCAACATCCGTGTCTGGGGTGTTGGCTGCAACAACGGCAGGTGCCGGGGCCAGGGCAGAGCTGGGGGCTGGGGGTGGCTCTGCCCACATGGGGGGAAGGCACCCCAGCAGTGACTGTCCCCTCTCCTCCCTCCCCGACTGCCGCCACGGCTGTAGGGACAGGTAAGGGGGCGCAGGGCAGGGGGGCAGTGCGAGGAAGGGGCTGCCTCTGTGGGGGTCTCACTGGCTTGCTCGTGGCCTTGCAGAGACTTCGCCTTCGTGGCCAGTGACAAGGACACCTGCGTCCTCAAGTGTCACGTCTTCCACTGCAACGTGCCCGCCAAGGGCATCGCCAAGGCCCTGCACGAGATGTGCTCCAAGGTGGGATAAACAGCGGGTGTGAGCACTGCCCGGGGGTCTCGGGGGGGGGGAGAAGGGAGGCACCGGGACCGCCGTCTCTTGCAGATCGTGGCTGAGCGAGCCGTAGCGAGCAGCCGCCTGCCCCGCGCTGCCACGCTGGAGCCCATCCCTGCCGAGGACCTGCCGCTGCAAGGTACCAACCCCAGCACTGCCGGGGCTCCCCCTGCCCCGCCTGCCCTCGGGCACAGGGAGACACAGTGGGGGACACAGGGGGGACACAGTGGGGACACAGAAGGGGACACGGGGGGGCACAGGAGGGACACAGGGGGGGCACA
>JAWWEW010000028.1:2671824-2708596 GCA_035583185.1 Anabacerthia variegaticeps
CTCTTTGCGGGGTGGGCTCTGTCCCTCCTCCCCGTGCGAGGCCGGGCTCTGTCCCCTCCCTGTGCGGAGCGGGCTCGGGGCGGGGCCGGGCTCGGGGCGGGGCGGGCTCTGTCCCCCCTCCCCGTGCGGGGCCGGGCTCTGTGCGGGGTGGGCTCTGTGCGGGGCGGGGCTCGGTGCGGGGCCGGGCTCTGTGCGGGACCGGGCTCTTTGCGGGGCCGGGCTCTCGGGCTGACGGGCCCCGCACGGCCCCCTGTGCCCCGCAGGTGCCCCCCCGGGCCCGGGCATTGCCCCCGCAGACCCCTCCGCGCCGCCCCCCCGAGCGCTGGGGCCGCCCCCGGCGGGGCCCGTGTGCGCTGCCCCGCGGGCCGGGGCGCGGCCGTGCCCGGAGCTGCGGGAGTGCAGCGAGCCCGCAGACACCGTGCCCGCAGACACCGTGCTCGCCCCGCTGCGGGCGGCCCTGGACTCCTGCCGGCCCTCGGTGCAGGTGAGGCCGAGCCCAGCCGGGACACCGGAGGGGTGGGGAGGTCCCCCCTGCCCCGGGGGCAGGGCAGGTCCCCCCTCGACTCCCAGCTCACCTCCGCTTCCAGAAACAAGTGTGCAATGACATCGGGCGGCGGCTGACGGTGCTGGAGGACGCGTGGGCGCAGGGGAAGCTGTCGGCACCGGTGAGGAAGAGGATGAGCCTCCTGGTGCAAGGTATGGAGCGGGGGGGTTGCAGCAGGGCCAGCAGCGGGACCCCGCGGCCGCTGAGAGGGTCCCTTGTGCCGGCAGAGCTGGAGCAGCAGCACTGGGACGCGGCGGACGAGATCCACCGCTCGCTCATGGTGGACCACGTGAACGAGGTGAGCCAGTGGATGGTGGGAGTCAAGCGCCTCATCGCCGAGACGCGGGACCTGCCCGGAAACCTGCCCGACACCCTGCCCGACACAGCCACGGACGGCAGCGCTGAGACCGAGCCGGAGACCGAGCCCGAGCCCGGGCCGGGCCAGGAGCAGCCCTGAGCGCGGGGGTGCAGCTGCGGACTGTGAGCGGGGCAGCCCTGCCCAGCGCCGCCGGCAGCAGCAGCGGCCCCGCTGCCGGAGGGAGCCTGGGCACCGCGTCTGCTTCCCAATCCTCATCCACGAAGAGGGGATTTTAATCATTGCGACATTTTAGTGGCGAATCATTATGTTTAATAAACAGCACCAACCTGCGCCCCCAGCCGGGGTCTGCCCGAGGGCTCTGGCACTGGCGGGTCCTGGGTCTCCCAAGGAAGTGGCAGACAGGATTGCTGGGGAAGCCATGGCTGCTTTGTCAGGCTTGGCCGAGGGGCTCTGGCCTTGGCAGGGTGCTCCCAGCCAAGAGGATGTGAGGGGAGGAAAGCAGCAGCACCTGGCAGTGCCGCATGCCCCTGCTGCACTGGCTGCAAAGCCTGGCCCCTCTGGACTCATGCTGGGCAGTGGAGGCCCTACAGCAGCCCCAGGCCCAGCTCTGCTGCAGGACGGGTCCAAGCTGGCTGTGGGGGCCACTGTACCAGCAGTCCCCGCAGCTTGGCATCGCCAGGATTTGTGCTGCAGCCACAGCCCCTGCTCCCATCTGGGCTCCAGCCTTCCTGGCGCAGCTCAGACCCGAGTTTGGGACCCAAGAGCCTTGGGTGACCTGAGGGACAAGGAGGTCCAGGGACAAACATGCCCCCAGTTTGGTGGTGACTGTGCTGTTCCCACACTTGCACTCACCAGCTGCCCCCACCACAGCTGGGGACAGAGCCCCAGGCCTTCACCACCCCCACCTGCAGTGTCACCCTCTGCACCCTCCTGGTGCTGCTCAGCTCCCTCCCCAGGGGTGTGAGGACCCCACTGAACCCCAACAGACACACACCAGGTCAGCACAGGGGTTTCACGGTGTTTATTGATCAAGCATGAGCTCCTAGGCAATTGCACCAGCCACTTGTGCTAGAGCCTGAGGTGTCACACGTTCATCCCCAGCATCAGAGAGGGCTGCAGCCAGCTGGTCACAGTGCCAGCACCTCCACGAGGCCCAGGAACAGGCCCAGCCATGGCCTGGAGACGGGGAGCTGGAAACTCAGATGTCCATCTCAAACTGGTCTTGATCTGCAAAGGGCATGGAGGGATACAGGGCAAGGGTTAGGACAGAGCTGCCTTGGGACACACAAGCAGGTAAAGGGGTCAGGAGCTGGAACTGGGGCTTGGCCAGGCTCTCCCCTTGCCCCTGTGGCCAGGTAGATGGTCCATGGGTGGGGACCATGTGCCTGGGCTGCTCACCTGGCATGGCCTCTTTGCTCTCATTCCGCTCCTTGAGCTCCTCCAGCTTGACGAGGCTGGACTGGGCCAGGGATGTGACACCGGGGGTCTGGGGCAGGCAGCAGGGAGGGGTCCTGGCCACGGGTGAATTCTTGCACTCCAGCAGGAACTTGCGGTCGCAGATGATGCGGGTACCTGCCAAAAGCAGGGACTGTCAGGCACTGCTGGCACCAGCCACCCCCGTCCCTGAGCACCACAGCCCAGAGCAGGGGGTGGATCCAGTGCTCGGGGACACATCTGGCTCTGGAACCACCGTGGTGCTTCCCACAGGGCAGCCCCGTGACACCCGTCCTGCCCAGCAGCTCCTCCCCACATCGTTCCTCCCCTTGAGGCTCCTGGAGCTCTGCAGGGCTCAGCACGGGGGGGGTCCAGCCCAACACTGGCCACCCCTGTGCAGCCTGGAGGGCAGGGCCAGCCCTGGGGCACACAGCCTGGCCCAAGCCCAGTGGTCAGGCAGCAGCAGCTCCCTGGGGTGCCCTGCCCAGGGTTGAGCAGCAAAGGCTGGGTGTCCCATGGGGGCATCCTGGGGACCCTCCCATCAGCTCATCCAGCCACCCGCTGCTCCCCGCACAAGGGCAACAGCTGGGTTCGATGGGACACCTCCTCCTCCAGTGTGCCAGGTGTGCAGTGCCCACCTGGGGCACACACTACCTCCCCACTGTGCCCCAACTGCCTGCCAGCAACACCCAAGGCTGCATCAGCCCCTGTGCCACGTCTGCTGCCCTACTGTCCCCTGCCCAGCCACCCCTGCAGCAGAGCACCAGTTCCCTGCCAGGCTCTGGCAGCAGGTGCAGTCCAGGGTAGTTCCTGCCTGAGGTGCCAGGGATCCCAGAGATCCTGCTCGAGGTGCCAAGTGAGCCAAGAGCTCCTGCTTGGCACCACAAACACGTTACACAGCCCACACCTGCCACGGCCCCACAGCGCCGGGCCAGGCTCCTCCACCCCAGAGTAGCTTAATCAAAGGCACACGATGGAGCCAGTGCCCACAGGGTGCACACCCGTGGCTCAACCCAAACATGCCCAGCTCATGGATGAGGCACACACTTCCCCGAGGGCACACAGCAAAGAAAAGGACCTGCTCAACAGCTGACCCAGGGGCTTTGGTGGGGGGTCAGAAGGGAGGCCTGGGGGGAACTCTGTCATCTGGGGCCATGGAACTCAGCTGGGAGCAGATTCTCACATCAGCCCCCCTGCCTCTCTCTGAGCCAGCCCGCCCCCAGGGACCAGTGCCGCACCCACCAGCACAGTGGCACCTGCCACCAGCCCACTCCCCAGCTGCTCAAGCTGGGTGCTCTGCCTGTGCCTCCCTGCACCACGGGGCAATGATGGCCTGATCTTCGAGCAGGATCTTCCTACAAAGCTTTGGGTTCCCCTTCCCACTTCATCTCCGAGCTGCCACCGCCCCATGGGCCTGCCTGGATCCAGTGCCCATTCCCCAGGGACGGCGCTGCGCAGGGACAGCCCAGCAAGGGGCCCACACAGGCAAGAGCTGCCTACGTGAGGCAGGGCTGGGGCAGCTGAGGCCACTCCAGGGACAGCCCCATCCCCATGCTGGGTCTTTCCCCCTGGTGTGATGGAGTAGACACTGTCACCCTGGAGCTGTAACCCCTTGGGCTGGTGAGACAGTGGCTCCCCAGGATGGGGCAGGAGGATATGGCAGTGCATTGCTGCAGGGAGGGAGCCCACAAAAGTGGGTACACCGCCCCTTTCCTGCACCTCACCCTGAGAGCACACAACACCTACTGCACCACACCACCACTCGTTTTCAACATCACTGCTGTTAAGCTATGTGGCAGTGGGTTGCACTGAGTGATCTTCAAGGCCCCTTCAAACCCAAACCCTTCTGTGACTGATTCTGTGTTTCTCCATTGGTGTTTGCACTATCAGTGAGGTAGCAGCAGTTCAACTTTTTTTGCATTCTTCCTCAAATACTAAGAAAAATATATGAATATACCAACCAGTACTTCTTCTGAGGTTGATTTGCCTGCAGCACTCAAATACTGCTTGTGCACTTTGGTTTCTAAGTACTTTCTCATGCTTTTCCTGGGGAAATTCTGCTGCTGCATTTGAGGATTTGTCTGGATGAGGTGGAGGAAGGTGAAGTCTCCACCTGGTCTGAGTCCAGTGAGAGTAGTCCTTTAGACTGGACACTATGTGCACTGTAGTTCCCTGCTTAAGGAATGGACCCAACATTCTGTGTAGTTACTGCATTGCCTTGGAGCAAAAGCAGAAATAAGTACAGTCCAAGTGCAGAAAGTGGAGAAGTGGGTCAGGAATTAATGTTCATCTTAAGCAGAGCACAAAAATCCTCTTCTTCCTCATGGAAAGGACTTGAGGAGCTCTGACCAGATTTAAAGTGTTACAAGAGGCTCAGAATTGAATCTGTTATGTTTTCCTCAGTGGGAAGCACTTGGCTCCCAAGATCTGCTTCTGGGTAGCTGGTGAAGGAACCCTGCATTTACCTACCACTGCTATCAGGCCTTACTTGCAGCCCTGAGCAAAACCTCATCCCTCGGGTGAACCACCTGCAAAAAGAGTGCTCAAAGCAACAGAACTAATCCAGAAGGACAGAAAGGTAACACAGAAGCAGGTTCACACCAATAAAAGGCTCACAACTGGCAGGGGGAAGGGCTCTGCAGACATCAATGACAGATGCCTGCGGCTCCAAACCCTCCCAAATCCTGACTGCACCCACGTGGCTCAGAATGTGACCCTGGGATGCGTCACCAGGCACAGGAGCAGCTGCCGAGGACAACAACATACAGCCCTTTCCAAAATTCTCACACACAACCTATAAATGCTGTTTGCCTTTTATTGAGTATTCAGGTAAATATTTCACATTAATACAGGCTACATAAAGTAGAGCCACTATACGACACGAAATTTACTCAGCTTCTCCTTTTAAGTCTGTAAACAATTATACAGGTATTTACCACCCTAAAAGGTTGAAATCATGTCACCAGCTGGTTCTCTAATGCATACAAGGAGTATTCTGCAGTGTTTAGCCAAAAGCAATAGTTTTGTCTGATTTTTAAGTTTAAAGTGGCTAAACTAACTGGAGAACAGAATCAGTTTGTATAGGTAAGTCAATTTGTTCTTATATGACGGGCAATCAAGTTTTCATTGTTATAGCCCACAGAAAATCACTTAGTTAGGCACATGAAAAAAAGTCCCCAGGGTTCTTCAAGGTCATAAAGTTTCCCAAACCAGGCTAAAAAAGGACAGACCCCCTTAAATCAGTTGACGTACTTGAGATGCATGTTTCCAATGTGAGGTGCCCAGGTGCCAGGCCAAATCTACAGCAAGAAATAAAAAGACAAATCTATTATGAAAACAAATAAAGGTTCCTTTAACAGTGTTTAACCACTGAGGGCGAGCATAAGGCTTCCCCCAAAATACAACTAGACTGTCCAAGGGCGGGAGCTCTCCAGCTCCAGCCAAGATCTGACTGACAACCTGCAAGGTGCTGAGTATAGATATAAACCCTCTCACTTGTGACAGTCCATTACCTGGCTGAGCAGTCTTGAAATGCTGCTTGTTTTACCTGGAAGGTTTGGTATGGACAGCTCCATAGGCATTTTATGAAAACACACACACACACACACACACAGAGTAGGGAAAAGTCATGCAAACAATCTCAATTCTAGTTTCAAAGAACTGACAAAAAACCCAACTGTGTCACCAATCCAAAAATGGGTATCACACCACCGTACAGAGCCCCAGGTAAGCAGAGGTGGGAAAAGGCAGCCACACTACCTGCTGAGCATCAGTACATTCTGTTGAGTTCTGGACAACTTTGATCATGGGATTCCAGGCGGGATCTGGAGTATGGAGCCCATTAAAGAGGGGCCCTCCTGGGCCATCTGCCAGCTGGGGGTGCGAGGGGATCAGGGTGCCGCCGTACATGGAGATGGGCAGGCCCTGAGGGGACAAGAGAGCACTCAGTGAAGGGTGGCTGTAGGACCACATCTGCCCAGGTGACAGAGGCAGGTCACATCCATACAGAACACTCCCCTAATGGCAGGAGTCTCAGCACTGTGAGGGAACACGGGGCAGATTATTGGACATGGTGACTCTTCAGAGCTGAAGACTGCAGTCAGCTCAGCCATTTATTCTGAACTTGCACCTTGCAGAGGCTGCAGAACACACAGAGCTTTGGGATGAGCCCACAAAGCCAGGCCAGCTGAACACAGTGACCTCAGTGCTCCCTTCTCTCTGCAGCCCATCACAGCCACAGGGCACACGTGGGACTGCACTGAGCAGAGCTCAGGCACAGCCTGAGCTGACCAGACTCTGAGTTAAAGACTTTCTGTAATCCCTAATGACCATGTAAAATATCCTGTCAGTTCAGAAAAGGCAAGTTACAGAGCAGCTTTTTCCAAGTACAAGAATTCTTTCCCTGTGTGTGAATTATCCTGTTCTGCCATGCATAAGATCCCAAGAGCACATGCTACAGGTCCTTCTGAAACATGCTGTGAGTCCTCTCCTCCTGCCACTTCCTTAAGAAAGGTGTGTGGTACTGTGGGCATGATTTGTGCTGAAAGCATTAAGCAAACCTTTAATCTGCCTCAAAAGCTGAGCAAACTTTGTGAAACCTTTCTGAGCCTCTGAGAGAGGAAACTGGAGAGCAATGAAGGCCTTCGGGTACTGACCAGAGAACACTTGCAATCTACAAACTCTGGTTTCCTTTAGATGTGCCTCCAGGCTTGGGCAGTCCTGGGATGAAAGGAGGTTCAGGACTGGGGTGGTGAGCAATGGCAGCAGAGGCACACACACAGAGTGTGAACAGGCAGAACAGGAGATACAACAAAGTCAGTCCTTGGTCATTTCACAGACTAAATCCAACCCTTTGCAACTTACTTTAGAAAAATCCACAAAACTATTTGGCATAGGTTGGTGGAAAATATTCGAGGGAGCCACTATTCCAGAATCATCTCGTTCCATGGGCTGATGCTGAGAAAACGTGCCTGGGTCTGACAGCTGCTGATGCATTGGATGACTTCCCATGACAGGCTGAGACCAACCTGACAGGCCTTCTGGAAAGGAGATTGAAAATGGCTGATTAAATTCACTGCAGATACTCTAGATCAGAATTCAGCAGTAGAACACACCTGCATCCACCCAAAGGCTCCCTGAAAACACACAGCCATAGGTATCTGAGGGCTCTGCTCTGGCCAGGGCAGACCTCCCACAGCAGAAGCTACCTGCAGGTCTAGGCTGATAATCCACTACAGACAGGGCAAACACACCTGTCTGGCCCGCATGCCCCAGGCCTCTCCCAGGGATGCTGCAGTGGACCCTGTGTAAGGCTGGCGACACATCCTCCTCCCCTCCAGCCTCTCACCTACTGTAGGAACACAGAAAAAAGCTACACTTGTGACAGGGGCAAAAGTAGGGAAAGGGCAGCCTGGTGAGGCCAGGTAAGTTTGGCCATCCTGATCCTCCAGACAAGGGTGGAGAGGATGAGGACTACCAGGAACTGGGAGATCCAGGTATCCACAGCACAACAGTGAAGATTGAGCACTGTCTGTGAGCACACACAGGCTTTCCTTGTAAAAACACAGCAGTGATGAGACACAAGTTAACCAACGTGTGGAGGGCTTTGCTGAAACATACGGCAAACACCGGACTCAAATGTCTGTCTTTAAAGTTGCCAGTGGAAACACTCTACCCCTCAAATGTTGCACCTCCTCCTTTCCACAGAAACTTCACTTCCCACTGCTGACACCAGCTCTTTCTTCAGGATGTGCTGCAGGGAAGTTGGGCACCGGCTATGGAACGTCATTCCCCCTCAACTTTCCGTTCACAGTCCTCCTGACATGCCCTGGAAGTCCCTTTAGGCCACCCCGGGCTGTACAAGAGACTCACCAGACACGCTGTTCACTCCGAAGGACCAGATGCCGCTGTGGCCCACGGGAGCTGTGAAGTTGGTTCCCAAGGGTGTCGGAGTGATGGAGCCTCCCTGCCGGATTCTGGCGAGTCTCTCTGTCCCAATGGGAGGGGGAACCTTTCGATCTTGATTGGCGTTACCCGTTTTTGGCTGGCCCAGGTTGGAAGGTGCAGAAGCAGCTGAGAGGGGCGAAGATGATCCTGAGGAAACTGATGGAATAGGAGATTCACCTGCTGAAAAGAGTATTTCTTTTGCTTAATTACACACAAAGCACACAAGGTATTAAGCATAAATGCCACCCGCTCTATCCCCCCAGTATTATCTCAAAGCAAATTATAAAATGTTTTAAAGGCTTTTTCTTTTGGCAAGCATTCTTCAAGTCTTTTACAGAAATTCTGTCTACAAGTTATTTTAACTCTAAAATCAACATTATAACACAAATGCTTTCAGCCATCAGAATCGTGATATTCTCATGACACAGCAGTGTATCTAAATTAATTACAAGAAAGAATAAGAAACATGGAAGAGTTTCAGGAAGAGGTGAAAACATCAGCCAAAATACCATAAATATCTAAACAGCCTGGTTTTGGTATCCACCACTTCCAGCAGAAGAGAAATCAGACAGCTTCCCAAAGCCACAGGTGTGACCTAAGAGCATAAGTCCCGCCAACTTCAGAAGTGTCACTGACTCTCCTTGGGAAATCCAACTTCCTTTGAGCACTCCTTTAAACATTTTGGTTCTTAAGCTCAGAGTGGCAGTGAAGTTGCATGCAGTGACAAGAAAAACCTCTTCAGCTAAGATTCTGAATCAAAGACCCATATTTTCTGTAAAGCTACTTCCATGTTCTTCCCACTAGGAGGAAACCCCACTGTTACCTCGGATGATGCTCAAATATTTTGGAACATTTTAAGTATGATTCCAGATCCCAATTTAAAAAAAAAGAAGAAAAAAAAAAAAGGAAAAAAGGCAAGTATAACTTCAAACCATGACAAACATGACATTTTCGCCTAGTATTGCACTCATACTACTTAGAGGGGAAACTTTAGCTTGGTATAAACCTCCACTCCCCCACAGATTAATGCCCTCTTCTCTCAGAGCCTACAATGACTCAGTTTTTTTTCCCCAATATACCTTTAGTAATGCTACCACAACGAATGGCATGGGAAAAAAACCCCATAAAATAGCACAGCTTGGGATCTGCACGCCATCCTCACAGCTGCTAAAAACAATTGGAAAGCATTTTGTGCATCACTGGGTAACTTCCCCTCAAGTTAGAAATCTACTAAAGACAATAGCTATGAATTTATAGTTAACTAAGACAGACCCATGAAGTTCCTACATGAATTTGTTGCGCTTGTCCAAGGATGTGGTGAAAAATGCTGTCTGTTAAAGCTGGGAGTCCCAACAGGCGCTGGCCCTTGAAGGTAAACCCGTGCTCCTTGTATGTTTGCTGAAAAGCCTGTCAAAGGACCTGAAGAAGAAGTTGTAGAGCTGTTGGATGGATCTAGAGAGGGTAAGCCTGAAATAAACATAAATTTGATTAAATATCTCTCTTTGGGAACTTGCTTCAAAGCACTAGAGAAAGCTAGTGCTCCAAATATAATTAAAGCATCTCATCACCTTCAGGGGCATCTGCACATGGTAAGGTGCATGATTCTCCCTTAGAAACCGCAGAGGCATTTCTGGAGGCTCTCTGGTTTAGCCTCAAGTTTTAGCAAAAACAGCCATCCCTTTGGTCACTGAAAGGAAATGATCTTAGCAGGGAGGGCAGAGCAGGAAAGCTGGGAGTGGCCAGGATCTTTGCTTACAAAAAAGCCACAGGAATCCAACAGGGATACAGGGCTCTGTGAAAGTCCCAGAGGAATCCAGCACCGGGGAAGGAACTCTCTGCAGGATGGGCTTTGCCATCCCATAGGTACCTTCACACAGAGATCAGTCAGAGCATGCTGTGGCCAGAGAGACAGGGCTGATGTGGCACAGCAGCACAGGAGAGGGGGCTGCTCTTCCTCCAGGGATGTGTGAGAGGAAGACAGAGATGGAGAAAGAGTTCAAAGTCCCACAAAAGTTATTAACAAGGGGGAATCACAGTTTTTTTAATAAGCCAAAGCTTTTAAGTACTTTTCCAAAACGCTGTAAAAGCTCTTATCACACATTATTACCTGAAAGCAGAAACGGGCATGGCCATATGTTCACCTGAGTTTTGGGTTTAGTTTCAAGGGCCTATTAAACAGGATTAGTTTCAAAACCATTTAAACGTTTCAAAATGACCACAACCAGGACCAGCCTACATTGCTGCAGAGCGAGGTTGAAGGCTGTGCCTACACACACCCCGGCACAAACAGCAGTGGTGCCAGGCAGTACCTCAGGGCACAGACTAGAGGGGCACCTTTCAGAACCTGGATAGTTCCTGAAAACCAGGTCATTTTCCCCTGGTATTATCAACCAAGTCAACCTGACTTACTGCTTCCAGAAGTGCCATATCCAACCTGCTCACATGGAGAGAAATGACCTGCTGGATTTGAAGGAGGTATTTTTCTCACTAGCCTAAAGGTTAAAAAGAGAAGGCTCCCTTACAGCCAAGGACAAATACACCCTCCCTGCTGCTGGGACATGGGGTGTTCAGCTGAGGGACCCTCAGTGTGGGAGGACAGTTTTCCCAGGTTTGTCACAGCACAAAGTGCAGGACCTATTGCTCCAAAGAGGATGCCAATGCCAGTGATTGCACTGTGGTTGACCTGAGTTTGTCTGGAGTTACAGACTGGCTCCAGTACCTGCAGCCCAGGGCCCTCCCTGGGCATGTCCCATGGACTGCACACTCTGGCCAACCCTCCACCCACAAGGCCAAAAGGCCCTTGTGATGACCAATTCCACCACAAATCAAAGCACAAGCTGCCATCTGGCTGACAAACCACCAAGATCCCAAGTCTGCCCCAGACAGAAGGGTAACAGAGGTGCTGCTGCCCATGGGCACTGCTGGGTTCCTAAACAGAGAACAAGGCAGGGATTATGACAAAAACAACTCTTCTGCAGGAGAGGGATGCCCAGCCACATCTTTGGATGGTTCAGTAGGGTGATGGGTACGCAGCTTTTGGGTACACAGCTTGTGAAGTGCAATGACCGGACAGGTAAGGCCACTTCAGCACTGCTGGATGTGCTCCATGTGCTGAAGGGAGTGAAACAGCCAGAGATCCACAATTCAGAGTTTTCAGGTCATAACACCTTTTGTCATTATCTTGTCCTTCAAAACAGTAGATGAAAAACTTGGCTCAGTATTAAAAATGGCTAACCTGAACAAAGACTTACCGAATCTCGATTGCAGTAATGAGCTTCCTATTCAAGTACTTACAGAAAAATCAGGTTTTGTAACACTAAAACCTTCTGCAATACCATACTCTGCAGTTAGCTGGGCCATGAACTCAAACTCCTCATCATGCTCTGGAAGCATAACTGAGCTTTTGAGAGAAGTGTATTGATCTCACACCAACTCTGCTCAAAATTCAGTTTGCCAAAGCCCCCAGGCACTTCTGCAGACATTGCTCATTGCAAGGGCTACCTCCACCTTTAGAGGAACAGCCACAACACTCAGTCCCTCCATGTGAAACAGTCTATTTCACACAATTCCACACTCATGTGCTCCTTCCTAAGCATTTTTCAAGTTTGTGACTTCTTCTAATGAGCAAGGTCTCCAACCCCTTCTTAAAATGCAGAGGAAAGAAGTAACAAGTAGATTTCTTTCAGTCTTTTCCACAGCCTCCCCAAATGGTTGGGCTAAGCCTGCCCTCACTCTGCAAGCTGCAAGGACAAGAGACCTAAAATGTGGGACAAATAGACCATTTCCAGAACAAATCCACAGCCAGTAAGATTGCAGGGGAATCTGTGCCTCAAAGGAACTGGTGAATCAGAGAAAACTCAAGCTGCAGCTGAGCTTACCCATGAACAGGAAAAGCAGAGTACCAGAACTCCACCCAGAGGTGAGAAGTTGCTAAGAAAAAGCTGGTTTAGTGCACAAACCATACCAAATCTCTATCAAATCAGTTTAGAGGAGGTCACCAAGGAATATTATTTGTGGAAAAATTTCCATGGCCCAACTGTGCCAGACAGACACAAAAGACACATCCCTGCTCCTTGAGGTGTAGAGTCACATCTGAGAGCAGAGACTGGGTGTCCACCTGCTCCAAAGCCATCACCATCCCCTCTCACCACATGGAATTACCAAACCAGGCCAAGGCTGCTCCTTGTCCATCTTGCTGCTGCTGGCCAAAGGATGGGCCAGCAGTGACTGGCCCTTCTGCTTCTCAAAATCTCATGAACCCTGTCACTGAACCCTGTGGAAATAGCCACAGGAGTCCCCAGTTCAACCCACCTTGGACACTGAGCTTAGGACAAGCCAGTGAATGAGTTGGATGGACAGGCCACATTTAGGCTCTGAGGGAAGGTGTTGGAGAGGTCCTCAGCCTACTGTGCCCATTCCTTTCCTCACTATCACACCTTCCGAACATCTCCTCCCCTCCCTTAAACCCACCTCCTCCTGGGTGACAGACAATTTGGATTCTGAAACAAAGGTGATCAAAAGCAGTGTGAAGTAAAATGTCATTAAATGAATCAACTTTTTATGACCAGGTGACCTGCCTGGTGGATGAGAGGAATGCTGTGGATATGTCTGCCTGGACTTCAGCAAAGCCTTTGACACCATCTCCCATACCATACTCCTGGAAAAGCTGTGGCCAGGGCTTGGACAGGGGCACTCTCTGCTGGGTTAGGAGCTGGCTGATGACTGGCCCAGAGTGCTGGGGAATGGAGTTGCACCCAGTTGGTGTCCAGTCACTCGTGGTGTCCCTGTGCTGGGCCCAGTCCTGTTTAATATCTTTACCGATGATCTGGATGAGGGGATCCAGTCTACGCTTAGCAAATTTGCAAATGACACCAAGTTCGGGAGAGTGTTGATCTGCTGAAGGGCAGAGGGCTCTGCAAAGACATGGACAGGCTGAATCCAGTGATATCATGTTTATCAAGACCAAGTGCCAGGTCCTGCACTTTGGCCACAACAACTCCCTGCAGCACCACAGGTTGGGGACAGAGTGGCTGGACAGGGCCAGGCAAAAAAGGGACCTGGGGGTTCTGACTGACAGCAGCTGAACATGAGCAGTGTGTGCCCAGAGGGCCAAGAAGGCCAATGGCATCCTGGCCAGGATCAGGAATAGCGTGGCCAACAGGACCAGGGAAGTGATTCTGCCTCTGCTCTGGGCACTGTTGAGGCCACAGCTCAAGTGCTGTGTCCAGTGCTGGGCCCCTCAGTTTAAGAAGGATATTGAGGCACTGGAACATGTCCAGAGAAGGGCAACGAGGCTGGTGAAGGGTCTGGAGCACAAGTGCTATGAGGAGAGGCTCAAGGAGCTGGGGTTGTTCAGCCTGGAGAAGAGGAGGCTCAGGGGTAACCTCATAACTCTCTACAGCTCCCTGACAGGAGGTTGTAGCCAGATGGGGGTCGGTCCCTTCTCCCGGGCAACCAGCAATAGGAGAAGAGGACAGTCAAACTGCACCAGGGGAGGTTTAGGCTGGACATTAGGAAGAAGCTCTTTGGAGAGAGAGTGATTGGGCATTGGAATGCTCTGCCCAGGGAGGTGGTGGAGTCACCGTCCCTGAAGGTATTTAAGAAGAGACTGGATGTGGTAGAGTGCCACAGTCTAGTAGGCAAGTGGTGTTGGGTCACTGGTTGGACTTGATGATCTCAGAGGTCTTTTCCAACCTCACTGATTCTCTAACTTAAGGACCTGACTAACCAGTCACCTCCTGCCAAGCACAATTTTAGCAGCACCCCCACCTATTTGCAGTTTTATTTCACTATGCAATATCCTAATCAAATCCCAGCTCAGAAAAAATGTGTTCCGTTCAAATATTTTTGAGCTTCAGTTGAGAACTTCACACTTATCTCCCCAAAGTCAACTCATGAGCTTTCCTTGGCTGTAACAAACCTTCCTAACTCAGGGCAGAAACAGATTTAAATTGCCTTTTAAATACTTACAGTCATTTAAGGATATATAAAGGACTAAGAAATTTCCCCCCCAAACAAACAGATGACCTTTGCATAAGGGAACAGCAAAATGTTTTGCTGCTGTGGGAAGTCCCAGTCAGCTGTGTTTGCACATGCAGGATGCCATGGGCAGAGAAATCAGCAGATCCCACTTGCCATAGGCTTTCTGCCTCGGGGGTTATTTCAGCAACAGCCAACTCCCAGTTTAGAGGAAAAGCTGAACCACTGTCAAGTGCTTCTGCAGCCTGCTGAGAGTCTGGCAGCTCTTTATTAACAGTCTCTGATGAACATCTGGTTCTGCTTACTAGGCTGAGACTGGATGGGGCTCACAGGTGTAGGTGTGCCCTGGCTTTGCAGAGCTATACAGCCCAAATTAAACTACTAAGAAAACTACAGTCATAGCAAACATCCCAGTTTTGTGGTTAAAGCCCGTGGTTTGCAGAAGTCCTGCAATCAACTTAGAGGAATGGGAATGCTGAAAATCTTTCCTCACCATTACATCTTCCAAATACTCTCTTCTCCTTCAGTCTGAAAGTCAAACTACTTGACTTGTCCCAGCCCAGCGTTCAGGTCCTGAAGCATTAGCCCAAATACCCAGCACACTGTGTGGGTAAGGCTCTTCAGCTACCCCAGGGCACCCCACAGCCACCACGGCAAGGGCAAAGGGTAGCACAGAATAGATCTCTTGAGGGTCCCTTCCAGCCAAATGGGTGCAGCCAGTTGTCTGCAACATAGTTTGAACACTAAGATAAAAATCCTTCAAGCAGAGCACAGCAAGGGCAGGGAACTCATTGTCAGTGCTCCTAACCCATTACAAACAAATCCAGTTAAGCTTGGACTGCTACACAGAACTACCTAATAAAACACCTCATACAGTAGCACACCAATTTCTCAAAGCACAAAATAAGCTTATTAAAATCCCAGAGCCACATCAAGAATCAAAAGACACAGAGAGTTTCCTCTCACTGAGTCAAGGTGGAGTCTCACATAAAATATGGAACACATGCATACAGTCACCACTGCTGCAGCTGGAACCTCCAGGAGTCCTCAGATTTGGTATCACCCCATACCATATTCCATTCCAACCCAAAACCTAAAATCAGTGCTACTCTACAAACTGGTGGGAGCATCCCTGTGTCTGACAGAGGACAAGCAAAACAATGTCTGGCATCTTCCCAACACCTAGCAGCCTGGAAGAGCTGAAGAAGAAAAAATCATCAACATTTTAAGGAGCACTCGGAAAAAGCAGGCCATCCTCATTACACGAGCATTCTCCGACTGTCATTTGTAGGCTACTGCTCCATCAGCTTGAGATGATCAAAGTGCAAGTGCAACGGAGAAAGAATTTTGTCCAGTGAATGATCTTAATGACTTACCTACAGGACTAGTTGAAACCCGTTGGGAAGGTGGCCTGAAACCAGGAGCCTTGGAGTTGTCAGGATGGACATTTTCCACGTGTCCTAGCACAGAGTTATTCAGAAAGGTAGACTGAACGGTGAAAGATGGGTCAGCTGCTGCTCGGGTAGAGAGTGGACAGTCTCCCCATGCTTGGTTAGCTGGCACCTGGTTGCTATCAAAAAGACTACTAAAGTGATTGAAGAGCGTTGCTGGCCCAAAGGCAGGAGGCAATGATTTGTTTGCTGGGTTAATGTGCATCTGAGAACCGTTCATAACGTTCATGGCTGATGAAAGCTGCACTGCAGCAGGTGGACCTTGAGAAGGTGTTAAAGGAACTTGATTCGTAACAAAAATAGACTGAGGATCTTGATGGAGGTTTGCATTTGGTACCACTGAATAGAAAGAACCTCTGGACTGCATCCTGTGAGTAACTCGAGGTGCTGGTACAGCTACTTGAGGTAAGTTACTGTTGTCCTGATTATCTGCAACAACTGACCTGGGTGATGCTAAGCTTAAAGGAGCAGTTTCTGAGCTGGATGAAAACGACATCGACATGGAAGGGCTGATCTCCGCCATGCTGGTTGGCAGTATCTCTTCTTGGGCGTTACTGAGCGGCGCAGGGCTGCTCGAGGGGCGGGTTTCGGTGCCCCCCGAGCTGCTGCTGGCTGACATACTGCAACTGCTTGCGACCGAAGCTGGTGCGTTTGCAGGCGGCTGCTCCGGGGTCGGCACCTTCTCCTTGGGCACCGAGACAGCCGAGAACGAGTCCGCTTTCAGAGCGGAATGCTGCGCCTGCGGAGCGCTGGATGGCAGGAACGCCGTGGGCACCTGCCCGTTGTTTGGGGGGGCAGAGGGAGCTGAGGGCAGAGTGCTACAGGTGCTCGTCACAGTTGAGATGGCTGTGGCTGCAGCGCTCGTCTTGGGAACGCAGGCAAAGAGCTGCTTCCTGACCGAGGAGGGAGTCCGGTTACTGGTGACACACAGCGGCTGGGTGGAAGCAGCTACAGACGAGGCGGTAACGGGACAACTGGACGTAGCTAATCCAGGAGACTCTGTCTGCAAAACATTTCCATTCTGATTACCTACACGACTCGAACTATTATGCTTTGGAGAGCTGTTTGTGCTGCCAGGGTTAACTGGTCTCACTGGGAATGGTCCCCAAGTGTTCGGTGAAGGTGAAAAGGTTCCTCCAAATTGGGCCATAGGTAAGCGAGGGTGCCGGATCTGTTGCATAGTTTGGGCAGCCAGCAAGGCAAAATGAGGGTGAGAATAAGCGAGAGGAAGAGACACTGGAAAAGATGAGCGCACGTTCGCAGGGACATTCTTGTTCAGTTTGTTAGTAGGCTGGAAAGTAGATAGTGTTGATGACTGGGACGTGACGAGGGGCGGTGCTCCGAGAGGAAAGGAGTTCTTGTTGGAAGCAGTCGCAGTGCTGACTCCGGATGAGAAGTTTGCATGGATTGATTTGGTGCTCGAAGCAGGTGTTCTTATATGAGTTTTAGGAATCAAGTCTTCCAGTTCCTTGGCAGGATCTTGAATAAGGGCATTGATGAGTTGCACTGCGTATCGCGTGGACTCTGTACCACCCCTAGATTAATACAAACAGATTTATCCTTTGTAAAAGGAAGCCCCACTTTGTGCAACATTCTGTAGCCTCAATTTCATACTGATCTATTGTATATTTACTTCAGTAAGTTATTTCTTGACTTCTGTGTATCCTAAGGATTATCTTTCACGTCACCTGTCAGTGTATCTTGGCAGCAGGAATGTGTGTCCTATTCCAGTACCAAGAAGCTAAACAGGTCCCATCTTAAAAAGCAAACAAACTTCTCAATAAATGACACTGTGGGCTAACTCAAGACTTTCATTTCAAGATACTGTACCTTATGGTGATCATTCTCTCTCCATTCTTATCTTTTTGCTTATCAACATCAATGTGGGCGCCAGTGACATCTTGAATTGCCGTGATGTTGCACCCACCTCTTCCCATTATTCTAGATACGACAGAAGCTGGGACTGATAATTTCTTTGACCTATATCACAAAGATCAGAAATCTGTGAAATGCATTGTCTGGCAGTGGCTGAAGCAATATTCTTAAGTTTCAGGGCAGTAAGTGTTTTTTTGCTGATACATTCACCCTTTGGAGCCTCTCTCAAATTCCCCATCCTCAGTACCTGACAAGGACTCTCCAGAAGCATTTATTCCAGCACTATTGTAACACAGATATATGTGCCTCACACTGCTTCAGAAACACTTCTGGATTTTATCTTGTCTTGTGTACCTCTCCAAAGTGAGACAAATCCTTAGCTTATCAACCGAAATTTACATAAACAGCACTGTTTCAAATATAAAAGCCTGTGGCTTAGCTATTATAGCAAGGAGAAGGTGGCTTTCCAATGTTTTCCCAGTGATCAGCTCTGTAATACACCTGAATCCACAGCCTTTGAGTATTCACCTCTTCCAGACCTCAAGATCTGGAAGTGCAGCATCACCAATGACCAACAGTGGGTGGCAGATAGTGAAGGTGTGCAGGGCTGTGATTTAGGTTGCTGATGGAAGCCCCTGAAAGGAAGAGGCTGACGGAAGCCAAGACTTGCAGAAACAGGCTCACTGCCAGGCCACAAAGCTGTCACCGAAGTCAGTCAGTTTAGAGTTTTCATGTGATATTGGTGGGTCAGTGCAGACACACAGTATTGGGAAGTCTTGGAGCATGAGCTCTGCTTGCATCCAGACCCCAGCTGTGGTCTCTGGGCCACCACTGTCCCCAGACTTTATAGTGTGGACTTCTGGCACTCACACACTGCTTTCAGGGTTGCTAGTGATCTGCACTAGCTCAACACTGACCAATTAGAGGGGATTCAAAGCAGGTTCAGAAACCACTGATCACATGGGACAGATCCTCCCTCCACCCCCTGAAATAGCTTCACTGAGCTATTCCAGTCCTGCAAACTATTCCAGTCCTTGATCCTCAGGAAATTGTTTCTCACTTAACAGGACTTAAAGGAAACACCTTTTATTCTAAACATCTAACTATATGGAAATGTTCTAAAGCATTGCCTCATGTTGCCAAGGTGGTTTTCTCTCCCCCTCTCCTGCCAAGACAGCACACTACAACCTTTCACATCCCCAGAACCTCAGAGCATGCACCCAGTTCTATCCCAAGGCTGTTTTCTGCTTTGGGTTTTCTTCTACCCCTCCAATCCCAAGGCTCCTCTCTCAAGCCAGACATTCCCTCTCAAACCAGAGTTTCCATCATCACCTAACTTTCAAGAACACTCATATTGCTCACAGGGTCCCTGGTTGTACCTTGATCTGCTTCCACTTCCACCCATCAGGAACTCCAGGGAGATATTTCTCCTCCAGGAGAGCCCATTCCAGTGCCCAGTTCCTTCCCACCCCAACACCCTCAGTCCTTTCCCTCCCTCCCTGCCAAGGCTGATGGTGCTGACCTGGAGAAGTGCCCCAAACAGTACCTTTTTGCTCCGGAACAGCAGCGCCCTCCTCTCTGCAGCTGAAACTGCTCAATCGGTGTTGGCTGCAGAGTGTTGCTGGGGGGAGGGTCTTTCAAAACTCTGCCCACTTGCCTGTCAGGGGCAGAAGGGATGTTTGCATCCGTTACTTTGATAGACATCCCTTCTAGCTGGGGGATCACTCACAGGGAAAGGGAAGGAGAAGAATTCTTGTTGAGACCAGGAGAGGCTTTGGGAGAGGAAGCCGTGCAGCTCCCAGGCACTGCCACCAGACTTTCATGGTCACCAACAAAGCTCTTTGGCAGGACACACTTCCATCAGCCAGGGCACAGCAAACACCAGTGCAGAACTGTATGGAATGTTCCTCATGGCACAGGGAAGGAGGACAGGGTGGGTTCTGGATGCCATCTCTAGAACCCTGCCACGGCCAGAAGAGCAGACAACACCCACGTGAGCAGTTGAGCTGAGCTGGTGAGACTCGAGAGCCCCACGAGAGCTGGAGCAGCCACAGGTCAGAGACGGATCAGCTGCTGCCTGGGGGCTCCCTGCCTGCACGACTCCCCAGGAGGGGGACAGGCTGCTACCACACACCCAGCAAGGCCATGGCACTGTGGAGAGCCCCATTGGCAACCATATCAAAAGGCAGAGGCCAAACCAACTCTCCAAGGGTTCAAACACTGAAATTTTCATATTAAACTGCCTTTTTAAAGCTTTATTAAGAACAATCTGTGGCTTCCACTAATCTGAACACATTAAATCCTCTGTACAATTATGTTCTTTGCACATAGCCTGAAATTCTCCAAAATGGCCATATCTGGTCACTGCCACTGCAGAACACAAAAGCAGTAGGGTTTCCTAAGTGCACCCAAAGCATCTGACACTTGTCTGTTTGTACTGTATTCCCTTTTGATAAAGAGAACAAAAAGAGGAAAGCCAGAGGATCATTCTGGTTACAAACAGTAGATATCATAAAGGTTACAAGAAAGATACTGGGGCGCTAATGGCCATACAATAAATCCCAGTACATTTTCAAAGGAAAAGTTTTCTTTACAGAAAATCTTTAAATCTCACTGTACTTCTAAGCACTCACTTTTAGATGACAAAATTCACCATGGAACCAGTGATCAAGGTCCCTGCCCAAAGCACAATGCATTTTGGCCTTGAAGAGATCACCCACCTCTCCTCTCCTCACATCCATCCTACCTTTAGTTCATGTGCAATCATCTGCTGTAGGGCTTTTCACTGCCCTCTGCTCCCTTCCCCTTTTATCTTTACTCCACTGAATTCACAGGTAAAGAAAACTCTCGTACCAAATAAAATGTTCGTGTCATGCTGACATTAATTTAGTGAGGAGTGACTACAAATTAGGACTGCAATTGGTTTTCAAAGCACTGAAAGAGTAAGGGGGGTAGATTTTCTACAAATTAATTCAAGAACTATATAATCTCACTGGACATTCTATATTTGAGAATAATTTACAGGCTAAAAAGTTTGTGGATAGTTTTTAAACATAGAACTGAAGTCTTTACCTTCTAACCACTTCTTTCCAGCCTTCTTCTCTTTTCTGGCCTCTTTTTGGACTGGTCAGATTCAGCTTTACGTTTGGAGAGGTCAGAGGCAGGGAAACAGCCTTATAAGTAGTCGACAAAGAATTCGAATGACCTTCACCATCAAGTCTGGGAACAGAAATGTGCTGATTACAAATCACAGAATAAAATGACAGCGTAAAGTTTATGTTTCTGCAGCTTGAAACTAGTAGCATGACCTGTTTTCATTCTTATTTTCTACCTGGAGGAACTGTTGTGTGACTTTGGGGAGGCTTATTTTTCACTTTTTAGTCCAGTCTATGCCCTTCCTCCAAAATGCAGAGTGTTAAAGTGAATTAAGTAATACCAGAAGACCTAAGGACACCAAAATAAAATAGTTCACAATAGGAGGTATAGAGCCACTTAGGCACCTCCTGATTATATGTCTATTCTGTGTTCTCCCTTCTTGAAAAGCAATGTTTAGACAATAAAACTTTTAAGATGGCAGCATGTTCTCTCTCTACTATCCTAAGTTCCAGCTCTCTGATAATACGTTTGCCCAAGGCACTTGAAAGTTCTGTGGAGAACTTCTCCTCAGATAACAAAAACTGAGGCAAAGAGAACAAGAAAATGCATGTGAAAGAAAAAAACTGAGGCAAAGAGAACAAGAAAATGCATGTGAAAGAAAAGAACAAAGTCCACTGGGGGGTATCAATACCAGAATAAACTTTAAAAGCTTTTTCCTCCTTTATCTGAAAATATCTAGTTATTTTTTCAGAAGAGCATTGCTATGAAGCTCATTTCAGTTTCAATTACAGTAGCATTGTCTGTGACTACAGAGAAGAGGAATTCAGGAAGGGCATAAATTTAGGTATGATTTTCAGACTAAGAATACCTAGTGTAAGAGCCTAAAAGCACCTGCAGAAGTCAATAAATATACTAGCCCCATTTACATGTCTTGATTCCTCAGTGCACTTGATCTAACAGAAGAACCACCTCTAACAAGGAGTCAAACGTGTGCATTTAGCTGGTCCTGCTGCAGTGAACTGCACAGGACCCCAAAACTATCGTAGCAGACTTTGAATAAAAGGGCCAAGGCTGAAACAATTTGTGTTTATAGGGCAGAACATAGGCAAATTCCAGTTTCTGTCATCCCAGAACACAACCCCCCAACCAAAAAGGGCCAATGAATTCACTCTTTCTGCACCTAAGTTTAATCTGGGGGAAAAGAAAGGAAAAAGAAAAAAGAAAACCCCAGCTCTCTTCCCACTCCCAGACAAACTCCTCAGTCAGTCTAACAACAGCCCTCTCTCTTTGTCCTTCTTGATGCCAGAATGTTTGTGTTCTTACTGAAGACGGGTTCTCAGTCAGCCCAGTATCCTGCAGATCAACCCCTGTAACCTCTCCCTTCCCTCAGTGCAGGAAATGGAAAGAAAAAACAAACCTATGGAGGATCAGACTTGTACTACTGAGACATAAAAATAAACAAAGACTCCAGACCCAGATGGGATCTACCGGTTCTGATTCAGACCAATGAGCTATTCAGAAACTGGTGTTGTAAGAGTTATCAGCACAATCCCTGGCAACTGAATCATTTTCCAAACCATTCACATGGCCCCTGAACACCCCCTGAGTTTTTCTGATTCTCACCTCTGGCTCGACAAGGTTAAATCAAACTGGCCATCAACCTGGCAGGTGAAATGCTCGGAGTCATCAGCTTCTTCCCTCCTTAAAACAAAGGGATTGCAAGTCAAATCAGTTAATGATGAAAGCATAAAACACTCAAAGGTAGCAAAACTACTGCAAATGGATGATAAGTAAAGCTGGAATTTCCTTATTAAAGTGCCAGCATATTCACTTTAAAACCTATTCTAACAAAGCTGAAAATGAAACAGATGCTTAAAGAGTGCAGAGAGCCATTTTGCTCAAAGAGTATTAAAAACTAGGCAGAAACACCAAAAAATTTTACTTTTACCATTTTAAGAGGTTGTGTTCAACAAACTTGACAGTATTACTTAGGAGCTACACAAGTAAAGTAGACTCAGTCTCTCCAGGCTTTGGGAATGTCCCTGTTGGTGGAGAGCTTAAGACAGAGAAAATTTACACTGGCACAGGCAGAACCTTGTGAAACAACAGGGAATTAGCAGAGCAGTCTCACCTGGTTGGTGTTTTGGAAGCTGAGGTGCTGCTTTTCTCTTCCTGAGAGGGGATGAGCAGTGAGGCATAGCGCCGCTCCGAGGAATTCGTATCCATTGTGAAGTTCAGCTCTTGGCTCTTCCCTCCACTGCTGCTTTCACTGTTGCAGTCTGTGCTATCCAAGTTGTCCGAATCGCTGTTCCCACTTGCACCACCACCTCTTGGCTCTCCGTTTATTTTATTTTTATCTGCTTTTTGCTGTGCTAGAGATATATGCTGATCCGGCAAAATTATCTGCATATTCTGAGGAGTCTCTTTAGTTTTATTTTTCTTATTTTTTCTATTTGTGCTGGGGGTAGTCACCACATTAGCTCTCTTCTTCCCAAAGGCATTTGTGAAGGTAGTTGAAGTTGCAGAAATTCCAATTGTAGTTGTAGTAGTTGCACTTGGAGGCTCTATAGGAACTTCTTGCTCCACTGAAAGAAGAACAGTTGATGTACAATCAGAACCCACAAAACACAGAAGTCAGTGCCCTGACTGAACACACTACAGCTCAAGTTATGCTTCTTGCTGAGCTGTCAAAATACCAGCACTACATTCAGGTGTAAATCCCTCAAGAGTGAAAGACTTTCATGAACAAAGGTGGTGGTGGAGGGGAAATGAGCAAAGGAAGGGGTGAAAAAAATGAACAAAGGAGTTTTGCCAGGAACTCTGACTATGGAGCGAAGGACCAGGGCAGCAGCCATGCAACACTGCAACAGTAAGAGAGACCAGCTTTCAAACATATTCCTTGATGGTTAAAAAAGGGCACCCCCACATCTACACTGTTCATAGAAACACTTGTTCTTTACCTTCATCGTCGTTTTCTTCTTCATCATCATCTTCTTGCAGCTCCAGAGTTTCCTTAGGCTTGTTTTCTTCATCTTCTTCTTGTTTTCTTTTTTGTTCCTCTTTCTTCTTCTTTCTCTTTTCCTTCCTTTTCTCCCTTTTGGCTGCAAGAGCTTGTTTTCTGCTTTCCTCTCTTGACTGTGTAGGAGAAAAAGATTAATATTTAAACATTTTCACACAGACTAAATTATCCTTATAATTCAGATCTTCCCTATAAATCTGGGGGCGGGGAGGGAGAAAAGAGAGACCATGATGAACTAGAATGTCACATAGTGAATCATTACAGAGACACTGGGAAGACCTTATGGAACAACAGGACTAGCTGGTCCAAAAACTTCAAGGAATGACAACAAAGTAACAACCAAAACAGAGGTATTACAGAAATACACTTTTACTCATCCTCTCAGTCCTTTCTCAAATAAACATTTAATAACCTCAGTGGTATTTTTGCAGTGACATTCACATCTTTGATCCAACAGTCAGTACTCAAAAGAGTATTTTACATGAAACTGCTCTAATTTTAACCACTTTTTTAACATATGGAATCAGTCATCTATGTTGCAGTTATGCACAGCCACTGATGTGTGTTAATAAACTAACGTGGAACTTGTAAAAAATTTTAAGAACATCATAAAAGAGAGGCCACTAAAGACTGTGTAACTGCATTACTTTAGGACACTGCACAGTATTCCCAGTGAGGGAGAAGGGGATTTTCCCCACTATCTGCTCAACTCCACTGAGCAGAAGTCCATCAAATGCTTATGGATTATGACTTACACATACATAAACACCCCATGAGACTGGAGACCTCTCTTATCCCCAGATCCTCTGCTCTGAGACGATCCCAGAAAGCTACTGCCTAAAGGAACTATTGCCAAGTCCAAGCTTTCCTAAAAAGGACAATGGAGTGGTTGAAGCAGAAGTCAGTTCTAATTTGGCCCCCAGAGTTTGTACTTCACTTAAGATGTGAGAGGAGGGAACACACAGTCACAGCATGAAGACCGACTGCCCCAAGAAGCACAAAGGGAACACAGCCTAGGGGTTCACACACAGTTCAGTCCACTCTGCTACAGGACAATGCTCTACTCACTTTTTCCAGGTCTAGCTCCTTCAGCAATATAGTTGCATTCTTATTGGCTTCTGCAGCCTGCTGGTCTTTAGCTTTCACAATTGTCTCCACACACTGGTGACACTTCTTCAACAGGTCCTGGAATACAAACCTGTCTTAGTACCCCCGTAATAAACTAAAATTGAGGAGTGAGGCTTACTCTAAAACATAAGATTGGCTCCCCTGTATTCATAAACATACAAACTATTTCACAAAACCGGACTCTAAATGCTGATTTATTTTTTAAGTTCTGAATTAAAAAGAAGACATGTATAAATCTCCAAATCAGATGCATGTGAGCAAACAGTTCAGGTTTTGAATATTTAAGAACTCCCCATGTATATTTTTGGTGAAAATTCAGGACAGGGTCTTGTCCCAGGTTCCAACTCACCTTGTCTGTGATGGTCGCTATGTAGCGCATGCACTCAATGTCTGAAGGAAACTGGTTAACTTCTTTCACCAGGAACTGAACTACTTTCACGTGCCCCTAGAACAGCAAAGAAAATTCTCATCTCTTGTATACAACTGTCAACATTCATCATCAAAATACAGGTTTGATATCTCTTAGTCCAATGCAAAAGACTCATAACAAGGAAGAACATTTCTGGTGAATTGCTGTTTGGGAAGAAGGACAGTTATTGCTTGCTCAGTGCTGACAGCACAGCTACTGTTCTGCTTCAGGGTGGCAAAGACAAGCTCTTCCACAAGTTATTTCATATTTTAAAATACAAGGACCAAATCAGGCCCAAGGACAGAGGCAGATCTTCACACTTTTAGTAACAGCCAAGACAATACTTTTAGACACCATCTGTCATCCAATCCACTCTATTGCCACTCACACCATGGACCTAACTTGGATTGTTCAGTTACAAGGTAAGTCTGACCAGGGAACTGAGCCACCTGCATGTTATCCTGGCAAGCATATTCCTTTGCTACTGGGATACACTGAGCAGCCACACAGAGGACTCAACTTGTGTTTCTGAAGTTATGTGAAAGCAAGGCAGACAGCAGTGGCGTGCTCAGCATTGCTGTTTGTCAAAAATGCTGCACACTTATTTACTGTTTTGTTAAAGGCAAAGCAGCTACAGCTAATAAATTCTTATGCTCCTTGCATCCAACACCACAACTGATGCAACCACCACAAAGCAACATTCTTCCTGCCAAGAAGAAAAGGCAGTAGGTGACAAAAGAGCTGACTACACAAAGTGTCCCACCACAACAAATTAGGAAGAGAACAGGAGAAGGACAAATGAAATGGGACAGCTTATTCAAGACTGGTATTGTGTTCACCTCAAAAGCAGGACTGAAACAAGCAGTACAGTTCAGAAAAGTAGAGGGTACTGTGGAAACCTCAAACCAGCAAAGTTTCAAACATTTTTGGACAGTGTACAACTGGAAATAACAAAATGAGTAAGGTTTATGGAACAGTTTTTCACCTCTCAAAAACTGGATTTGTGTGAAGCACCGCAATTACGATTACTTTAAGGCAGGTATTTTATCAAAATATTAATTCTGCCGTGTTACATTTGATTCTTCCAAAGCCAATCATTCTGACTGAAGCCCAAGAGATAAGCACTGTTTTGAAAACATAGAGGAACTTGGCCTCCTACCTTGCGAAATGCTGACATGAGAGGGGTGATTTTCCGATTATCTGCAGCATCCACGTCTGCTCCTGCTTGCACGAGCAGCTGCACCACGTCGTAGTGCCCACCGTTAGCTGCCAGCCACAGCGGGGTGTTTCCTTTCTTATTCCGGACATCGATGTGTGCTCCTCTGAAAACAGAGCATAACGGGGCATAAGTCAAGGTGGGACAAAGCAAGATCACAGTTGTACAGAGTACAACTGGATATAGGACTTTAATAACTGAAATATAGTGGCTAAATGTAAGAAATTCTGTCTGTGAAATTTGCTGTTTCATTGGCAACATAGCGATACAGGGATCATTTAAACCTCCCTGATGGAAACAAACACTTCATGCCACCTACTACACCACGCTGTGCAACCAGAAACCTTTAAACTATCATCAGTGTGGTGACCACCCACAGGGCAAAGCAGCCCCTTGAGATTTAAGCAGCACAGAAGGTTGTGTTTGAAAAGCTCAAGACCCACTTCCAGGCTTTGCCCCACATGCAACAGTGAGGATGAGCAGAAGAAATGTGTCACTAATCATAAAGTCATGGATGGTTTGGGTTGGAAGGGACCTTAAAGGTCATCTCGTTCCAACCCCCTTGCCATGGTGTCACCATGAGGTCAGGTTGCTCAGGGCCCTGTCCAACCTGGCCCTGAACACTTAATAAGATACGATTTACCGATTAATGAGGAGCTCGCAGAACTTGTAGTGACCCTTGTCTGCTGCAATGGTTAAAGCCGTGTCTCTTGAGGAAGGCACAGGTGGGGCATTCACATCTGCTCCTTTATCAAGGAGAACCCTTCCAACCTCTGCATAGCCCCCTGAAGCTGCTTCCATCAGAGGTGTAAGACCAGTCTGTGCAAAGAGAATGAGTTATTCTGTGAAATCTGTAGAATATACTTTGGATAAGACATAAATGATTCCTACAAAGGGAAATAAGATTTTTTTTATTTAGCTGCTTATATGTAGTTTAAGAGCCTAACTTCAAGCAGTCTCTGACTCAAAAATACCCAAAAACCCCACAAAAAGACCCCCAACGACAAAACAAAACACCCACACACAAACCAACCAAACAAAACCAACCCAAAAAACAGATACTCTTGGGCTTTGGTTTATACAAACCCAAGTAAATTGTTGACTAAGAACCACCAGATACCTGTCTCAACAGCAAAAGCAAAATTTATAACAGGATCTCTACAACAGAGGTTAGAACAGATTCAAATGAAGACACAAGTGTTTCTACAAAAATACTGAGAAACTGGCTTTACAGCTTTTCTCTAGCCTCCCTTAGCACTGAGACTGATCTGGGCCCAACTTAGTTGCCAGGCCAGACTGTTAAATAAACTTACACCAGCTGCTAACATGCCCAACTGACCATTTGAGAGCTGGCTTTTATCCATATCCCCTTTTCTCCAGCCACAGTCATTCCAGAAGCAGGCGGGGTAGACAGACACAGCAATTATTTCAGCAGCCTTAGGAGTTACCAAAAATTCCTTTGTGCTGGGGAAATCAGTCTGGCTGTCTACACAAGCTTTAAGCTTGCTTTATGGCAGGAGACACAAAGCTGTCCCAGAGCACCAAAGGATGGGACCTGTGGAGCATTTCAGAGGCACAGAAGGTCACAGTACTGAAGCCACGGGTTCTACAGCAACGTAAAATCTTTACAAAAAGTCTGACTGCACTACTTCTGTTGTAGACAAGAAGTCTGTTCTATAAGAGAATCACAAGCAACACTATTCTCTTCCTGCCTAGACTTCACTTGTACGTAAAAATATCTGTTCTGTTAACGAGCATCAAGTTTAGACAAGAGTGAATCTGAGTCTCATTATGAACTCAGAAGGACCAGTCAGCTTTTCCCTAACGCAAAAAATTCATCACTGATGGTTTTTTTTTTCTTTAAAGAAACCAAACTCACTTCAGAACATTTAAATGCTCTGATGTAATAATTCCTTTGAGCCAGAGAGGCTCAAAGTAACAGGAACTTTGAAGAAACTTGATGACTCAGAGGCAATAAGTCATAAGGAAAGGTGACTCCCCCTCTTACCTTTGCCCTGTGCTCAACATTGGCCTTCCTGTCCAAGAGCAGACTGACCACCTCTGCCCGGCCCTGGAAGCAGGCCAGGGTAAGGGCTGTGTTCCTGTTGGTCTCAATTTGGGCATTAATATCTGAGCCCATATCAAGCAGCAGCTTCACGGCAGGTACGTGGCCATTCATAGCAGCCAACATCAGAGGAGAAATTCCCAGCTTACTCCCAGTCCTAAGGGAAAGAAACAAAACTGCAGTGCCTGGAGCTGGAGGAAAGCTCTGGGACAACTAAAAGTATCCAAGAGCAACAAAACGCCAGAAAAGAACATATAAACTATATAATTACAGACACTGAGCTAAAATAGCAGCATTTTTAATTGATTAGGAAAAACCATAAGAGGAACTATACGCAATAAACGATTGCAGTTTATAAACAAGGAAAATACATCTCAGCTTTTAGACATTCTGATGGCTGAAGTACACATAAGCCTTAAGCTACATGTACTAAAAATCAAGGCTGCATCTGATTCATTCAGAGAAACACATGGTTCTCGCACAGCTGCAATTTTAACTTTCTCCAGATAAGAGTTCTCTCACTCTCTCTCTAATGGTAGAATATAGATAAGCTTTCTTAAAATGAGTAGAGAAGAGGTTTATGAGACACAGCTGGTAAATTTGTTCCTCTTCCTGAAAGAGATGTTTCAAACACACAGAGCTGCCCCGAGTGCTTTGGCTGGTTCCTTTACCCAGGTCTGCTGGAAATAGTTTGACTTCCAGATCTCAGAATGGTGGAAAAGGGAATGAGAAAGAATAGGTCTGCCTGACTTAAAACCGAGGTATAAGTCGGATGAAGTTTATGATAGTTAAAGACAATTTAAAAGCACTAAGATAACATGAATATGCATGATAACATCAGTGTAGAAAGGCTGCAAGGAGGTCTAAAAGCACCTGAGAGTCCAACCTGTGCCTCAGTGTGGAGCCACAACGGGGTGTCTGTGCCACGCTGCAGCTCAGCTGGTTACATGGTACATTACCTGGAATTAATTTCTGCCCCAGCATTGAGAAGAATCTTGATGATATTAACATAGCCCCCAGATGCAGCAAGGCTTAATGGTGTGTAATCAGACACATTCCTGTGTTCTTTATTTGCTCCCCGGGCCAGCAGCAAATCAACAACCTGAAAAAACAGACATATTGTGGCTTTTGCTATTATCCAGGGAGTGAAAGGATGTTATCACAAGTTCAAACTTTCCAGTGTGCTACCATTTTCCCTTGTCAACAGACAAGATTCCACAGGAATATCTCTACCCTCTTCTATTTGACCTTTTCCTATCTCTGTACGGCATCCTCAGCCCATGACCACACCTGCTGAGCACTTCTCTGCCAGAAAGATTATTTTACCTACACAAAAATGCAAGGCTTTAAAGTGAAGCTCTTCCTGTGAACCTTCAATTTTGCAAACAAGGGATCTATCCCACTCCCATTACGTCTCACACTCTGTCAGAAACTCACACAACTTTAATTCAAATGGCACTTGAGACAATTTTGACCACCTACGTTACATGGGAAATACAAAAAAACATGTGGTAAAAATCAGAGTGACTGCTGTCAGTGGACGCAGCATGAGGAAGGACACCTCTATCAGAAGTTGCTTAAGAGAAATAAAATGGGGAGAAATTAAAACATTTTGGGTGATATACTGTACTTCAGTGCACCTCAATTAACTACTAACATAGGCTAGGTGATTTCCAAATATGCCAGAAATAAGGCTGCCTCAGAAATTGTTAAGCCAGAAATGTAAGAGGTAGATACTGGCATAAGGAAAAAAAAATAAAGAGGAAGAACAGAAGACTTGAGTTGTTCAATACATAATGCTGCCACAGGCCACACTGATCTTGCCTTTTATTTGTGAGGACTTTTACTGTTAAAGATCTGCAGTAGAAAGGTAAAATGGAAACTTTCCAATTTTGGCCAATTTATTTTAATCTTTAAATTAATCTGGCACAGACCCCCTGGCCATCTCCATGCCATCTTCTATACAAGTACGCACATGACCGAGGCAGGAAGGATTTAGCAAATCTTATTTGGATAACAACAACAACACAAAAAATAAAGTCTGACAAAAACCTGAAACATCCTTAAAAGAGTGGTACAATGTGTCCTGCATTGCATCTGCACTTCTCAGCCCTGAAGAGATGTACTGCCCACACAAAACGCCAATTTCTGTCCCTCTGTGCCTGCACCAGCTGTTTCAGTTTTGAGAGAAGGAAGTATCCAGTGAAAAAAGTTATTCAATAAATATCTCTGCCTCCCTCACAGAAGACCTTACCTTGTGAGGATACACTGACTGAAGAAAGATCACAAGTGATCAAAGTGACTACAACCATTAGCTAAATAAAAGTGGGACAGGGCAAAAGAGAGAGGAAAAAAAGCCTTAAATTTCTTCTTCCTTTCTTAGAAGAAGAAACAGCCTTAAATTAGTTACACTTCACACAGGTGAAAAACCTTCCAGAAAAAAAGAAGGATTTATCATCAACAGAAGAGTCCCAATTCTGTACAAAACCCCCCCATCTACAAGAAACAACTCGAGCCCTTTGAGGACATGTGTCTGTACCTCCTGGCGTCCACCAGAGCATGCCAAGGAAAGCGGGGTATCCTTTGTGCGCTCAGACTGGGCTTCTATATCCCCACCTTTGTCCAGAAGAATTTCCACGACACCAACATGTCCAGCAGTTGCAGCCAGAATCAAAGGCGTAAAACCTAGTAACATGACATCGTGTTAGAGGAATCCTGAGTATCTCAGGTGTATTGTTAAGGAGCAGAAATGCACAGAAGGGTTAATTCATCATGAACTCTATTGATCAGACTGGGGGTTTCCTGGTCTAGGCCACAATCTCAGAGCCTTTCCCAAACCTCTTTTGCCCCTGTCACATCAAGGCTCCGACTCCAGCCAAAGGCTCTTATCTAAGCAATGCTTGCAGTGATCAGTCTGGATGAAGTTCTGACCAATTCCTCTCTTTGGAGAAGCCGTGATTTCCTGCTTAATTCCTATTCAGTAAAGCTCCCACCAGCGACCACATCTGCCCTGTGTGTGTGGCTGATTGCCTGTGATTGGTGCTCAAGCTCCAAGGTGTGTTGTGTGATGGTTTGGTTCTTCCAGCTTTAAGAGATTTGAGATGTTGCTGAGCTCTGTCACTGAGAACAGCGATACCAACCTGACAACTGTTACCCTTCAGCTCTGTCAGCCCAGACTGGATGGCCACCCCACCAGCCGTAGCTTGTCAAGATTTTTTGCAGAGAGTGAATCATAAAGGCAGAAGTGCCTCACATTTCACAAGTGTGTTTAAGATCCTGCTCAGGTGAATTTCCTTTCAAAAATGCAGGTACAAGTGCACGTAGTCTCACTGTCTTTGTATGGCCAATGTCACTACATGAAGTACAAGAATACTTCTTTTGCAAGCTCTGGTAACTTTCTGAAGCTACGAATCCCAAATACCATTTTGAAGTTTGCTGTTTCAAGTTGCAGTTGGTGCTCAGGCTGTGCTACTGTTCCAACTCACCCTTCTTGTCTCTGTGTTCAATGTTGGCACCACGTGCGATCAGCACAGACACAAGTTCCTCGTGCCCTCCTGCACACGCCAGGGTCAGAGCAGTGTCGTGATTGCTCTCAGTCTGCACCGTGGGGAAGAAGCAGATATTCAGAAATCAAAAATTAAGAGAACTGCAGGATTTCAGGAAGCAAATCCACTCAAACCCAGCTACAATTACTCACATGTGCATCGATGTCCACCGAGGGGTACATGGGGAGCACGGACTGGGAGGGCACATTGCTCGATGCCTGCGGGCAGGGCTCGGGCGTCGGGGACTCCGTAGTGTGTGAGGAGCTGGTGGAGCCACTGGGCACTCTGCTGTTCACAGCTGAAAAGTAACACCAGGATGTTAATCCATACTTAGGAATGCCATATTTTTATATGAAAAACATTAAGTCCCGTAAAGCTCCAATGGTGCAATATCAAAACAGTAATAGGGGAAACAAATTATGTGTTCCTACAAACAAAAAGCAGCTTTCCAGCAGTTAAACAGTGTAAGCATCGCCTCCAAACTGTGCTAAGTTAGGAAATAGTTTTATGAATTAGTCTGTATGCACTGCAAGTGTGAATTATAAAAGTGATTAGTTATCCTTTTCAAACAGTAACCTTCACTGTTAAGA
The DNA here is from genome assembly GCA_035583185.1 of Anabacerthia variegaticeps. Lineage (NCBI taxonomy): Eukaryota > Metazoa > Chordata > Aves > Passeriformes > Furnariidae > Anabacerthia > Anabacerthia variegaticeps. Next base: position 2,704,441 of record JAWWEW010000028.1, read on the forward strand.
GTTCAATCATAAGCTCAGTCTAAGCAGGCAAATGATGTATCACTAACACACAAACCTAATGTTCAAAAATACAAATTTACTCCGGACTTTCAAAATTTTTCATGTACGGGTTAGAGCACGCTTAGCCTCCAGAGAAGTGTTTCAGAGCAAGATGACTGACAGCAACTCCCACTATTAAACATGTCTCAGAGTCAAACCAACCCAGGAAGGCAGAAGGGAAGGAGACAGGAGGGGGCAGTCAACAAAAATAAGAAAGCTGAAAACTGTCTGTGCTCCCTAAAATTCATCCTGATTGATGCACAGCCTGTGAAAGATGCCATCCTGAAGATCCAGCGCAGCTCAGTGATACAGGGAATGCAACTTTATCTTCTTATTTTTAAAAAAAAAAAAACCAAAAAAAAATTGATAATTGAGAATTGGGTTTTTTCCACCTAGTTTTAAACAAATAAGCAGAGAAATCTCCCTGTGTGTATCCACTATGGGGCCAGGACCTCTGCCTGCCTCTGTGGCCAGATGAGAGTCCAAGGGGAGCCTGGATCCCTGAAGGCTCAGCTAGGATTACCTGCCAGGAAGGTCTAACACACACTATCTCACTCGTTAAAATGCACTTTAGTTACAGTAATTCCTGCTGATAGAGCAGCTGGATTTGACAAGTATTGTCACTGCTGGATTGTCAAATGTCTCTATTGTACAGCCTCATCAGACAGAGCACCTGGTGAGCTTTAGTTTTTCCGAAACACACAGCATTTTGCAGTATTCCTGGAAGAAGCAATGAAGGAAAACACTAACAACTATAGGTAAGAAAAAGCTGCAGCATTTTGCTTTTGTCCCAGTGTTTCAACCATTAAACGAAGACAAAGGATGAACACAAACCTGTGTATGACTTGGAGGAAAAGTTTTGCAAACCTTTCCCAGCTCAACCTTACTCATTCCATTGACAACACACCAGCAATTACTCACAGGAAAACAGTGTAGGTGGGAAAGTCTTAGAAAATCCCCAACACAACCACTAATACTCTAATTAAGCCTATGTGTGACAAGGGAAACACAGACCAGAGCACAGTTAGATGGGTCACTTCCATTGGGTTCTGGAAAACTGGTGGGGATTGTCACTGAAATTTGGGAAGATGGCAGTTTCCAGCTGTATCTTTAAGTAAAGCATTTTCCTTGGTGCATTGGCAAAACCAACGTTAACATTTGGTCATCACATTTAAGCAACAAACTATTGGATCTTTTTTCCCTTTACAACCTTCATGAACAAACCAGGTTTGTATTAAAAGTTTCAAGTACAAAAGCTCCCACTTCATATGCTCTCTATGGATTACCACTTACAGCAGCAATTCTTTCCTTGCTCAATGCACTGAAGTGCATTATAATAACTGGATTTCTAAGGATTATTCCATCCAAAATACAGGACACCAAATCACCCTGTTAAGGACTTATGTTAAATCAAGTTGGTCCTTTCCTCATGGAAGTCACAGGCTCAGTGTTTTCAGATTCTTGAAGCTACAGATACATGTAAAACCACGTGCATGTGCTGTGCATGCAGAGCAGGGTGTGCACTGAAGCCACTTTAAGGATCCTTAATGTAAAATATTCAGCGTTGCTGTTACAGGTTCCACAAATTCTCTATATTTCACAACCATGACTGAAAATGTCCAAGTATTTCTTGCATACTTTAGATTTTCATCAGGTGCTTGAAACATTTGAGTGTGTGTTAAGCACTTTACATGCACAGAAACAACAATGTCAAACATGAGAGAGAACACCAAAGGCAGTAGAAATGCAGATAAACCCTGTACTGATATCCCAATTAAAGTAAAATCTAACAACAAATATTCCTACAACGTCCACCTTTTAATTATCCCCTCTACAACTGTCAAGTTCACAGAATTGCAGGATTTTTCAAGGTGTCAATTTTTATGCCCTCAGTGTGGTTAGCAAGCTGGGCCCACGGAGCAGCAACATAATTCATGCGTGGAGCAAAACACACCTGAGAATTTCTGCCTTCAGTTTCACGAGGCTGATTCAGCTCAGCCCAAGTTACACAGCAAAATACAGATTCTTCACTTAAAGAAGACCTTGCAGCAATGGGTCCAACATGGCATTAATGTGGAATGCCTGTGGCACTGCAGCTCAGCAGTGAGGACAGCACTGGCACTACCTGTGACTCCAAGGAAAGGCTGGCTGGAGGGGACAAACACACCATGCCCCCAGGGAAAGGCTGGCTAGAGGGGACAGACCCAGCTCAGGTGGATGAGCACCTCCAGCGTGTCTAGACTGCACCACAGGATTTTCATGGACTAGAAAAATGTGCGGCCTTCACCCTCCGAGGAGAAAAGGGGAGAACTTCCCAACATGCAGATTTGCTTCTTAATGAATAGGTGTTTTGTCTCCTCACCAGGAAGGGCACTTTTGGACACAATAATAGCCAGGCTATGATTAAAAAAAAATAAATTAATTTTCACACTGATTTTCACATAACATTGATGCTGTGACATAGGTTATGTTTCCATAGACTTCAATACTTAAAAGACATGTTTAAAAAAAATATCCTACACATGACAAAATCCAGGTTTCCTCACATTTTATGAAAGGCTTGCAATGTTCCCACAGGTCTGTCTTTGTATCAGTGTGAAGTTGAACATTGGTCTCCAAAGACATGGATGATTATTTCCCAAAGTTATGAAAAAATATCAAAGGAAACATGAATAAAACAAAAGAAAGCAAAAACTTGTCATTTTATACAATATAACTCCAGATGCATTTACAGAACCTGGAGCAAAGCTCTGGATGAGATTTCAGCTGTAGGTTGAAACTCTACCCAACTGCTGCCATGCCATGAGCATGGACATTCAGGAATACTGGGCTTGGATTTCACTTTCCCCTTCCTCAAAGGAACTGGGATTTTTAGGCCAAAGAGAATCATCCTTTTTCATGCCTGAGCAGCCTTTCAGCTTGTCCATGCAGTTTCTCAGTAACCTGCTACTGCACAGAGGCATTTGTACATTGGCACCTGCAGCTCCTGAGTCCCCCTTTCTCACTCTGGATTATCCAGTAATCAGTTTTACTCCAAACACCAATCCTAAACACAGTAACTCAGATGTCACCTTCTAAATCATTTTAAAATACCACAATTCTCTATCACCAACTACAACCAGAATCTCAGACCCAAATACCAAAGTTTCTCAGAAGACACCTGAAATTTCAATTTAGAAACATGAGCTTGCAGAAGGAAAGTGGGACAGAAGCCTAAAGATACCAGCTGAGTAAAAGAAATAAAAATATTCCAAATAGAGACAAAGCCCACCAACAGAGAAAAGACAGTTTCTCATCTTCAATACCCTCAACCAGAAAAAAGCCTCAATTCAGATACTACCAGCTAAGAAATCTACTACAGTAAATGCAGAACTTGAACTGAAATGAAGCTCAAACTATGCAAGACAAGAAGCTACAAGAAACCAAATAGTGAGTAATTAAAACGGTAGATGTGTTCCAAACTAATGTATTGCTTGCCCACTCTAAACTGCACCATGTCTCTGGTTCTTTTGTAAACCCAATTAAAATTTTGACTGCAGTAAGTCACATCTTCAGCACACGATTAGGTACAAGATTTTTGTATCAGCACATCTAAAAACTCCGTTACAAACAAAACATCCTGGAGTGGAAAGAGATGCTTTGTTTCTAGGCTTCAGCTGACTTTCCAAAGGTACTTGGTTATGTCTGTGTGGCTTTATGGGAGATGGGACACAGGGACGTATCTGCCCACGACTCCCTGCCCGGCAGCTGCCACTTTGCACTCTGACATCCACGATCTCAACACTTCAGAGCTGACAGACTGTGCCAGACATAGATAAATGGTAAGATAAATACTCCATTTATGGATGTTGTCACTGTTCAGTTGGTCAGCAAAATGCAGATTTGTGGCTTCACAGAAATGCAGATTCTCCCTTACAACTGGTCCCAACTGAGACTTGGAAAAACTTGCCTCTTACACCGTAAGATCACAGAATGGCTTGGGTTGGAAGGGACCTTAAAGCCCATCCAGTGCCACCCCTGCCATGGGGACACCTCTCACTAGCCCAGGTTGCTTCAAGCCCCGTCCAACCTGGCCTTGGACACTTCCAGGGATGGGGCAGCCACAGCTTCTCTGGGC
>JAWWEW010000028.1:2708696-2776695 GCA_035583185.1 Anabacerthia variegaticeps
GCAGCGAAGGGTTGTCCTGAGAAATCACGGAATGGGTTGGGTTGGGAAGGAGCTTAAAGAGCATCTCATCCCACCCCCTGCCATGGGCAGGGACACCTCCCACCAGCCCAGGGTGCTTCAAGCCCCGTCCAACCTGGCCTTGGACACTTCCAGGGATGGGGCAGCCACAGCTTCTCTGGGCAACCTGTGCCAGGTCCTGCCCACCCTCCTAGGGAGAAATTCCTTCCCAATATCCCATCTAACTCTGCCCTCTGGCAGTTTGAAGCCATTCTCCCTTAATCCTGTCCCTCCAGGCCCTCTCCTGTCAAAGTCCCTCTCCAGCCCTCCTGGAGCCCCTTCAGGCACTGGAAACAACTCTAAGACATCCCCAAATCCTTCTCTTCTTCACCAGCTCTCCCACCCTGTCTCCAAAGCAGAACTGCTCCAGCCCTTGGATCATTTTCATGGCCTCCTCTGGATATCATCACTAGTATGAGCAACAGGAAAAGCTATTTCAGGGCAGAGAGAAAAAGCATTTCTGTTCCTCTGAAGCAGCTCCCATCCAAACTGGAACACTCAGCAGGAACAGAGATGTTCATACCTCTTTGAAACCCAGAGTCACTCACCACCATCACAGCAGCTCCAGCAGTGGGATTAAGGGGACACAACCTCCCTAAGAGCCAGGCTTCCCAGGCACCATGCACAAGACCCTGAACCATTTTTCTTGGATCTATAGCACGTAAAAATCAAGTCTTGTGACAGTTTTTACTGCTCAAAATTTACTTTAAAAAAATCAAGGACCAATTGGTAAGTTTGTAGAAAAAAGTCAAGTGCACTTTAAACAGGGATCAAAGAGTTTGGAGGATGAGTTTGTTTTTACATGGACAAAATCCTACTATATTTCAGATTTAAAATTTCTACAGAGATCACTTTTATGCAGTCTGGATTTAAAAAGTGAGAAAATGATCTATCTCCCAACAATTTTTTTTGGTGGGAGGATGGAAGTAAAGCAAACTTAGGAATTTCAAGAAGAAAATATATTTCAGTGAGGCAACATCAATACACTTTTGCAGAAGCCTCTTTAATTCACCACCTCAAGTTTCCTTAAGTTGCATTTCTGTAAATGTAGCTTCTAACAGTTGCAGAAGAGGGTGCTATTTGTAGTTATTTACAAAATTAGTAAATCTCACTTCTTAGCAAAAAATGTCTTTCATTACTGAGCAAAACCAGTAACCAGTTTAAGAAAAGGAACCAGTATCTTTTCAAGGGTTCTTTAATTATTTTTAAGATAGTTTTTCCGGTGGTTTGCAGTCTTTGCTTCGCACAGCACAGTTCTCACACTGCAGCACTTTTCATTTCTGGATGTAGCACAGTTGGTGACCACGAGGGGGTACAGACTCCACAGCCTCGTGCTAAACACATTCAACACTCAGCAACAGCAACTACTCCGAAGATCAAGACCTCGTTGATCACGTCTTGCATTAACCATTCAAACCTTCCTCCTCACACGCTCCAGTACAAAAACTTGGGAGTAACAAAAATTGCTAATGCTTTCATGTTGGCTGAGTATCCTGTAAAGCACCATGGAGCAGATGCCAGAGCAGGGGGAACTAACACCAGTGCTCTCTAAAACAAGAGGCTTTACTGGAATTACATCAAGGAGCAGATGGGAGCTGGCACAACCACCCCACTGCTCCACTGACTGTGGGTTCCATGGGAGGTTGCAAAGTCACAGGTAGTCTCAACTTGCATGAGCTTGATGCAATTACCACTCCAAAGGCTCCCAGGAATGGCTGGCCACAGATCCCACCAACACTTCTACCACCTTGACAAAAACTTCAGACGACAGGGCAGCAACTATGAAACGGCAAGGGCAGGGGGAGACAGACAGCAAAATAATGGGCAGGGGGACAGGCACAAGGTACAAAGAAAAGTTGAAAAACACTGAATCAAAAAAAACCAAACGAAACTACAGACCAAACAACACTGGCTATATCCTACATACCTCCAGCAGCAAACCTCAATCCTAGTCAAATCCACGAAATGAAGTCACCCAAAGTGAGCCCTCTTTTTGCACAAGGGGACTCAAACACCCTGATGTGTGGAACTCCCATTCCTCTTCACACTGTACCAACACGTGGAAGGATGTTGGGGTTTTTGCTTTTCCTCCAGCTAACAGGACATGGTTTTGCCATGCGGAACATCTAACCAGCAGATATTCCCACACAAGCAGGCTTTAGCAGGGATTCTGCAAACATAAGCCATCAGGGAACGGAGCAGTTGTGTGGATTCCAGGCTGTGTTTAAGCTCCGGCAGGAAGGAGAGGGACACATTTGTCCTTAAAAGTGACAACAACTTGGTTTTTTCTAGAGATGGCTACCACATGGAAGAAAGTCACTGAGGTATAAGCCTGCACAGAAAATTCTACAGAAGATACAAATCTGCCATGCTTTCCAGTTTCCTAATGGACACTACTAATGATGAGGCTTTTCAAAGAAGCACAGAAAAAGATGAGGCCAAAGGGGCTAAAACAAGTGTCCAGTACAGGAAGTTTTTGCACTTTGGAAAAAAAAGGTATTTAAAAGTCTCATGTTAGAATTGGAAGTCACTGTTAGGATTAATAGCACTGATCAGGAACTTTATTCTCAAGCAAGTATTCCCAAACTGGAAAACCCCAAGACGTATTTGGAGGGAAGGAGAGAGAGGGAAACTGAGCACACAAATTAATGCAAAAATAGGTATATTTCTTAACCCACCTGCTATTAGGTCATCAAGAGTGTCGGTAAGCGTCTGTGCTGGAGTGGCAACCATTAATCCGTCTGGTTCTTGAACTAAGAGCCCCTGCCCAGCAATTTGCTGCTGCTGTCCTACATTCTGCTGATTCCCTAATGCTTTCTGAAGTTCAAGAGACTCTGTCCCATTATAACCTAAGTTACCAGAAAAATTACATTGCGGTGCTGGCAAAGGCTGGATAGGGACAAACTCTATTTGTTCAGCAGGTGGTGGAGACTGGTGTTGCTCATCATCTTTAGACAAGATTGTGTCAACCTGAGGTAACCCTGAAAAGTTATCCTCTGGCAGACCCTTATCAGCTTCCACTTCTGGGAAGACCCCTGTAAGTGAGCACTGCTGCTGCAGGGCAGGTGGTGTGTCTGTCTGACCTTTGGTCTCCAAATATTCTTTGGTAAACTGCTGTTGGGTTTTCATCTGCAACTGCCTTTCCACCTTCTGCAGCTCCTTCAATATTTTCTTCTTCTTCTGTACTTGTTCTTCTCTGTTCTTTTTAAGTTCTTCAATCTTATCTTTATTTAAAGGTTCACCTTGAATTAATTCCAATGATTTAAGTTGTGCTTTTTCAATAGCACTAATTCTCTGTCCAAGTTCATTCAGCTTGCCTTCAGTCTCTTCTACTATGCATTCCAAGGGCTGGTATGGGTGAAAAGGTGGCAGTAGGTCCTTATCTGCTACCTGCAGGGAACTTGACTTCTGCTTGGATGCACCTAAGCACATGAAAAATGTTTGAAAAAATGCCATGCTGAAGATACCCCAAACCTCCCCTCTCACCCACCAAAAATAAAAAATTTAAAGAAAAAAAAAAAGAAAGAAAAAAAAAGTATCTTTACAACTAACACTGCACATCTGTCAAAGCACAGAAAGGCAAACCCTACACTCCATGTTAAGACAAGAAAGGACAAAGAATATATCTGGAATTTTCAATATTGATCCTCACATCCCTTTGAACAGCTATTTTAATCTTAAGGAATAAGGAACAGTTTCTGACATACATGACAATGCACCTGGGAAGGGAAATCTGCAGGAAGAGCAAGGCAATTCTACATAATTTACTGAGTTACCAAAGTTCTTCTGTGTGTGCAGAGCAATTAAACTAAGGCAATTTTCCAGAGGCTGACACTTCCAACAGCAAATTTACAAGTAAGGGTAGTCTATAGTTGAGAGCAGACTAAGCTGACAGTAAGATCAGCACTTGGCAATAGGATTTCTCCAAACACTGTAACATTCACCTTTACATTACAAACAGAATCCTGCCACTGCAAGCTTAGTGCATACAAATGGATTGTGGAGTTCTAGCACCTTTTCGAAAGTTCTGGGACAAAACTAACAACAACCTGCTCAACCGCCCTTCCAGTAACAAATGAACTATTCTATTCTATTCTATTCTAAACAATTCTATTAACAATTCACTATTAAGGCTTTAAAACTAACCTTCCCCAAGGCCCACCAAGCCAGGGCAGCACTGCCCCAAGTGTTGACTGTCCTCAAGCAAACCCATGGCTGCTTTCCTGAAAGCAACATCTGAGAAACACCAGTCACATCTTGCTAAGAGGAATCTATTAAGTGCTGAAATTTTAATTATGACTTCAGTGTCAGAAACTTTAATTAAAAATGTGCAAGGTTTTAGCCTGATCAAATAATCCTCTGCACTTACACTCTGCTATACAGCGATATATGAAGCCTTAAACCATAAAAAAAAAAGGGAACAAAACCTCGCAGTTTTACAAAGGAGACTCGCACAATTAATCATTAAAAGGGGAACTAAAATTAAGTACAGTTTGAGTCATGGTTTCATAAAGTTACCTAAACATCACACAATTAAATCACAGTCTGAATGCAAGAACTAGGTCCCAGATCAGTCACCAGCTCTGGAAGGATTAAGTTTCCTAAAACACAGTTCTATCTCTCTCTAGGCCATCCTCCATCAAAACACTAATTCACAAGCAACTTCAACTTGCATTGCTGTCAAAAGAGGAGTCACACATACCTCACCCTGAACCGAATCTTTTTGGGAAGAAGTAATTGTAAAAACAAACAAATGTGAGGTTTTTCTCTTATAAAGAAAAAGAAAAAATGCTGAAATAGAATTGAACCAACTCTGTGCTGAATACCTTCACCAGACTCCCTGGAGTGAAAGCAAACCATATCTAATTTTAAGGGAAAAAACAAGAACCTTACTAAGCCCAGCAAACAGCTCAACATCCCCCAGCCACTGGAGACACCCTTCAGGATGCTGCTCCTCCAGCTCCATCCTCTGTGCAGGTCAGTAATTCCAGCTGAGCACCTCTCCCCACCACTACTGTTATTTTGTCTCTGAACCATAAATGAGCCCCCAGACAATCTGTCAGCAGAAAATAAGCAATTTGGGTGACATTCAGCAACCTCTTGCCCAGTGCTGGCTGCTGCAATCCATGGCTGCTTGGCCTTGTCATGCACTCAGAGTTTACACAGTTATCCTTTCATTTTAACAGGTGTAACATAAGTTTTTGAGACCATTCTTGAAAAAATTTCTGACAGTCTTATCTCTGTCTTTGTTTTGCAACTGAGCTGCTCCACTGCTGAAGTAGCAGAAACATTAGAGTGACCAAACTGCACATTCACACTGCAGCTAAGATGGGAACCCTCTGCCCCGCTCTGTTTATTGCCATCCCTAAGGTTCCTGTGTCTGTCATTCCCTCCTAAAACAAGGCATTCCCACAACCTGGCAGCTCTGGACAGCTTTCATTACTCTCTAGGGAAAAAAAAGGTGCAGTTCAAAGAGTCCCCAAAAACAAAGTACCAGTGATGTCCCTCTCAATTCAGTCCAACTTAGGGGGAAAACAAGGCTGGCATGGGAAAGCTTTTCCAGGAGCACAAGGAGAAGCAAAGAGCAGAAGCACAACCCCACCTTGAGAGCTGGGCTGGGCAGAGTAGCCAGGGCTGGGCTCCCAGCAGGCAGCACAGCCCACACACAGCTCTGACCAAGAACCAGCACGGAAAGATGGGACAGTTTCCAAAAACAGGTGTTAGGACATCAGCAAGTGAAGAGCTGGGCTCTCAAGTTCCAGGAGAGGCAGAGAAATTTACTTTAATCGGCTTCTAATTAGTTAGCAGGGCCACTTTTCAGGCTCCAGATCATCCTTTCCATGCCAGAAAATAGTTGCCACCTGTAACTGTGGGGAGACTGGAAGAGGATGAGGGGTAGGAAGAAAGATCTGCTAAATCTGATGTGTCCACCTGAACAGAGAGGTCAAACCAGAGGTGGAGAAAATATTGTTGGTAGCTTTGAATATGCAAACATTGGGATAGAATGTTATAGTATTAGAAGTAGCAATTTCCTGGTTTCTCCAAATCTTTTTTATATTGCAATATCCTGAAAATTACTGTGCCCATTTTAGTACACAATTAAGACACTTTATACTTTCACTTCTAAAATACGTAAGTGCAGTAAGACTGAGAAGCCAATCACAGGCCAGATAATAATCACTTCAGCTTCTTTATAAAATTGATTTTATACATCTATATTTTGGAGGGAGCATCAGTCACACAACCAGCCTACTATAAAATTACACCTAGCAACATTAAGCAGTCAACCTGGCCTCTAAAGCAACTGTTTTGGACAAATTTAGGAAGCTAATTTAGTATGAAAACAAGTTTTTTAGCTTGAAGGTCACTGAAACTCAGACGCTGTTACACAGATACCACCTGCCATCAGGTACCATGATTACAGGACAAAGAATTGTTCAGCTGTCAGAAAACCCAGAGTGGTTCTGGGCATGCCAGGAAAGCCACAGACTAAGGAAAGGACCGTTTCCCAAGTTATTTTGTGAACAGCATTTCCATATTCCCCCAAGTTCTGGTGCATACCCTGCCCAACTAAGCCTTCGTCACAATTCCTGCAGAACATGCACATGTCTTCAGCCAAGTTTCTGACCAACATCCATGACGCAGGATAAGACCTACTCTGCCCAGACAGAGCTTCCCATCCACTTCCTCCATTTCCACATTCCTCCAGGAAGTAACAGGTAAGTGTTTCCTAAGGAAATCTGCGGTACTTCTCCCATACACTGTAGATCATCTCCCATAGATCTGAGTTGCAACACCCTGTTCACCCTGATGAGCCTCTCAGGCATCCTTCTTGGTCTCTGGAGCACCCAGGAACAGGCAGGGAGGACACCACAACCAGGTTGTAATGCTCCTGGCTGCAAATATCATTTCAAGGCCCTAAACACTGTGAGCAAGAGTTTGGGAAAATATCCTTCAGTTTTGTAGTCCTCAGCGTGGCTCTCCCAAGCAATTAAACTCCTCCAATTTAAATTTGCTTAGAACACATTCAGTCTTTACAGTGTTGCTGCCTATAAACACGTCAGATATCATATTTCTTCCTGAGTGATTATGATTCTCATGGAACTTGCTCTTCTAGCCCTGACTTATAACCCACAGAATGTCACTTCTCCCAAGAAAGAACTAATTTATATGCCCTTTCAGTTATATTGTACTTTACATTTTAATAGATGAAATTCTGAGGCTTGCTGACATCTCCTTAGTTTCTAAAGTTGTTAAATGACAAAAAAGTGGATCGAAATCCAAACAGTTAAAGTCCAAAAGATTTTCCAGCATTAAAAAGAAAATACAGTAAGAAAAGTCAGCTGTGTGACCCACATTTGTCCATTCGAATACATATTGTCTGGTGGAGACCCTCATATAAATCTGTATGAATCACCATGTCATCTTTGTGCTCTGTTAATAGGATTGCTTGTCCACTGTTCTTGCACTTTGGGTTTTTTAAAAGAATGTGATTTCACTCAGAAGTTGACAGTTCAATTTGCAGTCTGCAATTCAAATTCACCAGCCTCATTAACAGGAGTAAGATGAACTCAATATTGAATTTCCATGAAAATCTGTGTTTAACTGTAATTCATATCTGTAAGAACCTGGAAAAACAATCAGTAACTCCATATACATACAAATGCAAACTACAATATTATATAATCTGGCCAATTTGGCAAAAAAATAGCCTATATTTCCCAAGTAAATTCATCTGCTACATGTTTTTTAATACATTCAGAGTTCTTTATAAAGAAGAGGACAAATGGTGGAAGGCTGAATGATGAGATGAGTTTGTGTGTTACTATGTTCCTCCTGGAATTACTCCATGGAGTAATTCTGCCAGTCTTTGTCACTCCTGCAGCTGTTTCTATGGAAAACTGCAGGGAATAGCTGCAATGCCATCCAACAGGCAACAGCTAAATGGATAAAAGCAAGCCAAACTGAACTCAGTTTTCAGCCATTCAAAAACTTGAGTTACTTTCCAAGCTCAGTCTTCTTCCCAGGTTTTCTCTGGTGACTTCATGGTACCTAACTGGAAAATTGCTAAGATGTAGTTGAATTAGTCAGTGGCATGGAGGTTACCGAAGCTTCAAAGGAGCAGAATTTCACAAACCACCATGAAAAGATTGTTACACACTTGTGCTTCTGGGGACCTACACATGTCCTGCTGTTAAATCACCTGCCTGCACTGCTGAGGAGTCACAGAGAAGAGCAGTACAAGTCTTTGAGTCTACAAAGAAAGTATTAGTAAAGTTTGAAAGCCAGGAGGCACAGACAGTGAAATCTCCCTTGGGAACTCATCCCAGACACCTGGGCCAGCTGCTGACCCAGGCAGGAGATTTCCAGGAGGAAATGGCAAAGAGCTGATCAGAAGGTGTTGAAGAACATGAAACAACTAACAGGCAGATGGACTGTGCAGTTGAGAAGTCTGGAAGGAGTCAGAATGGAAAAGCTGGAAAAGCAGGATTATCAGCTTGCCTTACTAATGCCTTCACCTCGGTAAATACCACATAATTTCCTAGTTTGACCTGGTCTCTATTTCAATTAAGTCACACAATGTATGAGATCTCTGCCAGGATATGTTAATTCTGTATTAGATATAAATGTCAGATATTGGAGTAAAAAATACTCATTGAATTTGTAGCTATTGAAGTTACATAGAGATTGCTTTTCTTTTTTTTATCCACACCATCATACTGTTATATTTAGCACAAGGATCTCTGGCTTCCTTCAGAGGGTTCAAAGGCAGATGTGGGCACCTTTCACTTGAATAAGCCAATTTGGTCTTGTGGAACTCTAAAAACTGTGCACCCCAAATGAAAAACACTGCAAGTTACTGCCTACAACAGTCTAGTGACAGCATGTTGACAGTTTTAAGCACTCATGTAAGGCCAATTAGTTAATTTGTAAGCACAGTTTCAGAATAACTATGAACTAAAAAAAAAAAAATCTGGGGTAAAACTTATAAAAACCTCATACCTCAGTCTCCAAACCCAGACTATTTTAAATGTTGATGTAGTTAAAAACACCTTACATTAGTCAAAAGCAGGTGCAGGTGGAGCTGCAGCTCAGCCCTCTCGGGGTCACACAGGACAGACCCTGGGGCCTGCAGACACAGCACACTTGGGTTTTCCACCCAAAAACCTCCTTGTGCTGAGCTGCTGCACCATAATTCCTGCTGAGTGTTGCGCAAGGGCAGCAGCAGGTATGACCTGCCAAGGAAGGGATCTCCTGCCTCCCACCATGGAAGCACAGGGAGCTCAGCTGCACTGGGCTTTCACTTTTCCATGGACACAACAGGCACGTGATAAACACACTGCACTAAAGCCACTCCTTCCTAAGTGTGTAGGAGTTGAGGTCTGGTCAGTCCTGTGAATTCTGACTCTTTTTTCTCTTGATTTTTCTTCAGTTCTTTCCACAGTATCATCTTGGCCTGTAACCTTTATCTAAGCCTCTCTATATCCCTTGTCAGCTCTGAAATGTTTCTTTTTTTTCAGGTGCTAAACACTGATATTAAATCCTTTGCCAAAATAATTAATCAAATGGTAATGAGCCCATATGCCCTCTTGCTTTACTGAAAAATAATACTATAATTCAAAATTAGACCATCAATTTCTTTTGAAAAACCTCATGTCGTATCCAAACTGTAACAATAACACTTAAATGTGTTCAAGTTTTACTTATGACTTGCCAAGGACTCTTCAGGAAACAAGGTGTCACTATTATTTCTTGCAAAACTCACACGGACCCCTTTAAAAAAAATCTTACTGTGCTGAGGCTGAGAAGGCAAAATGCTGTTCCCCTGTCTCTCAATAGTTCACAGTTTACACAAAGACTCAGGGGCTACTTCTAACTGAAGGCAAGCAAAGCCTTCCCCAGGATAAAGAATTCTGTTATGCAGGAACTTGCCTGCTCCCCCCACCACGGAAATAATGAACGCACCTCAACTTTGCCTCTTGCCTCCCAAGAAGTTCAGTGATGGAAGGCTGGTGAATTAAAGCCACATGTGTAAAACAAGTTACACGTGGCAGCTCAGCACAGCACTGACTCTGCACTGCAACGAGCACACAGTGTTCAGCACAAAAATACCATTTCGTCCCTAAAGACCTGAGATACACAAGAGCTCTGCACACAGTTTTTGGGAATGCTTCATCAGCCCAGTGACACGTTTGGGATTGCTGCATGTCCTGAAATGCAGCACAGAGTTTTGCTGACACACATGAAGCATGTCCTGAACCACTGCAAACAATGAGGTCTCCCTGGGCCAGTCCCAGCACCACAGTACTGCAAAAAACACACCTAAGGATGTGCTGACGTTGGCAATAAGGTGCCTGTAATGAGAGATGTGTCCTAAACTGCAATCAACTATTTGCTTTTTGTAAGTTGATTAAATAACATGAAAATTTAAGCTTTTAACTTCAGTCTTCTGACTAGGCATCAACTAATCCCTCAGTGATTCCCAAGCACCACAGAACATGCTACCACAACACTCCCATTCTGCAGTGCTACCAGGTATTGAACTGGAAGGGCTCACATGCTGGAATATAGCTTTTTGCTGCTTTATTTGAGCCAGAAGTTGAATATTCTTTTCATTTGTTTGGTACTCCTTTTTATGAAACACAAAATTGTTGCACATCCCAGGAAATGAGACAAAGTGCATCTGAGAGGTCACACACATGGCATGGAGAGGGGCACGGCTGCACACTCAGACACCAGCAGGCTTTTCTCTGTTCACTTGTGCCCCTCAGGGGTTTTTCTTGGTTTGTTTGTTCTGGAAGTGCTCAGTGCTTTCTAAACAAAGGAATTAAGCAGGTCTAGCTAACAGAGCTTTGGATATTGTAACATTTAAGATCCCCATCCAAAAGCTGTAGATCATTAGGAGCTGCAGTTTGAAACTTTGCACTTGAGAATCTGCTTCTCTTTCTGAGCTGACTGAGGAGATGTGAAGAATTTGTTAGAGAATCCATAGCTGGAAACAAACTCCCTGATTGTTATTTAATGACTGTAAGTAGTTTTAAGCAGTCAGTTCAACCATGTTCAAAGCAAAACCCCTGATATTATGATTACTTATAAGAGAACTATCACTAGTATACAATAGAAACTCTCCTGTAAGTAGATCTGCATTGGCATTTTAACAGTGCCAACACGTTTGCATTGCTACTGCAGAAACAGGAAAAGGTTGATATATCAAGTTCATGGATAAAGCTGCAACTATTCTAGATGACCAATGAACAATATTCAAAAGTCAACACCATACCTGGAGTTCATTAACTTTATCAGTCTGCACTATGGCAGTTACCACAAGCATTTGCTTCCAAAAAAAAATAGAGTAAGCATAATTCTAATAAATTAGAATAAGCGTAATAAGATTAGAATAACCAGTGTTGCTATACTGTAGAATGCAAGAAAATAAGCAAAAACTACGCATTGTAAAAATACCTTTAAATTATACTTCATTAGAGGTGTTCAAGAATTGATGGAGCGGGCTACACTATGCATAAGCTCTAATAAAATGGTCCCCAGTCTACCAGTTTCCAAACCAAATATATTGTCTGAGGGGCTACATACTGACCTTTCACCACTCCCAAGAGAGGTGGGGAGTTCTCTTGAGGGGTTCTGTCAGGCTCCTGGGGAGGTACAACCATAGCGAGCGTATGCACTGGGACACGGGGAACCTTCAAACAAAGGCACAGACACACACTCAGGTAAAAACACCCTCGGATGGACCAGAGATCAAAGGGTTAACACAGAGATATCTGCAGCACACACCAGTCCACACACTGTGCACTCTAACCTGTCATGGTATGACCTGTCCCAAGCTATTTCACTGGGGATAATACAGCAAAGTTAACTGTGTTACTCTGCACAAAATCCCAGTTGTTGGCTACAAAACTGTTAATGCCTTTAGGCTTTTAATCAATTAACTCCACTGCAAAGCTACCTCTCCCTGCAGAACTCTGAATTTACACAAAAAATGTCTTTCATTTAACAAAAAATCAGCAACACCATTTGAGGGGTGCTGTCACAAGGGTTTAGAACTGTTGAAACAAAATACTGAACACATATAGACAAGAAAATATTAGTCTTTTGAGATTCCAGGTTTGGGACTATCCTGTCCAAGGAGAAGAAGAGGGAACAAAGCTCCTGGGTTCTTCAGGTCCCTGCAGGTCACACCAACCAATTCTCTCACTCATTCTCTTGCATGCAGACATTCTAAAATTCCTTTCACTGCCTATGTTTACATCTAAATTAACTCCTAAGGAAGTGCTTGTTTGCAACACTGATGGTGCTATTTTATGAGAACTCCTTGTGCCTTACCTGAGACTGATCCTGAGATGGAGGTGTGAGCTGGGACAAGTCTGCTGCAGGAACCGACAGAACATTGTTTGGGTAATCCAGCAAGTAAGAAACCACATTTGTATGTCCTCCCTTGGCGGCTTCAATGAGCATCGTAGAGCCATCCTGAAGTAAGATTTTGGAAATAAAAAGCCAGAAGATGAGTTTTGCTCCCTGATGTAGCACGTAAGATACGATTCTACGGTTTAAATTTGCAGATTTACTACTACATTAAGTGAGTTTTGTGGTTCTTTTAGTAGCTGTGACAAATGAGAGGTGTAAGTGAATACCTTGAGCCGATGAGTAGGATCTGCTCCATGAGCCAGGAGGAGCTCAACCACGGCCAGGTGACCTCCAGCACAGGCCAGGGACACCACTGTGTGATCATTGTTGGCTGTAGCCCTGTTCACGTTGGCACCTGGAAAGAGATGATCTTGGAATTAGACACAGGGAAATTCTTTCTAAAAGAAAGTATCAACAAATATTGTATTTTGTGGAATAGAGATAAACTTGACTCTTATAATCTTACTACTTCCTACATATTTTTGGGGAAAAAGAAACAGATTTTGAATAACTGATTGGCTTCTACACATCCTCCTCCTCACCTTGTGAAGACCAGGCAGCTACAACACTAACAGTGGGCTTGTACATGGTAGGAAAAAGGGAACACAACTTCCAAATGTACATTCTAAGAAACACTAAGTGGTGCAGTTGCTACTGTTTCAGATGCTTTTTGCTGTATTTTTTTCTGAGGGAGGAAGTGCTTTTTTTAATTGATACAACAGAGTAAGAACAGTAACTAGCAGAATATTTTGTGATTCACTCTACCATGAACTACACAAAATGCAAAAAACCCTTAAGGGATTGACAAATGCTCTGGTACACCTAACCGGAACGATTTTGAACATGGATCACAGACATGCAGCATTTTAAAGTGGCATTTTAAGTTTTTTATCCAGTTATTTAAACTAGTATTTTACCTTTGCTAATAAGGAATTGCACAGTGCATAAATGACCAGCTCGCGCAGCCTTCATTAGTGGGGTTCTCCCACCTTCAGATTCGTGCTCCTAAAGAAGAAACAACAGATGTATAAATGGGCAAAAATTACATCATTGTTTCAGCTTTTGAGGCATCTTGTGATGGGACCAGAAATACCTGTCTCAGTAGAAGATCTATCTTATAAGCTGGCTGTAATAAATACAAACTGACTGAAGTCGATTTTCATGTTACCTTAAATACTAAATTATGCTGTCAAAAAGTGGCATCACACACAGAAGTTTTACTGCTTACACACCCCTTTGCATTTTAGTGTTCAAATATGTAACATACATGAGAACAGGAACTTTTTTCCTCAGAAAGGGAGGAGTATTTAACACTAACATCACCCAGCATCAGGAAGTGTAAAATAACCACAAACTGCTGTGCCACAGTTTGGAGCTGCCACATGCCACCCACCAGACCTGCAACACTGCAATAATGACTCAAGTGCAAACAATACTTATAAAACATGCTGAAGAGGATCAGTAACAAAAATGAGACAAATCACTGCAGGTCTCAAGAAGTCTCTGACTAAGAGGATTGAAGAATAAAGTAGAAAGATGAAAAAAGGGTGATACAAACCAACAGAAAGGGAATGAGCAACACGAACAACTTTCTAATTTAAAAAGCTTCTGAATACTGGAAAGATGTGGTGGAATACAATTGCAATAGAGCAGTTACAAACCAGACAATGTGCCTGCTATGTAGACATGATCAATACCATAAAGAATGCTGACTAATGGTATCAACCCTCCCAGAGAACAAGGAGAATATAATCTTCCTGGGAACATTTGTATGTGCACTCTATATTCAGTACTACCCTATATCCAACAATATTCACTCTGATCAACAATATACAAGGACCGTGTGTTTTTTAACGAAATATCTGGGAAGCCAAGCTGTAAATTCACTCTTTACTTTGTAATTGCACGTACATCTGACAGTGAAAGTTAACATTTAGTACTGACAGTGGATGACACTGCTCCTTACAAATACAGACAAGAAGAGATTTGACAGAACAACTCCACTCTTTTCCATAGTTTCAGTATTCCTGAAAACACTGCATATGTCCTTTGACATATGGCTTGCTTTGGTTGCAAGCTGCACTTTAAGTTAGTTTTCTGTTCATACACTTGAGGAAGACACCTCTTGACTGGATCTTCTGTTGGAGGCTGGCCCTGTGCAGCAATCCAAGCCCATCTCAGCGCCATCCCTGCTTGGCTTCTGGGCTTTCATCAGAGCTCCACGTTACTGTCCACCACTGCTTTAACACATGGCTAAACCCCACTTTGGTGCTCTGATTCCTTTGCTTACTCAGCTTTATCATACACAGGCACACACAGGCAGACAGAAAACCTTACAGACTTACTACTGAAGCCACCTCCCCTTTCTGTAAGTAAGTAGATTCCCCTCCCAGGGCAATGATTGCTTAACTGTCAACAAACACCTGCACACCTCTGGACTGTTTGCATGGCAGAAATATTTGCAGGACATGTAAAGCTAATTATGTTAACATGTGGCTCTGTGATGTGCGAGAATTAGCAGCGTGCCCTTGAGCTCTGATGCTTGCTCTGGTATTTGGCTTAGATTTTCTCTTCCTCAGCCGCTGCCAACAGGTCCTAAAAAGCCAGAGGCTGCTGTGTGCCTGAAGCACAGCAAACCCCTGGTTCTGCTGGCACATCTGCCCCAAAGCAGCTGTGGATGCAAAGAATTCCTGATCACCACTCTGCTCTGAGCAGGACCCAGACACCACTGCCCAAACTATTCCACACCCAGTTCTAAATCCCCACTGGTGCAAAGGTGATAAGATGCAAAATTTATTTTAGGTCATCTTAGGCAGTGAAAGCCACCCTATATTGCATTCAGAGTAAGAGAACTAGCAGTAAGGTACAGTTATTTACAACATTCTGCCTTCCTAACAGACTTCACTGTTGGAGTCTTAAACAGGGATGCCAGGAAGATTCCTCATTTAAATGCAATGCAGTGATTCTGCCCAGTTTAACCAACTGTCACTTCCTCAGGCAGGCAGAACTTGATCCTCAGCTACTACACACTTCCAATTCTTGCAGCACCACACACCCCATCAGTCCAGCCAAACCAAACCATTTGGGTGCCCACCTGCTGTAGAACTGCAAAACTTATGGCACTTTGATGGTATTTTTCACATTGGAACACAGAAATGCATATTTTATTTTAAGACGAAATTAGTTTTCTGACTTCAGCACTCTCTTTAGGCCTAATAATTGCTAGCAGACAGCATTAACTCAGGCTTTAAGGGAAGACACCCAGAACGTGCCAAAATGAGAAGCTCAGCCAGTGCAGTGCCTTTGTCTACTGATATCCTTTTATCTGAAATAATAATAAATTTCAAAGATTATATATATATATCTATATCTGTATATCTCTTTTTTTAGCTTCAGTGGACAATCAAAATCAGGGCAGAGAACACGAAAGATGTCCAAAAGCATCCCCCATCACCTTTCCAATATGCTTCTTCCTTGTATTTACACAAAGCAAATGCTTATTTTATAAGAAGAAAACCCAACAAACTGTCTTCAAAGACAATTCCCCTGGCTCTTTGCACTGTTGGATTCACCACTGTGTCCTGTCTCTTGTCACTGCTAAGAAATACAGCAGTTAGTTCTACCAGGAAGAGGGAGAAATGAGAACACCTCTGCCAAGCTTGGAAAGCCATTCCCAAACCCCTGGGTGATGTGCTCTCCTGCTGGTTCTGCCGGCATAGAAAGAACACCTGAGAAGAAATTTCTGTGAGTTTGGGTAACAGACAAGCAAGGAAGGGGAAAGTGAGACTGTTACCCAAATCAGGCAGGAGTCTGCACCTTTTGCACTGGCACTTGAACAGAAGTGATTCCAGTCAGCAATAATTATTTCCCTTATAGACAAATAAATACTTCCAAGACAAATTGATACTTCCAGGAGCAGAGCAGAAGCAGAAGCATCAGGAGGATCTTACAACAATAATTATTTTTTAATTCTTGATTTTCAGTTATCTGGTTTTAGCATTTCTAGGATCAGCTACATAAAGGCTTTCCCCACAAACTATTCTTCTCCTTGATTCACAAATATTCACTGTTCTATTATTCACTAGGTTAGCCTTTTTTTTTCTAATGTCATATGTTATTTAAAAGTTCAGGGACAAAATCTGCATTTTCAAAGTAAAGGTCCAACTTTTCAATTCCTTAAGAAGCCTCCTCCCTCGTCCAGGGAATATTTAAACGAAATCTAAGTATTATTCTTAGCAAAATGATCCAGAGAAAGCTTCTGATGCAAAACAAAAGCCAAATAATACAGTCCCTAACACTTTGCTAATATTCAAGCCTGAACTCCTATCCCAGCAGTCACCAAGTTAACTGTCCCAAATAACCAGCATTTCAGAGGCACCTAAAAGCTCAACTAGGCCTCTAGTTCAAAGCAGACACCTAAGAAAGGAAGACCTTGGAGGACACTTGTAGGTTTAAGACAGAGGCTTGTGCTAACAGACCCAATGAGATAACCTGCTGCATTTGAATAGATTGAGATACTGCTATTTAAAAACAGGGGTTTAGAAAACCCAGTGAAGAAGAAATTGCAAGACAAGGATGTCACATCTAGTCTACAGAGTGAATCTCTGTATTTTTGATGAGATTGAGACGCCCTGAAGCCAAGATTCTCCTTAGCATGTAACCTGAGGCTGCAGCTTTACAAGCATCAAAGGCCAACCGCACCTGATGCTTGCCCAGCTCTAGGCCCTCCAAAATAGTCTTCTTTAAGTCCTCCTGCTTATCCTGCAGAAGGAGAAAGAAGAATTCACGGCTCGTGTTCTACAGACAAATGTTCCTGGTCATGAAGACCTGGAATGTGAACTTAACGGGATGAGATCCACCAGCTGAAAACTGGTTTGCTGGAATTAGGCAAGCAAGAACAATGCTAAGACCAAGCAATGCTGCTCTCACCAGTTCAGGCCCTACCATGAGCCATTTTGGTTCACAAAGAGAGCACAAAGCTCTGACACACCATCTTGGTAAAGACAAGATGACTTTTTGTTCACTACTGGCAAAAGAAAGGATTTAATCGTGCTCTGCACTATCCAGAGACTGCAACACAACACCCAAAAGGTGTTGACTACAAAAATGAGCTTCATATGCCCTGCCACCTTTTGCTTCTCTGTAGAACACTCAGAGCCAAGCCTAAAAAGCCCAAAAATCGCTGACTTTCCTTGATGGTTCAAGAGTCAGTATGGAAAAAACACGACAGCTCCTCAGATCCCTCACTGTAAGAGCAACACAGCAACACCTGGTGTGGTTTCATTCAAACCCATGAAGCACTAGCTGCTCCTGTAGATGTTTAAATAGTGCCTCATGCACAGGGCATCCAACACACAGTGTGTCATACACATCAAGGAAAGTGAGCTTCCAATTTAGGAGCCACATTAGTGTGAGGGATGCCATCATCTGAAGGCAAAGCAATGATCCCTGCCATGACAAACCTGTCTGTAAAAACATTGTATCATAGGAGAAGAATTAAGAGGCAGTTTGATGTGTTTCAGGATTTTTTGTTACTAGAGTTATGTGGAAGCCAGGTAACCAGCTTTAGTCTTTTAAAGAGAGCAGCACGTGGAATTGTAACAAGTATTTAAGAGCTCTGGGGAGAGCCTGAGAGTGTAAAATGAGAAAAATGCAAAGATGAAGCTGTCCTCATGGGTTTTCTTCCATGTCTCTATTTCAGCATAAAGGCTCCCACATACCTTGAAATAAAAAGGTAAACTCCATCACTAGATCAACTCTCCTGGAGCCTCATGTACAGTTGCAAGCCTAGATTAAAAAACCCCAGTTTAAAGCTCTTTTATGTACTGCCCACCTGAGAAAAGATGGGATCTCCAAACAGAACAATCTCTTTTGCTTTCACTGGAAAAGATGCAACCACCTTATCAAGAGCAGTGTCACCTTCAAAAAGGAGACCAGAATCTCCTTTAATCCAGGTGTGATTCTACATCAATAGGGAAGACAAATCCAAACAGGTCCTTTTAGTTTATTGGAAGGTAGACAGCTTAAAAGCAGGATTTCACCTCCCATTAAATATCACAAATACTCTTTGTGAGCTTTACAATCCTTAACTTGGTTCCTGTGGGAACATACATGCACCTTGCTCATCTTACCTTCTACAACCTTTGAGATGAAGGTAACTGCTAGGAAAGACATGAAGAAGAAATGAAAAAGAGAACTCCTTTCGGAAAAATTATCCTCTCACCTTTGAGATTAGACAATCCTTGCCAGACAGGTAAATAAATGTATTAGTGAAGTGCTGGTTATTTTTTCCTGAAGCTACTACACCATAACAGCTTTCATAAATGTTTTTATCAATTCATATTTCAGAGTTCCAATCTCCAAAATTTTACTCCTATTAACCACAAAATCTGAAGTGGGTCTTATGTCCCCATGAAGTTTGCAAATAAAGAAAATTTACATTGGTCCAGTGGCAGGAGCTCAAGCTGAGACTCTGGAAATTCCTGATCCTGAAGGAGATGGGAGAACTAGAATGCAGCTAGAGCACAGATGGGATCACAGGCTGAAGGCTTCAGATGTGCCTCAGATTAAGTCATTCATATGCTTGGCAAAAGCAAGCTCATTTCAAAATGCATATATTAACAAGGAAAGGTGTAGGTCTGCCAGCTAGTTTTGCTACAGATTTTGACGGGCCAACTTTGTAAAGGACATGGAAAAGATCCCTAAAAGAAGGGCATCAGAAAAGCACTCAAGAATTGTTAAAAAGCCAGAGTTCATGAACAATTAGTCACAAGGAGACATAATTTCATCAAAATACCACAGAGAATTGAGCAGTTCTCCAGTAGACAGATGAGCACTCTGACACTGCTCATTTCTAGTACAACTTGTCACTGCAGAGCTTTAAGGAAAAAATAACCACAAACTCAAGAAAGTTCATCCCAGCCATCATTTTCTTTTACTTCTCCGGGGTCTTACAGAACCACATTGCTTCCTGAATCTAACAGAGCTCTCGATATCTTCACTGGTTCCTGAACTGCATTACATATTTGATACGTAGGCCAGAGGACAGTCCCTGAACAGCAACAGTTCCATTTTCACTTGCCAGAACAAGACCTGCTTTGAGCTGAGACGTGGTGCTGATGATCCCTCCCAGTTCAGACAAAGCTCTACTGGGGACTGAAATCATTAAACAATCACAGGATGGTTTGGGTTGGACAGAACCTTCAAAGACCATCCAGTCTCAACCCCTGCCATGGACAGGGACACCTTCCACTAGCCCAGGTTGCTCCACTCTGGCCTTGGACACTTCCAGGGATGGGGCAGCCACAGCTTTATCTGGAAACCTGTGCCAGGGCCTCATCACCCTCACTGCAGAACATGTTCAAACTTTAGCTCGAGGTTCTATTTTAGATTGAGAAACCTCAACTGGACATGAGCAACACAAAGGACTCAGTAGAGCAGTGCGAGCTGGGTAACTTCAGCACAGGTGGAAACCTCCTGACACAAATACCTCCTGTCCTTGGTCCATTTGGATAACCCAGCATCCAAAAGGCTCCTCTCCACACCTGCAGGTTCAGAGTCTGTACCTCCATTCCCACTCAGTCCTGACCTCCTCACAGCTGAAGTGACTCCTGAGAAGCCACGATAGATTTGAGGTCTTAAAACACATTATATGCCTTCCAAATACAGAACAAAGGCTCTGAATTGTGCAGAAAAGGGAGCACTGATGAAGACAGATCCTGACATCCAGTGTTTACTGTTCCTTTAACTTGAGAGTATTTGGAAAAGAAAGATCAATAACCTTTCCTCAGTCTAGAATCCATGGACACCATTTGCCCTTGCAACAAGAGAACAGCTCTCAGCCCTGTTTTATTTTACTGTTTAGGACATAACTAGTAGTTTCCTCATTAAGGACTGCTTCCCAACAGGGTCAGATGTTGCACATCCAGCTCCTCAGTGACTGTGAACTCAGGGATAGCAAAAGTCTCCAATGAAACAACAGTGAGAGCAATCCCAGGAAAGACAGACATTGCAGGATGAAGAAGGAAAGGAAGAAAAGCAACTGGAGATGTACTTTCAGTTGTTGTACCTGAACACCAGCAGGAGAGTAAAATTAGCTGGACAAATGAAGACAGACCAACTAGAGGTCTAAGTCCAGATCTTCATTTGATTCCCAACTTCCTGGGACAACTTGGTGGAATCATCTAAACTCATTTAAATGAAAATTGAAATCTAGAAGAATAATCTCTCACTGTACTACCAAAGAAGCTTTTACAAACCCAGTAGTAAAGTAACACCCTTCAGAACTTTCCTCACCCCAGGACAAAGACAAATCTACTCAAAACATCTCCCAACTTCAAATAAAGCAAAGCAACACAAGGGTTTGAATGGAAACTGTTTCAAACCTGAGCCACCTCCCACAAGCATCTCTATCATTTTACAGGTTTTTGCCCATTTCCTTACAATCAGAACTCAAAACTGAGAGATTTAGAATGGTAGGTCTTCCTTTTAAAGCAATTTTCTTCTCCTGCCATACTCCATTTTCCTTGCCTGCTCCACATTCTCATTGGCAGTACAAGAAAACTCACTAAGACTTGACTTCAGAAAGGCCCAGACTGTCCTCAGCAATGGTGATCAGAACTCGATGCTGATGGCCACAAGCACTGCTCACTTTAGTGATGGGAGAAGGAAAAATGACAGCTCCAAGAATCTGAAGTGATATTTACGCAGCAACTTTTGTATGTTTTTAGAAGTTTATGCATAGCATTTTGGTTTTCTTTTTATTTTCTTTCCATGTGAGGCTTTTCTCCCCTCAGTGAGACACTCTATGGGCTATACCTTTATATAATCCAGTAGTTCAAGGCCTTTTTTAAATATCCAATAAACCAACCAAAACCTATTCTGCCCCTACTAAAGTGGCTGAAGCTCAGTACCCAATATTGAATTGAGCAAAGTGCAGCACATGAGCCAAAAATCCCACAAACACATATCCCTCCCCCCATTAACATAACTTTTCTTCCTGGTAAGAACAAATAAAGCAGAATGTTACTGCAGAACAATTAGAAAATCCTGAAAAAAGTATAGACCACATAAAAGTTGAAATATTATTCCCAATTACAGCATTAAATTATTCATATTTTTAAATACAAACTTTAAAAACTTCATTAGGTTTATCAGGTTCAATGATTAACTGTTCTGGCATTATGTTTTTTTTTAAAGGAACTAAAAATCCTAAAATATCCAATCAAAACCCCAGCCCACTTTCCAAACAAAATAAAATGCATAAGCAGTGGAGTGAGTGTATGCAGGTATGGGGAAAGGAGAACAGTAGGAGAAAAACAAAAAGGTAACCAAAAGAACAGTATTTCCTGCTAAAGACTAACGTATCAATTGCTTTTTACTGATTAAAAGCCAATTTTTATATCCCTGTAGCTGGTGAAGAGGCAGTTTTGGGTCTCCTGCTACATTATATGAAAAAGACAATTAAGCAAACAACTTCGATTACATCCCAGAAAATAAACACAGGGCAAAATAAGCAATGTGCTAAACCCAAGAGTTAAAACAAAAAGAGATCAGATTATGCTGCTCATTTTAAAGGCATTGCTTCACTTGGGGGTTTGTGTTGCAGTTTGCAGAAGTTGAGACTAACAGTGTTCAGAGACTAACACTGACATAGAGAAGGAATAGTTCCTAATACTGAAACATTTGAAACCCAGAGCAGTGCAGCAGGTAAACTCTAATCCACAAGAGCCTGGGAATAATAAAATAACATAATGACTAAAGGCAACACAGAAATATATCTGCTAAACAGTTAAATTTGTGGATTATAATGAAATGAAGATAACCAACTGTCACGCAGCTAAAGCTCTTCACTAATGGATGAAAGATCACACATAAGAACTTCTATTTTTCAGACCAAACAGAATATGCAGGCTTTGAAAAAAAGCTTCTTTCACGCTTCTTTTCACACCCCTATAAGAATCTCAATTGCTAAAGCTGTCTCCCTGCTCTCTAAGCACACTGAGCTTGACATACAGTTTGAAACCAAGGCACCTTCCCCACAAGACACAGTAGAGGCCTTACCAGATCAGCACCAGCCTGAAGCAACACATCTGCCACATCAGTGTGCCCATTTTCACAGGCATAGGTCAGAGCTGTATCTCCCGTTGCTGTGGTGGCATGGACATTAGCTCCTACAAACACAACATGGTTTTCTTACTGGACAGGTCCTTATCAAGTATTTCATAGTAGATAAAACACAAAAATCTCTGACAACAGCTGTATCCTACTGACCAACAGCCTCCCCAGTCCAAGGGCATTGTTCTCTTGGTAAAAATTGCTCTCATAGTAAAAATACTCTGAGGAGAGGGGATAAACCAAAGCCTGGAAAAAGCATGACTGACAATTTAAACCTTTAAACCTATATGCTCAATTATGGCTACAGTCCCTCCACAGCAAGAAGGATTTCAGTTGTAACAGCAAAAAAAAGTGAATCCAAACAGTTGTCTAGACTACCCATTTGACTCAGAGCTGTATGTCAAGGGAAACCAGACAAAATGCATGTCACTGAGTTAGCATTAATACAACAAGGCCACACACTCCTACAAATCTCCCTGCTTCCCTGCTCTGTAAAATCATTTGCTTTAAAACCATTTTCTTGAAAAAATCTGTCTGGCTTTATATACACCAGCTCTGTGAAAACTACAAATGATATGTAACACATTATTCTTAAAAAAAGAAATGCCAATGTGATTAGCCAATTTCTTATTTTCAAGGTGTGAGATATATTTAGAGACTCCCTGATGCCAAAACACGGCTCCTCAATTAACTTTCTACACTATCAGCAGTGAAGTGCGAGCAGGGAGCGTTCCAAGGGAGCTGGTGACAGGTGTCACATGCTGGTGTCACCGCACAAAGAGGCACAGTTGTTACTGTCCCTCGATGAGCAGGGAGCTTTAGTTTCTAGAATTACAAATCCAGATAATTTTATGCTTATTCTTAGAAAAAGAGCATAGAAACAAATCACTTTCCACAATAAGAAAGATTTCCAAAACACAGGTCCTTTCTAATCATTATTTTAAGCAGAACACTTTAGATTCTACCAACTTTAAACTGACAGATGAACACTGAAGCACCACTTTTGCCCCAGCTCTAGCAAGATTTAATTTACTGCTGTATAATGCAGTAGTAAGACTCACTCATCACAGAAATTCAGCACATTCCAGGATCTGTCTTCTATACTACTTCCCCGGGTACAATTCCTAAAGAACTGGTTATTTAGGGTGACTGAATGGGATAACCAGGCTCACTCAAAGCTGGAGCAGCACCCAAAACCAAGCATTATCTGTATTAAAATTTTGTCCTAAATGCAGATAGCTGGAAACAATGTTCCTAATGAATGTGGATGCTTTCTAGATAAGGTACAGGATCCAGTGCTCCAGGGCGCACATTCCTCTGTTAAAAGTATCAAACAATACTGAGGTGCAATATATGCTTTTTCCTCCCTGATAAGGTACCTGGGAATATAGTTTCTTGTTACAACATTGCCACTGCCCAGGCCAGATATCTTCTAAATCATACAGAACATCAAGTCTATGACATCTGTGGCCCTGATCACTTGCACTGAACACATACCTGCTGCCAGCAAGTATTTCACCAATTCAAGATGACCTTCTTGAGCAGCTTCCATCAAAGGTGTTGAGCAGCCAAGTTCTATATCAGCTCCTGCCTTAATAAGGAAGTCAGCGACTTCAGAAAAGCCTCCACAGCATGCCAGAGTGAGGGCTGTTTCCTGCGTTTCTTCTGTCTGTGCATTTATGTTTGCCCCTGGGAAACAAAACAAAGCAGAACAAAGCAAAACATTACTGACCTGGCCAGACACGGGGTGGGAAGGTGAACGCTCATCCTCCCCACGGCAATGTGGGGGCTTTGTTCTGTGGGTACAGCAATGACAGCCGCAGAGCAATCTGAACAGCAAACCTGATGGCAAAGGATCACACTGTGTCCTTCATAACGAGCTCTGTCCCCACGGGATCTCACCTTGTGCCAGCAGCAAGGCCACCATCTCCTCGTGGCCTTCCCGGGCAGCTTCCATCAGAGGTGTGTAACCCTCATCATTGACCTCCTCCAGGTTCGCTCCCCGCTCGATCAGAAGAGCTGCCAACTCCACGTGCCCACCACAGGCAGCCAGAGTGAGAGGGGACTCAAAGGAGTCTGCAGGCATGTTCACCTGGGCACCACTGTCCAACAGCAAACGGGCCACCTCCACGTGTCCGTCCTGCAAAACACGTGGCAACCCAGCAGTCAGACAGAATGGAAGTCACTGGGTGTTGCAGTTCAAAACACAATCACGCTAGGTCTGAAAACAACCCTGAAAAGACAGGATCTTTTACTTTTTATGGTTCAGCTATGACAGTTACTGAAATACTTGGATTTAACCAACATTTAGGTTTCCACCTACATCTACATTAGTTTTAAATGCATGAGAAGAAAAAGAGCTAGATATATGTTGGGTTTTTTTTTTTTTCTAAAGAGTTACAGGACAAGACTTTCTTAAATATCCAGCATAATTCCTGGGACACAACAGTAACAGAGACAGCAAACAAGTACCATAAGTAATAAACACCCTCCACTACTAAACCTCAAAACAAGCACCAGAAAAAAAGATTTTCTTTTTCTTTGTAGTTGATTCACGGCTTCTATGGACAAAAAAAAAGTTATAAAGCTCAGAATTCCACTAATTCCTTAAATTAAAGAATTTCTTTTGTACTAACAGCAGCAACTTCAAACAAACTACCAGTTCCTTGCTTTGATCTCACCTGAACTGTCAGCCAGGAACTCAAATAGGTCACACAGAGAAAAGGGGACATGAGGGAGATCCCACACGTAACTCCCATCAATACTTAAGCTGACCATGAAGCAGGTCACCCATAACCCGAGCCTGACAACAATCAAGGCTGCACATTAAAGAGAGGCTGTTGTCCTCAGAGAAGCTGGCCAAGAGCCACCTCATTAACCCTGAGTGTGGCACTGACCTGCCCAAAACACAGCACAGCTGATCAGAGCCCGGCCATCTCAGTGTCCTGGCCCTGCTGCATTCAGAGCTGGAAAAAAGCGAAGGCTGGGAACAGTCACAACAACTGGGTGAATTTTTCCCTTCTGCAAAGGTGCAGCCAAACGATAACAAGGAACAAATGCCTTGTTATGGAGTTGGAACTTCAAAGGCTCAGTTTCCTCTCTGTTGCTTTTAAAGGTCAATACACTGTATTGTCAGAACACCTAGTCTGAAACACCTGAGCTGAAAACATGCAGGCAAACCTCACAGCTGTCTTCCCCAAGCAAGGTCCTTCACAGCCTCCAAGTACAGCTGTGACTGTTTCACCAGGAAAGGGAAAGAAAAGGCAACAGGAACTGCAACCTAAGCAGAACAGTGGGCTGATTAAACCTTTAGTCTGTAGCCATGCTGCAATCTCCTTTAGGTGACAGCACGCACCCATTGCAACTGTGTCCTTCTGAATTCCTTACTGGCACCAGGCTCTGCTACAGGGAGGACTATTCAGGGATACAATTACCAGCTCACCATCGGAAGACTTGGACACAGCTCCCGATGTTATAATCTGACCTTGGTCTCTTGCATCATCACCACACAACTGCACTGAAAGAACACTTGATCCTCCAGCTCTCAGCAGCCTGGAGGGACACTGCATCCTTCTAAGGATTATAGGCTCCTGGGAGCAAATTCACTCTCCCTCTCTTCGCAGTGCTTCCTATGGAAACAAGGTCTTTGTTTCCTTTGTTCAAAGGAGTTCCCCAGCTTGAAGAGTAGATAAAAGGTCACTCAAGGTGTTGGCAAGAATGGTTGCAGACATACTCTGACATAACAGATCTCTTTATTAAGATGATGTCCTTGGATTGGGAATCTTTTACTCTATGGATGCTTTGCAATTAAGAGTTGCCCAAGAAGTAAATTACTTTTGAAAATAATTTTTTGCAGGTAAAAAGAAATACCTCATAACCCCATTTACAGAAACCTAGAAGAGAGTAAGTCATCTCTTCATGCAAAACATTTCCTGCAGTGGTGAAAGAACAAGTGTAACGCATGAAATCATCCAGCCCAGTGCACATCTGGAAGGTTCATTCCACGATACTCTGAGACACCTCATTTATAAAGACAAAGATGGAAATGTAATACACCTTAAAAAACAACCAATGACTTGGGCTCAACCTACTAATTCACTGCACTGCAGACTGATCACCCTTGTACTTCACATGGGGAGCATTTAAAACAGCACATCATCCTCCCTCCCCTCCCGAAATTACAATATTTTTTCCTTTTGGGCAGTTAGACTGAGAAGCTGTGGGGGCTACAGTAAAGGCTTTCCTGCAATAACAACACACATCTTTCCTTGAAACCCCAGCTGTTACCAAAGGCTCATTTTACTGTATCACCTCTTGCAATCCTCCCTCCCCGAGGAGGGAGCAGTACAAACACAGGTATTTACCATGCAGGCCTCCATCAGCGCCGTGTGCATCTCGTCTGTTTTGTGTTCTTGATCAGCTCCAGCTTCAAGCAAAAAACGAACCATATCTAAATGGCCTTCAAATGAAACAGATCAAAATAAATAAGCATTTCACATATCAACTTTTAGTAGCACAGACAATATACCAAATGAAACAATTCAGATTTTCATAGCTTGCTATGACAATCTTTATACGTTGGCAAATGTATAAATACTTTTTAAAGTATTCTAAAAAGTACCAGTGCAAACCAGGCAGCACCTTCCAAAGGCCTTTTCCAAAGATACTGCTCAGCTGATACTATTTTTAAAAGCTTCTACTGAACTTTTACCAAAATTATTTTTCAACTCTATTACAGATTATGTCATTTTAGACTTTGTCCCTTACAAGTTTTTATCATCTCAATGAGCATCCTCCTCCAAGGCAAGACTTAGTCTTACATAAACTGACAGGAAAACAAGGTAGTTCAAATATCTTGTCAAAGATAACACAGGACATCTCTAGTCAATGAAGATTCTACATTCCATCACTCTATTAAGTTTTAGGTCACAAGAAACAAGGATGATGCTCCAGCATATCCAAGAGTGTTATTACTGAAATTTCTCTGTGGGTTAAGGAACTATCATATGCTGCAGGAAAGCCATGACAAATCCAGGTGCAAGTTTTCACATAGGTTATACATAGTATGTGTCCTCCAATTCTACTCACAAAGGTAAAGCCTTAAATTACTGTGACAGTAATCCACATTCTCAGAGTTTCTATTTGTACAAAAACAATTGTTGGAAAACAAATCTTGGAAGCACACTGGATTACCATTGCTCTGGTACTTTATACAGAAGATTTAAATAGCAAAAGAAATACAGTCAAAACTCCCTAAAAGTTCTCAATCCATAAGAATTCACAGACATCCTCCAAAATTACACTGAAGGAAAAGAAACCAGTAATAATGGTTGCATTTTCACCCCATCAGGTATTCCAGGATCACTCATTCCAACTTCACATTTCATGAAGCACCAACAGAGATGCTTTCAGAATTCACAGGCCATTGGTGAGTGGAATATGAATGAAATAGGAAATGTGGTAGTGAGGGAAGGGGGAGTGGTAGTGTGGACACAGCCAGATAAAAGCTTTCATCTGCAACATGTCAAATACATGTCCATCACAGCAGGACACGAGCACAGACCTAATACCACTTCAGCATGGGTGAACACTTCCTCACATTGAGTTGAAAAGCAAAACCCAGTGTTCCAAAACTCTTCAGGAAATATTCCAAGCGTGGCTGGAAGTTTTAGTTAGAAGAATCCTAACAAACAAATTCAAACATCAATACAAAACAAGGCAAGAGACAATACCTTTATAGCATGCGAGTGTAAGTGCACTTTCTTTGAACTCATTGGAGTGAGTGTTGATTCCTGCACCATATTCCAGCAATACTCTTGCAACCTCGACATGCCCTGCACTGGCTGCTTCCATCAGGGGGGTGTGTCCATTCTCATTGTGGTCTTCTATGTTAGCACCAGCTTTCAGCAGCACCTTCACTATGTCCACAAAGCCCCCGGCACAGGCATACGTGAGAGCCGTGTTCCCTGCAGAGGAGGAGTTTGCATGAGAGCCCTTTCCATCATATCACAATTTAAAACTCTGGTACTGTAAGTGGCAATCATGTATGGCACAGGTTTTAAATGCTACAGTTTTAAGGTCTAAATACATAATTTCATAATTCAGACACGTGATGTTTTTAGAAATTTGCACAAAGTTTAAATTCTGTCTTACTATTAACACAATCCAGCTGCAGGTTAATGCTCTCAGTAAGGTTAGTTAAGCTGTGGTCAAGCACCAGCAATGTAGACACCATCCAGTGCTCAAAAAATTGTAACCCCTCTTTGGTAAAAAGTACCAGGGGGAAATAACTGGTCTTGACTGGATGTGTCCCATGATCATCTTACTGGGTAATTTTGGATTTTATCAATGAGAAAAGCCAAATTTCTTGTATTTTTCTGGTTGTCAGTGGTTTTCACAGGAACACTGCCTTCCACAAGAGTTTGTGTTAAAAACCACCTTTTAATAATGACCAGTTAAGACTCCAAACACATCTGCTGGAGATCTGGTCCATTCCTAAGTTCCTGACACATTTCTTTGTGAATGAAAGTGTTAGACAAAACCAGAGCTGCATGCCTTATGTGCCAGTCTGACTAAGCGTGCTGCTGCTGCCCAGTTACCTGTGGAGGACTGTGCATTGACGTCTGCACAGTGGACCAGGAGGAGTTTAACAATATCCACGTAGCCACCGCTGGCAGCTGCCATCAAGGGAGTGATGTCGCCCTTATTCCCTCGATCTTCAACGTTGGCGTGCATTGCCAGCAGCACCTGGGAGAAAGTTCACTTCAATGAGTAAATTGTAACACCTAACTTCTTGAGTTGTCACAAGGCAACCCACTGACCAGAATGGCAGCACAAACTGTCAACAGAGCATCCCTCATGGGTGAACAGTTTTTTTTTCCCTGTCCTCTGATCTGGCACCAAACCATAAACCTGGGCACTTTCTGAGAACTATCACCTCAACATCTTCAAGGCAGCACAAATTCTGCTCTTAGATACAGAAGCAATATAGCCCCAAATAAACAGAAATTAATGCAGTGTTGATACAAATGTGATTTAAAAAAGGGACTGTGTGATTGACACATGAGTTTTTTGGAAGGAACCAATTGTAGTATTTGGGTTTGCTGCTATTTTAGATCCTCTTGCCTGGCAGAACAGCCGAACTGCATCTAGAACAATGCCAGAACAATGCCAGAAAAGTAGATGCATCATGAAACATAAGATTCATGCCTCAGACAAGTCCCTTCAATCTAAAGGCACATATGATTGAATTTCCTGTCAAAAAAAATACAAAATCAATAACTCGAAACCCATAATAAGTACTGACCTATATGCTAAATAATAAAAAAATTGTAATAACCAGAACAACCAAAATGGTTACCTATCAAAGAGGCCCCTCAGACAATGCTTCACAAAGGTTTAGTTCTGACTGTATTTGTTACTTACTTGTGCCAATTCATAATATCCTGCTGAACAGGCCAAGCAGAGGAGACTCTCTCCTTCTTCAGTGTGTTCATTTACGCTTCGTCCTTCATCCAGCAGCTTCCGGACAGCATTGACATCCCCATCGGAACATGCCTCTGCCAAACTGCGACTGGAAAAGCAGTTACCACAGAGTCAGCTCAAAAGACACCTGCAGGAGGTGGGCACCTTTCCTAGGCAAGGACGAAGCCTTTAAGTAAAGACTCATGACATTAGTACGAAGCTTCACTCAAAAATACACCTTACAAATTTATTTTTAAAGGATATATATACACACACATTATTTCCATGCGTGAAATGGAGATAAAGACCTTCCTTATGTCCAAATTAGCTCCTGTCCTCATCAGGTGCTAATTCACATATGCTCTCATACAGACCAGATGCAGAGAGAGGTGCCCAAAGCTGGGTAATCTCTGTTGTTTGCAAACCCCTCTGATACTATTCTCACTTCAGGGAATGTCAGACACAGAGAGGCTATAACCATGACAAAGTGCTGACTACAGGAGCCAAGGCAAATTCCTAGTACAGACAAAGCCAAAAATCAAGCTGCCAAGTATCAAAGGCATCACTAATACGAATATTGCAACCAGACAAATGTCTAACCCTTGTCCCTTCTGTTGTGGGACTATTTTCTTCTCTGCACTAGCCCAAAGCTTTTTTTTTTAAAAACTCAGTAACAGCAGTTTTTATAAGAAAGAGCCTTATGCTACCTAATGACACCTTAGAGGAAGAAAGGATGGAGCCTTACAGAAGTTTACTGTGTTTCCTTTCATGCACAATTAAAAACACATTACAGAAGTTTTCAAATGGATGAAATAAGCCAACTGAAGCACATGTTTTTTTAAACAGCAATAACAACACAAATCCTACATGGAACACTGCTAACTCGTCCTTAAAAAGAATAAATCTGTAACATGTAATTATAAGCTAAGAGTCAGAAGGAAAAGACAAGATAAAGCCCAGGTTCTTGGCACCAAACAGCTCAGAAGTCTATAATCATGATTTTGACAATCACTAACCTCTGGAGAGAACCTCTATTACCCCTGAGACCTAGGAAAGGACACTAAGAGGTGAACTGAGCTTCAGCTTATTTCAAACCAAGTCACTTCTCATTTATATCTTTTTCTGTACAAAAAAAAAAAAAGTCTATCAGCAAAGACAGCTGTTCTTTCAATCCTCATAGATGCATCCTATCAGGTCCCATGAACTTGTCCACTGGATGATGTCCAACCTGTTTAAATGCTCCCTGACCTGATACTAATCCAGGGCAAGCCACCCTTCCAGACCTTCCCACTCATCTCAGGAGCTTGGGATTCCTGAAAGCACATCTCACCAGTAAAGCTCAAGGCAAAGGCAGTATTCCCTGTCATGGTCTGAGGCAGGCCCACCTCTTGTATATCTTGTATATCTTGCTGCCTTTCCTACCCTGTGCCAGATTCAATTCCAGGTGGGCTCTGTCTTTCCTAATCACCTCCCTGTGTGCTTGGACATTGTCTCAATAGCTCCCAAGATCCACCTGGCCTGTTTCCAACTCTTGTGTGCTTCCTTTCCATGTAAAGCTTCCCCAGGGTATTTTCACGTCCCCAAATTTTGATCCACAAGTAATTCAGTTAGGAAATGAAACTACATTTGTTCCATATTTGTATTTACATTTTGAGACTACTGCCCTTACTCTAAGCACCCGGTTTTGCAAACCCCAAACCTGAATTTCAAGAGGACATCTGCTTGAACTTTCAGTTTTTGATCCTAGGTCTGAAGTTCAACAGAAGTTCAACAGAATATGCAGTCACACCACTCCAACAGTTTCAGAACTATCTGCATCACTTATCAGAGTAGAAAACACTTCAGGACCCCTGGGGATGCTTTGAAATTACCAAGGGGGAGGAAAATTTTTGATGACAAGGGACAAACCTACAGTTCTGTCATCATGGGAGTTAAAGGCTCCTCTTGTTATCAGTTACCAAAAGTTATCAGGTAAGATAGTCCAATTTTCCCCAAAGTTCCTGAGCAAGATCCTGAGGAAAAAAATCACTGCCCTGTAAGTATTAGCTTTCTCTTTCCACTTCTAACACAATGAATTAGGTTCACTAGTTTCCAAGAAAGTATGCTAAGGCATTAATTAGAAAGCAATCACTCCCTCTTTTACAGCTAATAATTTATCACCTTTTTGAAAAAGAAATCAACTGTCTGACCCTGAGATGAGCTCAGCTGGTCAGAGCATGGTGCTAATAACACCAGGGTTGTGAGTTCGATTCCTGTATGGGCCATTCGCTTAAGAGCTGGACTTGAGGATCCTTGTGGGTCCCTTCGAACTCAGAATATCCTGTGAAACATCTGTCCGGTACACAGAAAGAGCAACATGTTAGAAAGTACCGGTTTTTTGTACTTTTCTCTCACTCTATAAAGCCAATAACGTGATGGGACAGCAATTACACCTTCAGATTCAACCCCTTTTTCTCCGCTAGTTGTGGAGCAGACACATTACCAAGTGCTAACTATAAAATTAACTGGATTTGAAATAAAAATCACAAACTTACAAGCTATAGTTGGGAAACAGGGGGGTGCTGGAGGGGTGGGCTCAGTACATACTTGTCCACTTGTCCTGTGTTGTGGTTGTTCTCGGCTCTCATCCGTGTCAGCGCGGCTGCCGCCTCGTCCAGCGCGCAGCTGACGGAGGACGTCAGTCTCCGGAGAACCTCGGGATCTGCGAAGGCTTTGCCATCGGCAGTGGACAATTTACCAATTCCTTCAGCGCACGTTCGTTCATCAGTCAGGTTAGTAGGGAAGTCACACAAAAGAAATGCAGAGACACTGTTTTAGAGTCCAGCCACATGCACTATTAGTTCAAAACTGTTCACAAACATGCCAGAAAATCAGCTACTTAAAATCAACGTTTGACCAAGACCTGAACGTTATTAACTATAATACAAGAGTAAAAACCCTCTATTTCACAACTGGCAGCTTTGTTACCTGTCCTAAAGCCTCAACTCACACCTCTGAAGAATTAATTAAAACAAAAATAATCCTATTGGGGGAATAAGGGTAAATCCAGGTGTGAAGCCCAAAACCAGAAGTTTGGGAAACAGGTATTACTCCACAGGTTGGTTTAATATTTTCTCACTGCAAAGAGTTTTTCAAATTAAAATAGTTATTAGGCCTTTCCCACCCAGCTCCACCCAAAATGAAGTAGACTGAGCTCCAATATATCTTTTTTTTTTGTTTGTTTCTTTTTTGGAGAGTAGAAAAAACACTTTTAGAAGTTATTAGCTGAAATTCCTAATAATTTACCACTCTAAACTGCTCAGCTCTAGCTACAGGAACAGAAATTACATAATGAAATTTTAAATATTGAGAATCAATGCCCCTCCTACACAGACATTACACAGTAGAAATGCTTAGATTCAAGAACTTTTACAACAATTTCTTTGCTCAAGTTTTACTCCACACAGGTTTTACTCCATATGGTTCAGCACATGTGCAAACATCACTGCAGTGTAAGCAAGGCTTTTATCTTCATACAGAAATGTTCAAATAGTGCAAACACTCCTGCACACCCCCCCTAAAAAACCCAAACCCAAATGAATTGATTTCACATTCTACAAAAAGCAAAGGGTTACTAGTTAATGGATTAGCCACCTTCACTAGTGAAAAGTGAAACTCCAACTCCTTAGCTGTTAAAGAGGGTCAAATTAGATACAAACCTCTGGATATAAGGCACATTGTCCCTCTGAAGATTTGCTATTTGGTATGTGCATATCTCTGCAGGTTTGATTTATGCCACATCGCCCACAACCCAGCTTGTAAGTCTTACAGAGTAAGTACTGAAATCATATTTTAAATCTGAATGTTGTTTTCAGACAATGCATTTCCCCAGTTTGAAAGCATCCAATTTGCTTCTTGTTAACGTAAGAATCGATACTTACCAAATTTCTTCACCCTAAAACACTTTGGGCCAGCACACACCAGGCACACTGTGCAGTGCTCCAAGTGCTGGATTACAGCACTGGAGTGTTGCTGGAATGATGGAGAGTCCCTCCCATGGGATGCAGGAGTTTACTTGGCAGATGGAAACTAAGCAATGAAGGCTGAGATGAGCTGCTTAGGAGACTTGCTCATATCCTTGCTACCTCCCTGGTTTCAACATCCTACCTCTGCATTGATTCAGCATTGCCAAGGGGCTATGAAAACCAATTGGTAACAAATTGACCACTCCAGACAAAGTGAGAAATTACAGCTCATTCTGTCTGGGGTTGGAAGCCTGGCTAGTGCAGAGCAATTCAAGCACAGAAACGTGAGGCCATGGACTCTTTGAAGAGACCACTGGCCACATGCCTCCTTCTACCTCCAAACTATTGAGGCCATCACCCTTCCAGCCACAGCTGTTAAATATAGCGAGGTTATAAACAACAAGCCTCAAATGCCACAGCTCACACCTCGTGTTATTAGTGCAAAATGAATTTGCTGTTGGTGTAAAGGGGATAAAAGTGCTGCTGTCTCTACAGCTGGGGCAGGTGGGACTGGAGGACAGTCACTGCAAGGCTGTCAGGACATTGATTTAGTATCAAATACACAGAGAAAGGGATAGTTTTTACACAGCTTTGCTTCCCCAGGACAGCTCCCAGTGTAACTGCTGAGATGTTTACACAAGCTATTTCTGGTGGCAGTGCTGGCTTATGCTGGCTTGCAGTGTACATAAAGTAATGCTGAAGGAAAGACAAAGAATGAAGTCTTCACAGCTCAGCACTGAGGCCTCATCTGGGACTGCTGCAACCAAAACTGAACACCGTGGTGAGCAACGTGGCAAAGCACTCAAGAAATCCACACGACCCCCGCGCAAAGGCTGCAAAGGTGTGATTTATCTTACAAGGAGCAACACAACTACAGTTTCCCTCCACTCAGAAGGGTCTTATTGAAGGAGCTATTAACAGCCCTACTGCTGGCAAAAGAAGTGGAAGATACAAAGTCCTCCCAAAAGAAACCAACCCAAAAGACCCACCAAAACACCATCAACAAAACTTGACACAACCCAGTAAGCTGAAGCTATACTGGGTATCCCCATTATTGGAGACCACCAAGGCAGTGGATCAGACAGGTTACCCAGACAAGCAGAACCTACACTTGATACGCTCTCCACTTTAAAAGTTTGTTGTTGAAGCACTTATACTCAGGCTTTCTGAAGGCAGAAGTCACACCACAGGCCTCAGTCCTGTGCCCAGTGAAGACAAATGAGCTTTACCCACTGCAGAGTTCCTGTTTTCATGGATTACTGCTGGTGGTCTCCTGGAGGACTCATCAGCCACAGGTCACTGGCTCTTCCTTCTGGCAAGTAAAAGTGCACTTACAGCTCACTCCAATTTCTGACTTTGACCCCAAAAAGGAGCTAAAACTACTCCAAGACCTTTAGGAGGGTAAGTATAAGATACCTTTTATTTATCTCACCAACTAGAGCTTAACCCAGGGGCCATGCCCAGCTCTTTGCTTCATGCTTTCTTTCTATTGCACATGCCAAAACTCTTCAAAAGCCACAGAAGGAATCAGAGTAGACATTTGTTTGGCTGGATGAAGTCAAGGGAGACAGAATACAAGAATTACCCCTGCAGACACCCATTCATTCGCTCCCCTTTCACAGTTATGTATCTCAATAATTGATACATTTTTACTTCATCATAATTTAGGATGACTGTGCCAGAATCCCCAGGCTGTAATGCTCACAATATCTTTTAGTATCTAGTGTAACTATTTTTGTGTCCACTTCATAACCATTTGCTCTTGTGTCACCCTCATGCACACAGGGACTGCAACAGTCTGATCTACGTGCAGGTGCTGAACCAAAACCCTTCTTGCTGCCTCCCACCCAACAAACACTGAAAGCATCCTCAGGACCACTGTGCCCACTCTTGCACACAAGTGATCACGATTTCTCACATTATTTCAGTCTCACTACTACGCCACTGATCTGATACTACCTGAACTGAACCCAGTGTCTGACATTCTGTACTTTCAGGGGGGGTAGAAGACTACTTTCAGGAACACAAGCCACCACAGAGGTTGCAACATCATCTTTTAAAGGACTGATCACTCTTGCAGGATAAGTCTGAAAAGAGAATATGGGAGCTCCAATTTTTTATTGAGAACACAGTCCACAGTCATTAGCCCCATGGAGATGGTGATGTTCCTAATGGAAAGTTACAGCTTACCATTACAATTTTGGAGAGCACGTTCATTAGCAAGCCAAAAGGAAGTGCCTCCATACAACATGAGCTGCCATGCAAAGGCCAAAAATGTAAATTTGAAAATAGCTTAGATAGAATTCATGTAAAGCCTGTGCCTTCTACCAGCCTAAGAACAGCATCCCTGAAAGTCACTATTTAAAGACGTTCCTGAACAACAGACAACTGAAGGGATAGAGAGAAGAGAGACTATTACCTGTACTGGGATTTTACTGCTTTTCCCTCAAATGTGCACAGCCAGCCACTGCAGGGCCCACAGAGCCAGACACATCTTGACATTTTCTGTTGTGGGGCAGTTCTTGAGCTGAACAGCTGCTGCTGAAGCCATGTGCCAACGTGTTCCCAAACCCTAGCAGGAACAAGGTCAGCAGCACCATCCAACAACGGAAGAGAGAGCTCTCACACATCCCTGGCACAGGTTGCTTAGAGAAGCTGTGGTTGCCCCATCCCTGGAAGTGTTCGGGGCCAGGTAGGACAGGGCTTGGAGCACCCTGGGCTAGTGGAAGGGGTTAGGGGGGTGGAATGAGATGATTTTTAAAGGTCATTTCCAACACAAAAATTATTCTAGGACTCTAACAATCTGTCCTGACTGGAAATACATGACCTGGCTCCTCCCCATCCAAACACAACAACACACAGGCTGTGGATCTCTGAATTAGGCAGAAAACTCTGAATTCCAAGATCTGAAAGCAGATTAGTCCCTCTACTGGACCTCAAAACACTTAATTTTACAGTACACAGATCTTGGATGCATCTGAAAAGGGTATTTCACCAGTTTAAACAAATCAACAATTCTACAGCTGAACAGAGATGAAATGTGCAGTACAACTAACTCCTGTGTAACCAGGCTGAGGCCAGAGCAGGGGACTTTCTTCCTGAAACTACTATGGCACACAGCACGACTGAACTCAGTGGCAGTCAATGCCAGATGTTCCACACCTTAATGCCGTATTACCCAACTATTTAAATTAGGTTGAAGTTGATTATAGAGGTGTATTAGAACAAGCAGCTCACCTTTCAAG
This sequence comes from Anabacerthia variegaticeps, assembly GCA_035583185.1. Classification (NCBI taxonomy): domain Eukaryota; kingdom Metazoa; phylum Chordata; class Aves; order Passeriformes; family Furnariidae; genus Anabacerthia; species Anabacerthia variegaticeps. The sequence continues at coordinate 2,746,006 of JAWWEW010000028.1, forward strand.
GGAAAACCCTTGCTCATCGGATACACACCTATAACCAAATCTCCAATTTCCTTGTTGACTATCAGACTCACCAGGATATTCCCACCATGCAACTACCAAGATGAGAGTTTTAAGTTGACCTGAAATGAGATGGTAACTTCTCAGTGTTATCTGAGTTTAACAAGTCAGAAAAACTGGAGAATACCAAGGCTTGTACCTGTGTAAATCACACAGTTAAGTCCCTCATAGCACATATACTTTGAACATCAAAGGAGACTGCTCCAAAGAGATCAACATATCCAAGTATATATAAGAGGTAATGTCCAATAATCCTCACAAACCCCTGCAGATTCAGTAGTGATTATGTTCCTTCCCAGTCAGTTCCAACACACTGTATGTTCTAACACACACCTGAGGCCATTTACCTGAACATGCCCAATTTATGATCTCACATTCATCACAAAGTCTAACTCAACTTCAGTTCACGCAGAATCAGCTGCTGATCCTTCAGGGCTTACACCACTTATCCCACAATGAAAGGTTAGGGTAGGGCAGATTTAAAAGCCCAAAAGAAGAATGAAATGAGAATCACAGCCCAGAAATGTCTCTTCTTTTATAACAGTACATCAAGAACCTGCTCTAATCAGCTTGGTGTACAAGGAGCACCTCAGAGTGAGGAGGGTTCAAGGAAGGAGGGGGGGGGGGGACTTTCAAGTTCTTTATTGGGATCCCCATCCAGAGGAATTGAGCAGCTCTAGACTGTCAAAAACAACTGCTACAGTCCTGTGTCAACAAGCAGTAACTCCACCAGAACAATAAGAATTTCAGCACATCACAGGTGCTACCACAAGACAAGAAGGCAACTAGTAGGACTAGTAGCATACCTTGCTCTGTAACCCATCAAGACCCACACTGTTTCTGCATTAACAGATCTAATTTACAGCACCAGAATGAGGGACATAAATATATTTACAATTTTGGAATACATTTTAAATATTTGCATGTGGTTTATTGTATGCTGATTGCTCAGACTAAAGTCCTCAAGAAAGAGGCCACACAATGACTAGCACTCTTCAGATACAGGAATTAGAAAAGACTAATAATTTACTCTAGTGTACTCATCTTCTAAAATTCATATGCTTTAAAAAACTGGAAGATAAAGTATTGTTAAAAAAATATAATTTACACTAAGCTTAAAAACATTAACTGGGAAGGTTTGCTTGTGTAAGAAAAATAACTGTTTTAAATGAGAGTATGGCCTGAGTGATGTCATTTGCCCTTTAAAACAAACTTCTTTCTTAAAGCAGTTGAGTATAAAACCCTCTTTATTAAGTTAAGCACTCTGTACTTTATTTTCTGGGTGATTCTGGTGCACTTTTGAAGAGTTCACACAATATTTACAGACCCAAATCACAATCAGTGAAGTACCCAGGACCACATGTGAAAGGAGACCTTCAGCAGCTTGTAATCTCAGGATGCATGAACAAGAGTCCCACTAAAATCTGCAGATATTTGACATCTAGATTACCCATATTAAAAACAAACAAACAAAAAACCAACCAACAAAACCCACCTAAACCAAGCTCAACTAGTTACTTCAGACTCTATATTCTGCTTCCTACATTGTTGCCATTGCTACCATTGTACGTATGACACAACCCCTGCTCAGGAATGGCCAATTCTACCTCGCCTTTCAAAAAAACACATTTTTGACATCAATTTTCCACCACACAAGTCCTCTCTTGGTACACTTGCCCTTAATAAACACATTGGTAGCGAGTTGCCTTTTACCATTTTACCTCATCTTTTGCTTCTCCTAGCAAAGAACAAGGAACAGCGTTGCCCATGGACAGCAGAAGCCAGCAGAGGATGACAAACTCTGCATAGCTCAGGTGCCAACTGGAGAGCAGAAAGGCTCAGCCAAACTCCTTGAGTAAATCCTTGCCATCTTTCAAACCACAACAAAAGAATTCTCCTGCAAACAGTTCTGCTGCATTAAGGTGACACCAGGAGCTGACACCGGTGGCCAAAAGCAAACATCTGTTACTGTGCAAGTCGTGCACGACTTCAGACCCAAAGGATGAAAACATCAGACAATTAAAAAAGACTATTTAAAATCTTGGCACGTCTGAAACATGCCCTGGAAATGGCAATATGCTTGTAAAAATAGACAGACTGGGTTTCCCTGGGGAAGGAGAGGAGGAAAGTGGCAAATCTCAAATTCCTTAGCAGAGAAAACTTGCCAGGGAAAGACACTACATGAACATCTCCTGGTGGCAACCACAGACCAGGCATAAACATTTTTATTATGTAATGGTGAATTATTTAGACCACAGCCACCTAACCTCATAGAAGTTTTACACTCCTCAATGGTGTTGTTTGCTTAGCTGGATCTCCCTGAACACGTTTGAAAATTCTTTGCGAGTTCTCATTTTGAGGACATTTCCGAATAGGTATAGCATAGACTCTTGCTGGGAAAAGCATTAACCAGAATGCTACCGTTTTCCAGTGGGTCATTCCAACATTATTCCCAGGCAGGGAGCAGTAGAGATTCAATATGGTAGGGATTATTTTAGCTTTGTTTTCTAAAACACTAAAAAAACTACAGAGGCTGTCAGTCTTACCAAGCCAAGCACAGGCCTTAGGATTTGTTACCATTGAATATCCTGGTGATGGCCTGATCTCAGCCCCAGCACCCTGAAAACTCACTGTACCCCCACCAGCACCTGCACCCAAGACCCTTTTATAGCCTTTTATATACATGTGATACAAACTTTCGTTATAAAACTATTTCCCCCCATCTCACCCAGTGCATGGCACACACAGAATTCACTGGCTGCAATTTTTATTTTTCTTCTTCGCAATTAATATTTGGACATGCTAAATAAAACTCATTTAGCATGAAATTAAGTGCTACAGCTTGAGGCTTTGGTTCTTCTTTTTAATTTGATTAATTAGCATTTTACAGTATTTCATATGTCACCATCACAGTTCCCCATAGATTTTGAGAGCAGCTGAGTTCTCAATTGCTACAAATTATATTCCTGACAGCAAACTGTGACACCCCAAAATGACATTTTCAATGCAATCTGAAAAATCACATTCAGGTCGTCTGCTAAGCAGAAATTTATTCTCCTGGATACAATTTCATGGTCTTAAACTCAAAATATGTCGTTCTTCACCAATCCACATTCCTAAAAATAAAAGGAACTCACCCACAATGTCCACCAGTGATATCCACTGTATCTAACAAGTATTTTCTATCCAACAGAAAGGCAAATCTGAAAAAACTCATCACAACATGCACATGAAATTGGAGAAAAGTACCCTTAATTCCAGCTTCCAATTTTCACTTACTTGACACTGCAGACTCTTAATATCATATTTGCATTTATTTCAGTGCAGTTGTCAGAAGAGGAACCAGCAATCTCCATTGCATTCTCCCCACCTTCCAGCACAGCAGCTGTAGCAGTGAGATTTTCCAGAATCCAAAGCCAGGAAGTACTTCTCCAGCTACAATTAGTTCTTACTGTTATTTCAGTAGCATTTTGATGACAAGGGTTCCCTTTTTGGGATCATCTCCTTTTACATTAGTGTGCTCAGATATCTCAAAATCTGAAAACTAATTTTAAATTCCACATAAACATGAATCCTTGATTAACTAGTCAATATTCATTAACACTTCTTTTGAGAAATTAGATTCATTAGGTTTTAATTTAGAAATTTTGATTTTAATTTAGTCTCATGTCAATTCAATACCAGGTTACCCAGGCAGGTAATTCACCACCTCAGCCTCTGACTCCCACTTTTAGTAAAGCTTGGCAGCCCCACAAGCAAATTCAGCAACGAAAGCCAGCTCTACATAGACTTATATATGTTTTTAGCAAAATCCCAATCTCCCCAGATAGTCTGCAATCCACCCATTTCCTTTGTCTTCCAAATGCAAGGAAAAATACGAATATTTGACAGAAATGGAACACCACATTTATTTTAGTTTAAAATACAGAGATCATTTTAAACCTTGTAGCAGTTTTGTTACCATATGAGACTTCAAACAGGGAAGAATACCAGAAGAGTTATCTATATAATTATCTTCTCCTCTTGTTCATCTTATTTAAAATCCTGACCATGCCAGTCTTTGCTACAGCATAACTCTCCATTTTTCTGTCAGTTTTTTCCAAGCTTTTACTAGGCATCCATTTTCTCCCATGTGTGAACCTTGAGCTACCTTTACTAAAGCTAAAATAACAAGAGCTCTTCTGTGCCAGTCTAACACTTGTCCCTGCCAGAAGGATGACTCGGTGCTCCTCCTCTCCCTGGATTTCCCCAGGCATTCCCACCAACCCCACTGCACTCACACTGGAGAAAAGAGGGAGTTTTCACAAGCACAGCAAGGAAAGTCTGACCAGCAAAGTGCCTTTCTAGGCACCACCAGAACTGGCACGAGAAGGGAAAACCATGGAGGCAGGAACAGAAGACTCCTGCCTGATTGTGACCTTACCCAACTCATGTACCTTCCCTGTGTCCTTATTCACCATGTCCAAATGTTTATGTTTCCTAATGCAGAATCTTTATAAAGAAACTCAATCTTTCCATATTTTTCAAGGCATTGTTTCTATCAAATCTCCACAAAGACACATTTGCCTTGCTACAAGGTGACAACTTCCCAGACACAATCCTCAACACTCTCATTCCTTACAGGAACCAGGACTTCCATCACATTCATCACACATGTGCATAAAATCATGCTAATCACTCAAACAAATGCATTTTGATCTTAACTACATGCAGTATGTATAATATGGAAGCATCACAGATTACTCTGGTGTCATGATTGCAGATGTACTTCAGCAGCAGCAAACAGCTTTTCCACCCATCTCACTGCAGATGAGCATCTGGAAGAGATCTCTGACTCTTGGGTTACCTAGTGCTTTAAAGCAGCAGCTACAATTAGGACAGAAGCAATATCACAATGAAAACAATTACCAGCTCTGTCTGAGAGTAACAGCTAATTCTACCAGCTCCAGTGCGTTGTTGGGGTTTGTTAGGATTTGCTATTTTCAGTTTTTGTAACGATAAAAGCACCTTTCCCCATTGGCAACTAAGGCCTCCTTCCCAACTTATTTTTCATTGTAAGAAAATGCAAGAAGATTTGAGAGAAATATTCAAAACACAATGCTAACTTTAATCCAAACTAAAAGGACAAGGATGGGATTAAGCATCAGTTCATAAATACCTACATGAGTCTGAAAAACCTGAGTTTGTTTTGGTGCTTTGCAGGGGTTAAATGGGCCGTACTGGATAGCACAGTTAAACAGGAGCTTCGCACTTCATTTTGGATTTTTTTTTTTTGAATGACCAAGCCAAGGATTTTTCTTTTTTAGCTTTTTTTCCCCACCCTTAACACAGATAAAAGCCAGCCATACACACCTAGAAAGATTTGCCAGGGCAGCAAAACCACAGCAAACTACTTGGGTGCCTGATGCCCTCGTCAACCTCTTGTCCCTTCCCTCACTACCTCCTCCTGCAGCAACCCCAGCACACCTTTCCCAGGGCTGCAGCAGCAACGAGTACTCAACTACATTTATACCCTTCAAACAAATGCTCTTCTAGTTGTATCAGGCTCCTGCATTGCTGTGATTAGCTAAGGGAAAACTTCAGCCATGGGCGGAATTGTAGGTCTGGCTTTGTTTGGCTTTAAACTGGACACAGTTAAACAGCAGCATCAGCACATCTCCTGAGCCGGGCAGTCACCTGCTCCCAGTGTGCCCAGTGGAGCGTGAGCTCACCCACCCCAGCACGGCCATCCCAGCACGGCCACTCCAGCACGCCCAGTGGGACAGCACTGGGCACACAGTGCTGAACAGACCCCAGCGTTCAGAGAGAATCACACTCCAACTCTGAGCTTTGGCCATCAGCTTGGACATTCCAGTGTGTCAAGAAAGCACCCAGGCCAGAGACTGAGAAAAAATGAATCAGATTGTTACTGGTTGCTTATACAAAGTAGTATTTAAGCCCCAAGTCGCTCTTTGGGAATTTATTTTAAGCTGAGGTTGTACAATATTTACCCACACAACTAGAAAGGTGACAATTTGGAAAATGATCCAGAAGCAGAAATCATGAACCCTGTAAGGAAAGCTACAAAATAAATTCCTTAAGAAAATTTACATGTTTTATTTCATTATTTTACAGGAAAATACCATGCATAATGGTAGGCAATTATTCATTTCCTGATTATTCATTTCATGCCTTATCAGAGAGAAATATTTTCTCATTTCAAGTCTGACAATTGCTTGGCTCCAAGAATCTGAAAGATATACTTCAAAGAGCTAAGACTGCCACTGAAACATGGAAAGGAGGAACACGGAAAGGAGGAACATGGAAATGGCACTGTCCACTGTTGGAGGGTAAAAGTAAAGAAAATCTTCACATAACCCTGAGAAACAACATGAGAAGAAAAAAAATTTATTCAAGCCAAAGAAGGTGCACAGAATTCCTACTCTTGACTTCTGGCATTCTAACTCAGCCAAACATTTAATGTCTCATTCTCTTTAGGGCTTCTGACCTTTGAAAACAAGTTGCTTTACAGACACTCTCACCTATTTAGTGGGACAAGGAGAAAAGAGTGGAATTACTTTCTGCTTTTTGAGTAACCTAAGGCTTATGAAGAAAAAGTATCACAACCCCTATGGAGATTGACTCCAGGATATGACCCCCGTGCACAACAGAGGTGCAGGAAGATGAGAACTCAAGTAACCTTTGAATGCTATTTATAGGCAAACAGCCCACTTGAACTCTTCTCCAAATTTCTGGCATTCAGTGGGAAACTGAGCCCCAATGGGCTGGAAGAGCTCTCCTGAATCAGAAAGCAGCTCTGACTCAGTACAGTACTGCATGACTATCTGGGGAAAAATATTTGAAAGTACTACTACATTTTCAAGCAAAGAACTAAGCAAACTTTGAGGGTCAATAACATCACTGACTTAACCCAGAAGTTCAGACTTTGAACTTCCGTTTTATGTCAATTATGCCCAGCAAAACAAGCCAGAATACTGACTATTTTCAGAGGCTGACCAAGTGCACTATTTCTTTAAAAAAAGATCACCATCCCAATGGTGTATAGCAGACTACTGTATAAACCCATGTTTCAAACTGAACACTTGAGAAACTGAACGTAGGACCCTCTCACCTGCCTAAAAAGATCCACAGCCTTTCAGTGTACTGTCACCATTACACACATGCTGCATAGAAAAGATCCTGAAAGTAAGATATGAGAATGCCACAGTAGGTTAGAGTACAAACCCACCAAAAATCAGGATGTTACAGTCTTCAGAAAGAAAAGACACAATTTATTTTACCATGGCCCAACTTGAAGAAAGAACACACCCTTTTACTGTTAACACTCCTCTACAAGAACAGCTCAGGGGGCTCATCCCAGCCTATCTATTTATTCTTCGCAGCATCCTCCTGCAGCTCAAAAAACAAATGGCAAGAGGGCACAGAGGCACCAAGAAATGCACTTTCACCCAGGTCTGTGTCTCTGAAGCTCTGGTTCTTCAGATGGAAGATTTTGTCCAGAGGCTACAGAATCCAACATGCAGTACCAGAGAGTAAAAGTTTTACTGAGCTTCTTCAGAGCACAATGCAGAGAGAAACCATACCAAGCACGAATCCAGTGGAGGGAGTTGCTCCAAACAGTGAGAGTGGAAAAGTCCAGCCAATTTAGGTTCTACCAGAGCAAATTTCTTCCATTATTTCCTCCAGGTCTTTGCTCTTAATCCATGTAAAGACTAAAATAAACTTGTTCTACCTCTTATTTTATCTCTACAGCTGAGGAGGATCAGGCACTCTGTGAGCTCACTATAAATGAAGGCTCATAGCCGAAAGCACAGCCACAGTGCAAGTTTCTCTTCTCTTCTCTTCATTCTTAAACCTTCCTACATGCTCCTTTCCCTTTAGAGACTTCCAAAACATGATGCTTGCTTGGTTTTGGCAATACTAGGCAAAGACAGCTGGAAGTCAGGCCAGGTTGGTTAGAACATTCTTGCTCACTGTGGTCTTCCTGTGCTACTCAAAAGCAATTCCTTGAAAGCAGAGACAGAATTTTAGCCTTTATAATGATTCAGATTCAAGGGATTTTTTTTTTTTTTTTCAAAGGACATATCCAAACAGGAGTGTCAGCAAATATAGATATATATACACACACACATACACAGGAATAATCAAAAGCACATACATGAAATAACTTGTAACAGTAGATAAGTGTTGGTAGATTTAAAGTCAAATTCAACTTACAAACCAAAGGCAAAAGGCAGACAACAAACTGAGATGTATAAACAAAAGCACAGCTTGCAGGACAGATGAAATAACACTCCTACTCTCCATGCATCAATAGACCTCAGCTTGAGTAATGTGACTAGTTTGGGGCAACAAGTTATGAAGAACAGAGATCACAAACAGAAATTCCAGAGGAGAACAAAAGCAGATGAAAGTCTAAATAATGTAAGTTAATGGCGAGATATTATTTACCAAAAAAATACAAAATAAAATAACTGAGGGTGATAACCTTAAATCTGCAAGTTGGCTCTAAGGATGGCTGCACTGGAAAAGGGAACACTGAAGGTGGATACGAGACATTAAACAAGCAGCCAAAGTCAGTAAAAAACACCAATTGCTTTACTACAACTTTCTTCCTTTCCTTGAGAAACTTTCCAAAGAAAGCAACTCAGTGCCCCCTTCACGTGCTGTGGAGCTCCCAGCACTGGAGATGGTCTGTCTAACCAGTTCCTAAAGTCACCCATCAGGAATGAATTTGCCTGGGGAGAAGGAAGAGAAGGAGATAAAACTACATCTACAGAGATTTCTTCAAGCCAAATTTTTGAAGAAGTTTTTAGAAGCTGTAGAGAATTCAAGGGAAAGGTGATGGCTAAATGACAGGTTAGCAGTTGTCAGTTTGGAGGTAATACTTTGTTAGCAAGGGGGAAATGTCCTTGCAGAACTGCACTGTGACTTTTGCTCCCACAGCAAGTACCTGCTAGATGGATACAACCAGGATAACTTTGGTAATGCAATAATAACTTTTTTAACATTTCCTAGTATGTGCTGAATGCTGAAGTTCTTAAATAATCCACATTCATAAAGAATATAACTTGCATTTTTTGCAAGATGTTTAATGTACTACAACTTGTTTTAAATCTAGAGATTTGTTAGTAGCTTTCAAAATAAAAAGTCTTTAAAACAGCAGAAAATAAGGTATAGCAGGCAATGAAGGTGCTCATGCCCCATTGTAAAAAAAACCCACTTGTTTCCATGAGGAGAATCAAAGATGAGTGGCAGTATATTTGACCTATTTTGTTTTTCATTAATCTGGTGAAAAGTAGCTGGACTTTCTAGAAATAAGCAGAATTTGATCATTTACACCATGCATATTACATTTGTTTTCTTAGAAACTTGTTTATTGCAATTACTTCTTAAATATAAAAGTCATATTTTGTCAAAGGTGACTTACCAATTCAAAAAAAGCAACAGATTCATCTGTTACTGCAAAGTATTGGTGACTCAATAAATCTGTTGCTTGTGACACTTTAAAAAGCCCCAAATATTTAATACCATTATACAACTGATAGAAGAACAACATGTCATAGACCCACCAGCAAGAGCTCCCCCAGCTCTCAGGTGTCCCCAGACACTGCCATAGCACAGGGACCAGACTGCTCAGACAGCAACCAGCCCTGCTGCAACACATATGATGTCACTTCTCACAGTACGATTCTGTCAGCTCCAGGAGGGGTGGCTCCATATCCACACTACCAACCTGACTTTCCAGTCCATCCAGTACTGGTGGCTGGCATTGGTTACTGGTTACTGCCACCATGCTTCAACATAAAGCTACAGAACACACAAATAAACCCTCAAAATGGAACTCTGATCAACTGCTTCTGATCCCATCACCTGCATCCCCCCAACGCTCACCTAATACTCAAACTCTGCTTTGAACACTTCTAAACTCTGGCTTTATCATCATGTGCTAAGGAAACCACATGACTGACAAATACAGAAAACAATCCAAAGTGCAACTTAGATTTCAAGTCTGTGTAACTGCATTGTTTTCAAAAGCTATTAAGAGACTCTTCTTGCAGGAGATACAAGGAAGAGATTGAGGCTTGCCCACCTCCTCACTCCTTCCTGTCTCTCCAGATGCAGGAGAGTCACATTCTGGTGAACTCACACTTGAAAGAGCAGTAACTGTCTCACTTGCCAGGCTTCCATCTTTGCTCCCCTCTCTCCCAGTATCCCAAGGACAGCACCACACCAGTAGCCATGTGCTGAGAGAGGAGCAGGGACACAGACCCAAGAGAACAACTCAGCTCTGGATACGTCCCATCTCAATTCAGGCATTACACAGGACTGTCAATAAAGCACCGCAGCTTTTCTCCTTCCCAAACACTCCCTTATGTTCCTTCTGGCTGAGGCTACTCCAAGCACTAACCTAACAAGAAGTCCCGAAATCAATACTGAATGGAGAAAGGTTTTTAACCAGCACTATCCTCATACTGGAACAGGAGAGCAAAGGGGCTTTTATCTTACAGAAGAACCCACTTTGCATGAAAAATAAAACATGGCAAAAGTGAAGGAGAACAGAGAAGTATAGTTAACAAAAAATATATCCAGGACTTCGAAAAATCTTGCTAAAAGGAGAATTGCACAAGTTGTTTATGGCATGGTCATGAAAAACTGGCTAATTAATTATGATTATATCTGAGATACATACAGAGACATATATAAATATGCAGGAAACTTGAAAGATGGAGCAGTACCCTGACCAATTTTAATACTTCACAAAATAAAACTTGTCACTTTTTGTCTTGTCTCTTCCCATTCCTCATGCCCTCTGAAGAAAGGTCACAATCTCAGAATCAACTGTGCCAAAGAACTTCAAGAGCACAACTTTCAGAGCTGGTAAGACAACTTAGCTGTCTGATACCTAAAAGCATCAATTTCAATGTTATGGCAATGAGAATGTTCTTCACAGCAAAATCCAGCTGAAAAACAGCTGAAAAATATGAAGCTGGTACATGTAACACACTGTCAAAGCATGGAAGTTAAATTGACTAAGAGCAGGATTAGACTAGACTTTTTCTAATCTAAAAGCCTACTAGATTAGAAAAACATTTAAATCATGCAAAACCTCCAAGAATATTAATAATTCAAATACATGCACAAAATTCAGACAGTTTATCCAACTTACTCAAAAGCACAACACATCTGTACGTTTCACATACCATATATCCCTTCCCACTCTTAAATCTTTGGGTGGTGAAGAAAGAGAATGAGCAAGTCCCTGTATCTCAAGGGGCAGAAGCTTTCCAGTAAACAACACAGAGGTGATTTCAGTGGCAGTGCAGCTGTGATCTCTAAAGCAATGCCTACAACAATGCCTATTCCAGCTTTCCTAATGAAAACTGTTTCTCTTATTTGATCCACCTACTGTGTCCATATCGCACCAAGTGTTTCAGACCAGACCAGATGATGGTGAAAAGCCTTGCTTGGTTTGTAAGTCATTCACAGTAACTGGATTAAGGTAAGACTTTTGCCGTGTTGAAGGCAGCTAAACACACTTCAAATTTGATATTGCTACATTTTTACAGTGAAGTTACATCTCTGCTCAAATTCCAGCAATCCTCTCTTAGATTCCCCCCAATAAAGACCCTAGGGTTTTTTTCCATAACATCAATAGAGATCTAGAAATGCATTTGTTACATTTCATGAATGCAGTGTCGCAACCATTAAATTGACAAACATGAATTTCTATTTTCTGCAGTCCTCCACCTCCACAGTTTCAATTGGAGCTTGGACAACGCTTCCATTTAGTTTCTAATGCCCACCTCCATTTACATCACAGCTTAGTTACTCACAAGCCCTAAGAAAGAAACACCAGGTCCACACATGAATCTTAATGATCATAAATGACATGACCAAAGGATTTCCCTAGCCCAGTCTTCGACACTTTCCAAGGGTTCTCCTGGATGCAGGATCAAAGTAAGCTGCGTGTCTTTGGCACTGTCCTTTTAGGCCACAGCTGGTAGTGCTGGATCACAGATCTACCTTGTCACATTGAAGCCTTCTAATGGTGGGGGAAACAAATTTGAGTCAGAAACCCCCACTTGCTGTTAGTGGAATAATGAATAGGTTTGATCATACATACAGGAGAGAAAAAAAAAAAGGCAGGTTTGGTCACTAGGTTGGCAAATGAGTAAATAGGGATAGACACACACAGAGGAAAGTGTTCAATTTGACAATTGCTGAATCTAATTCTAACCTTTTAGTTTATCCTAAACCAGGCAGGTTTCATCTGGGCTCATTCACATCTTGATCTGTATTTCCACTAAGTGGGTGATCACTTCCACTTTTTGCCTTCCACAGTTCCAAAATACACAATCCCACCACCCTACCAGCTTTCCAAAGAGCAGTACCAGGCCCTCAGGCCTGAACCAACTGTTGAAATTCAGCAGGTACTAACAGACAGATGTTGCTAAAACTAGATTTCTCTTTCACCGTTTACACTACATTTAATGCCTCAGTCTCAAATCCACCAAACCAGCCACTTCTAATACTCTATTTCAACAGAAAAGAAGGATGCATATAACTCTGCTCCCTGTCTGAACATAAAGAGAGACCACTCATATCCATGTCATTAAACAAACCTTTGACAGAACATCCTCCCTCTCCAAAATACTCTGATTTTCCTCCTGAGTCCCTTTATGAACAAAAGTAGGAGTCCTGAAGAACTTGCTTCTAACAGAACTCCCCCCTCTGTGGATACTCAACAGGAACACCACGTTCTAAAGGCAGACTAAGGTTCTTCACCACTTTCTTCTGCATCTATTTTTTGATGCTTCATTGTCCAAGCGTTTCAACATGCAGACTGAGAAGGATCACGCTCAAAAGCTCTGCAGGCACTGAAGCTATCTCCTCAAGTCAAAAAGCAGTTCAGTAACACCCTACAACACCTCCCAAAAAACTCAGACAATCCATGCTGGACTGGTAAGAACAGGGTATTTCAACTGCAGGGATCAACATTTGAACATTTCACAACTTTCTACAGAATTCTGTGTTTTGGGTGCAGAATTCACCACACGGGCACCCAGAATTTTTATTTGGCCACATGCCTGAACCAACACCTTTCCTTATCTTTAAGAAACTACCTCTACTGCAGAAACAGGACTGCACAACACAAGCAAGTCATTTCCCCTTCCTGATGCCTATAAAAGTTGGGAACAGAAAATGAAATGGCTTTAACCTGTTGGAATTTCCCCACTTTGCCCTTTTAAAAACACATGTTGAGGGACTCATGGAAAAATCTGCCAAGAAGAGCAAGAGCTCTGAACACTCTGCTAAAAAGGGCATTTAATAGACACCCTTACTGAAGATTCACAAAACCCCCTGATTCTTCAGAGCTAGAATATTGAATCAACAGTACCCTAATTAACAGAGGAGCTAAATTTTTCTAGTGCAGAACAGGACTCCACTGTTAGAGTACTAATAATCTGTTTAATTACAGCCTGAAAAATGGAAACATCTCCAAACAGGATGGTTCTCATTCCACAGGTTATTTTACCTATAAATCCCTTCTTTGCTACTAGGAGTCAAACTGAAAGAAGGTATAAAAGGGACTTGGTTTGTTTGGGATAAAACTTCCCAAACAGGATTCCATTGTTTTAATTTATCTTCAATTTCTGAACATGAACACAACTGATGGTCACAGAATAATGATGTCCCTTAGACTGTAGAGAGAGTCTTAGATTAGATAGTCTTTAGGTTGTAGAACTCACTTTTTTGTGGAATAATACAAACACTGACAGTTGTTTAGAGGTGGCTGTTCAATAATAAAGTGCCTGTTCCTTCACAGAATGAAGTATGGTTGTCCAAACTGAAGCTAATCAAGCAGGTTTTCAGGGGACCTGGCCAACACAAGGAATCTGACTCTGTTTTTGTGTACATGGAAATGCACGTATGTATAACTGCTGCTATGCCAAGGGGGGCAAACACAACCCTCTTGTTAGAAATTCTACTTAAGGCTGTCACCCTGAGCATCCAAACCCACAAAATATTTTAACCTCTCCTTGAAACAGAAGTGGCAAGTTGAATTGTGAAAAAATATCCAGCACTGCTATGGTGGGTACATACCACATATAGAAACATTTTCAAGCAGTTCAAGTAAGTTTGGCCTCTACACTTGCACATGCAGTGGCCCTCAAATCAAGACAGCTACTTACAAACAAAACACAACTCCTACAAATCTTTAAGAGCAGAATGACTGAAAATCACTTCTGCGCAAGTGCTTTGAAGAAGAACATCCCACCTGGCTGCAGGTGCTAGAACTTACCTTCCAGAACTAATAAACAACATGTCCATGTGAGATCTGAGCATTAAAGGATCCAGGAAGAATGAGCAAAACTCGTTTTGCAAGTCATACTCATTAAGATCCTAATGACACAGCCACAAACCCTGCATGTGAGAAACCCCAAGAAATCCAAGACACTAAATGCAAGATCGACCTTCCCCTAGTTTGTGAGGTGGAATCAAGCCTCTCACAGGGGAGGGGATCATCACAATCAAGGGGAAGCTACCTAGGAACTACAGACAAGGCCGTAACCAAGCTACTGGTTTGATCCATAGTCTGCCACCTATTTTTCCAAGCCATCCTTAATGCTGAGGACTGAAGTGTGACTAAAACAATAGCAGAAATCACTTGCTTTTGTCAAACTGCAAAAGAATACAAAGGCCCAGCATGAGGTTGCTTTGTTAGCTGCCGTGACAGAAGTCTAGAAGCTCACTTAAGGTTAGAAAGGGTATTTTCAGCCAAACCAGGAAGATAAATCTAATGAAGATGTTCAAATGTCTCCCAGAAACACTAGTTTCTCTTTCAATCACCATCAAATTATAGCTTTTATTAATAAACTACCAAATTCACAGCAGCTCCTTTAGGTTAGCCTAGGATTTTTAGTGTTCAAATTTGCAGTGGGAAAGACAAGTACAGCTTAACTAGAGAACTTTCCCAAGAGTATTTTCACTCCTTTGATCTCACACATTCATCAAGTGGCATTAATTTTGTCCAGTCTTCTTAGAGAAGGAGATGGAGTATTCAAACAAAAGTACTCTTTTAGATTTGCTCTTCTTTACAGAGCCTTTCTGTTCTGTCCATGTTCTACACCCCTTCACCAAGCACTTGGGGAATCAAAGCCTGGAAACCTCAGATTAAAAACAAATCATCTAACCCTGGGGACAAGTGGTCAACTGCTGCTTAGAAATCTAGAGGCAGCATTCTCTCCAGTGTTACAAGCAGCAAAGGTCCCACCTGGATGTGATAAATACCATGAGATCATCGTGACCACTGCAGCCCCAGCTCTAAGCACACACCCTGACAATTTATAAAATCCAGAAACAGGCTTTGGGACACATGAGATACATGACAGAAACTGAAACTCCTTTTCAGGTTAAAATTAAAAGCATTTACAATTAAATTTATCAAAAAATAAATCAAAAGCACTTTAAAAAGTGCTTGAAAAGGGACCGGTTTATTCACATTCCTTTAGTGCCCAGAATATTCCAGGAATAGCGTGTTTTCCCTGCAAAACAAAGTTTGGCCCCCAAGAGTTACAGCAGATGGGCTGCTGCAACTTTCTGCTGACAAAAGCTATGCCGTGTTCTAATTTGGGGTTTTTCAAATTCAAAATGCAAAAAGAGCCCAAATCCCAAGTCCCTGCTCCCTTTGCTTCCTCAGAGTAACATTCTCCTTTAAGACTGTACATAGCTTTACATCTAAACACCTGCAAATAAATGCTATTTTATCCAGCTCTTAAGAGTGTTCAAAGTCTGAAAACTCCAATTTCAGCACACACCCACAGTTATCAAATAGGATTTGTTTCCAAGCAGGGGTTTTGAATCTTTTTGTCCTTGGAATTTTGAAACTGACACATAATTTTCAAATCCATTGCAAACACTCCAGTCACAAACCCTAGGAAGATTTAAATCAGTCAAGTTTTCACTACAGAAGTAACAAATGTAGTGGCACTATGTTCACACAAATGTTAAATACGTATTTTCCAACAGTGACATCTCAGAATGACCAAATGGGAAAATGTTTTTGTGAAAGCCAAAGCAGAGAAACAAGTATTTCACCAGTAAATTTCTGGAGTAATGAATTAATAATTATATACTGACCAAAGCAGCAGCGGGGAAAAAAAAAAAAAAGTTATTTTTAGCAAGTCTTCCCTCCATTCTCTCCCTGTTAATTCTCCCCCTGGTAACACATATAATCAAGTCAGTGAAATACCATTGAATTCAAATTAATTTTTCTAACTTTTTATGGGCAGAAAGAGTGGGCCAAGCAACCTACAACATCTGTAAGAATTACAAGCTTGTTTTCCACGTTCAGCTCTGCATCATGATGATAAATTTCCAGACTTGTGAACATTTTACTAATGTCAAAATTTACAGGTTGACAGATCTGTGTACAAGTAAGGTTCAGAAAAAAAATAAATTTATACAAGGAAAGTACCTGCTGCTTCCAGTAAGGCTTCTAGTCTTGCTTGTGTTTCTGGATCCACAGTTCTCAAGTCTGCACCTTCTGCAGCACTTGATAAGAATAACTCCGACGTGGTTTTAAGTACTGGGTTATCAAGATCTTCTTGGTCCAAAATAAATGATTCGACCTGTTGGCCAAGTCAGAAAAACAGTTTTACCATTTTTGAAGCTTTCAAGTAAATCTAAGATATTTGAAAACAAAAATCTCCACAAAATAATCTAAACCAATAATGTTTTAACTGCATGGAGTATAGAACACAATTGTAAAAATCATCTGGTCAGCTCACTGAAAAGGCAGTTGAAATCACAAAAGAAAAAACTGTAAAAATCCCAGTTTATTGTAAAAATTACAATTAACAAGATCTTAAACTGCAGCAAGGTCAACTCAGATTAAATACTGAATGAGTGTTATGCATGTTTGGACAGTTAACCACCAAAGAGGCTGTAACATCTTTGTCACCATCTACTGTGTTATTAAAAAAAGCCACCAGTAATGACTTTGGTACAGCTGGACCTGAGTGCCAGGGAAAGATGGAATGTTTTCCCAAGATGCCTTTCACTTCTCTTTTAAAAGTCACTTCAACTGATGTAGCACAAAGCTTTTGTTTGTTTTGAACAGAAACATAATAGCTGACCAAAATTCAACACCAAAATATGTATCTCCAAGCTGGCACTCAGTATTCCCCCAGTCTGTAATGTTTTCTGGACAAGAACAGGTCTGTGGAAGGATTAAGCAGGTAGGTATTCCAACCAAGCAGGAGTAATGCTGTCCCACCAGTGCCTCACGTGACCTCCAAACACAAGCCCATGGAATTACTCAACACAACACACTGCAGTTTTATGACAGCTTGCCAGAGTAAACAAGGATACCTGACTCACACTCTAATGAGAGCAGAGCTGCATTTCAGAATCTCTCCCAAGTCCAGACATCATTTCCCCTATTTTCAGTAATATTTTAAGATAGAAACACTATTTCATCATTAGATGCTATCTGTTCAACACTGGCAGTGCCTTAAATACGCTGTAGAAATAAGACATACCTGTTATACTCTCCCACTTCGTGCCCCAAGTCTCATCTTCCTTTCCCCATTTTCCCCAAATATTTCCCCCCACCTTTCTCACTCCAGCAGAAAACTATCATCATATTCAGCCCTATCACACAACACGTTAAGAAAGGGACAGTTAAAACTCCAATAAAAATCAAATCAGGCCATCTGCAAATTCTTTAAGTGCCCCATTGTGTGAGCAATGTTAACAGGATCTGGGAGCTGCACAGAGCACTGCTATTCAAGAGCTACTTGGGTTCATTTCTTCCCTTTTTTGATATGTAAATGGATGTAACACTATCCCCTGGTGTCCAAGCCAACCCTGTGTGCCAGTGAAATGGTAACATGGGAATATAATGGAAATCAGGGAGGAAGTATGACTATCAGGAACACAGAACACGAGGTCAACATCTCAGCGGACTGGCATGATCCTGGCTAAAGCTAAGACAGCAGGCTCTGATTTAAAGCTCAGAGAAGCAAGATTTCTAAGTTAGTCCAAGCAACGGTCCTAAAATAAGGCAACTGTCACTGCAAGAATGAGTTGAACATTAAACAGGCACAAAATTAGTGATGTAACCAGTGATATACATTTTTACTACAAAAAAAAAAAAATTATTACTTACAAGTCACAGCAAAATGCATCCCTATAGCAAGATGCCCCTCAGCAGAACTCAAATCCCATAGACATCTTATCCCTGCTGGCATGAGCTCTGATGCAAAGCTGACTTCTTGGAAAATTCACCCTTACCCACAGGAGTACTTCAAGGTTTTCCATCTCTCCCACAAGACCACACAAGGCACTGATACCCTGGAAATATTCTTATTGCAACATGTTTGTGTGATCTGGTGAAGGGCAGAAAATCCCACTGTGTTCATCTGTGCCCATTCATATACAGAGCTGAGAACCAGACACAAGAAATTTTATTACATGCTAATGGACTTTTTTTGTATTCAATTATACCACCTAATCTAACAGCAGTCCTTCCTCTTGAGGACATACCAAAAGGGGCACAAATGCCACCTAGCACTGCACTTCAGAATAACAAACACTGCAGAAACACTCGGTGGCTCCTGGCAATCCTTGGTGCTCAGCCTCAGGAACAGCCAGACAATCCTCAGGCAAAGGGCAGCCCAGCAGCCCTGCAGTGATCTGCCAGAGGCTGTCCCACTGCAAGTTCTAAAACTTCATGGTTTTGACACTTCGAGAAAGATATGGACCATTTTTTCCCCTACTGCTGCCACCCCAAGTTCACTCGTATCTATTTACAGGATATTAAGAGGAACAATACACCTCTTGAACCGAAATCAGTGTTAATTCACCAGTCATAAATGCTCCATCAACTTGCAAGGAGCCTCCTTCCCCCAAAAAGGGAGTACATTTTGCTTAAAGTAACCTCTAAAAAGCCTTTTTAACAGTGATTATGCAAGCACTACCTTTTAAAGTGAATTACAAATCCAACTTTTACTCAGGGTACAAGCTGGGTAGTACTGGTGCAGTCTGCTCTTCTCACCACCCTTTTCAAGCCTTCCTGCCTTTCTGCTCTTTACACCAGCAACTGTACTTCCAGAGACCTTGCACATTGAAAGTCTCACACAAAAATCATGTTTCACATGCAGTTTTAGATCACAGCAAGAAAAGGCAGCTGCTTTCATTATTTCTGCACATGTTGAGCATCAATTTTTAGTTTTTGTTTTGATTTTTAGTAAGAGCTTTAATAGCATACCCAAAATACAAATACAACTTCAGTATGAAAATACTGAAAATCCATATGCAAAATGTTAAAATAGCTGTACCACTGCCAGTCTCACAGAAAAAGTTTCAGTGTGTTTTCAACTCAGAACGTCTGACATTTCTGTAAATCAATGCAGTTTCTCACACACCAAGACAAGGCTGGAGAGGATGAACAGTTGGGTATCACTAATAGCAGAGTAAGAAACTACCTAATTGATCAACTGTCTTTTGTGAATAGAAGTGACCTAAAATGATCACATAATAATAACTTAAAAAGAAAGCAAATTATCCCAAATATATCAAACAAATTTTGCTATTTAAACAAAAAATGAACTTCATTTAGAAATCAAAACAAACAAAGAACCCAAACAGATTTCGTATTAGCATTCCTGGAAGACATAATACACTGCTCATGTGGGAAAATTTAGGCACTCTGCTCTATTCTAATCAGATCTGCAGCAAAGTGATAGAGTAACCAGTCACTGGGCTATTTTTGGATTATTTTGAGAGCTGCTTTGGGCAGTTAATAAGCATCTTACCTGGTAAGACTCATTAGGAACACATGGAATCAGGACATTATTCTAACTGCCAAAATAATTGTAACTAGGAGTAATTCCCAATCAACACCCAAGAAAGCCACATCTGCATGGGAGCCAAGGGCTTCACCACATCGTGTGTCCACGCTCATGAACGGCACCGATGGACCTTCCCTGAAGTCCTGCCAAGGACTGCAGCAGCCTCCCAGCTCTGCAGATCCAGTTACACCGCTGGTTCCTCCCTCCAGAGCAGCCACATCGCAGCTATTTGGGCTCAGCTACATCAGTGTTTGTGTGTTAATACCAGGACTGAGTTTACCACAGGTCAGGGTATGTAAAGGGGTTTTGCAGGCACCAACATCACCACCACCACCGCTGGCAATTCATACGAGATGGACAACGACATGCACATTACAACACATTTCTAATATTAAATCTAAACTGATCTTCCCTATGTTGCACCACTGCAAAGTGCTTTTCCCAGAATAGCTTGGACCTGCTTGCAAATAGCCTACAGAGGATGGAAAAGCTTCCTGGGTAGTTGTACAGCACCATTCCTTCCTCCTGCAGCCAAGGGCAGCAGCAAAGACAGCTTGTTCTACCTTCTCCTTCCATTTGTGCCAAACTAGTGCTTCTGGGAACCCTACCTTTACAAAAAGTGTTGATAAGAAAGAGAAAGCTGCTATTAAATCTTGCATTTTCCAGGAACACCTTGAGTTATGAACACTTTCCTGGGTAACAATACTCCTTGCTCTGTGTTTGTGAAATGTCTACAAATAATGAGGACCCAAGCCCTTGACTGGGACTCCTTAAACTCCTACCTTTTATGAAAATAAAAGACCACCTAATTTTCTCTTTTGTGTTAGGAAACCCCTTCCTGGTTTATTTCTAAAACAATTCCATTTGGACATCTGTCTAAATATCTCTGAATATAAGCTTCCTCAAAGCTAATATATGCCTGTAGGCTGAAAGTTCATGCCTATGAAGCTGAAATAGATCATCTACATTTAAACCATTTTCATTCCATAATTAACAAGATGTGCAATGCTGTATTAGGATCACACCAGAAAGTTATTGTGGTTTTGTCTGACAGTTTATGTTATCTTTTATTAACTGAATGCCAATATTGGATTAATACTTGCAACTCTCCTCTAAAAGTTTTGGAGAATACTGATAAGACGTACAAGTAAGTGAAGACTGAAAATGAGTTTGTATTTCAAATTTGACATCAAACCCCTTTAAATTCCATGTATCAGGAATGTCAGGTTCAAAACCATTAAAAATAATTGTCCCCATGGAAAAGGTACAATGAAAGACTTTGTCACTGACATGGCACTCCCAGGAGCTCCCTGTGACAAATAAGTGCACCACGACACCCTGGTGTGCACTTAACACCAGCAAAAGGCACGGCTTTGGTTTACCTTAAGATGCACTTTTCAACACTCTTATCCTGCCAGCGCAGCCAAAGATTTTTGCGCCTACTTAAGCTGTCTTCCTGCACTACCATTTCACTTGCAAGAGCTGGAGAAAAGGAAGAGGAAAAAAACCCACAGAAATGTGGGCATTTTCACACAACCTTTCAGTGGGGCCTCCGGACACTGTCCTTCCTTGGCACTTCAAAGCTAGAGAAATGAAACAAACATTTCAGGGAAGTACTCCAGGGTCAGTACATAGAAACAACATGGAGTCAATGAGAACAACAATTTAGATATAATTAATGATATAAAACCACACCCACTGTTAGGCTTGAACTGTAATTTCAATTTCTTCCGTTAAAAAGAAAAGTTTCAGCCCAAGAAGAGAGAAGCCACCAAGACCTGTGAATCACCAAGAGACCATCGTTCAGTTCTACATATCCTGCCAACCCAGGGGGGTACAGAGTGCTCAGGGACATCACAGCCTCGATGGAGAGAGCATGAATTCTCTGAGGCATCATTTCCAGGCACTGCTCACCTTGTGACAAGTCACGCAGCCATCCAACACTTTCATAGGCTGATTTAACATGTCAAAAAGGGAGGAAACTCAGAAAAGGGAATAATTTTCTATCACTTTACTAAATTTCGTGGACTTGTACAGGGGTCTGACAAGATGGAAGATGACTCTTCTGGGAATATCCAGGCATTAATTCAGCTCAGCTCCCTGTGAATTCACAAACCTAAGCATTCCCCCACCTTCAAGCAGAGCTGCCAGTGCTCAGCATTCACAGCAGCAACTCTGTAGGCAGGACATTACCCTGAGAGGGTGGGGACAGAAGGGGTGCAAATCTGTTTAGCTCCAATTGCAATAGGAAGCTGACTAACTCAAGGCAGGATTATCTAAAGGACAGCCTTTATTCCCATTGATATTAAGCAATTACCAGCTAATGATACAAGCAGCTATAGGATCTGGGCTGTGGCAAGTTCATTTCAGAAGACAGGTTCATGTTGCAGATGCTGCTGTAGATACAAAGTAAATACAGGTAGACACAACTTCAGGCTTTGCCACTGCAAAGAAAGGCTCTCACATACACTGTCCAGCATCTACAAGTAAAAGCCCAATGTTCTTCATGTGCTATCACTAACAAGCTCACTAAAGTGATGGGAGAGACAGCAAGCAGTGAGCAAAGGTTGACATCTTTATGCCCGCTCCCCTTTGGCACCCCAAGTCACCAGTCAGTTCTCAAAATTACAGCTGGTATTTGAAATAGGCAGCTAAAACAATACATTGGAATTAACGTTTTATGGGGCTACTCTTCCTTTCCAGAGATTGCTGATCCTGGGTTTTCAATATTCTTGCACTGATACTGAACACTGAGCTGACATTCCTGGGCAAGCACCTGTCAAAATGGTTCATGTCAATTTAACCACTTACCTGATTTCTCTTTTAAGCAACCAACTGACACTTGATAGCCTTGTGCCCATTTAAGTAGTTCTGAATACTACAAACTACACCTTATCACATCTAGACAGAGCTGTCTGATCTATGGTTCTTCCACAAACAAAAACACTGCAATTTATTTTTATTACAACACTGTTTCACAACAATAAGCAACAAGACTGCACCCTCAGTTAGCCCTCACAAAAATTAAGCCTAAGATCACACAGGTTGAATCCTTTTGATACATGAGACAATGTTACAAACTTTCTCTGTATAGCAGAAAAGAAAGCTTTACTCATCTCAGTAACTACTGGAAAAACACAAACAACTCATATAACCAGCCTGCAGCCATCACATATTTGATGTCTGATAAACAAAAATAATTATGACTAAGTTTTCCCAAAGTACAAAACAATCTTTGGCAGGAAGGAGCTGTCAGAACTGGAACTGACATCTGAAGCATATTCAAAATTCACCTGAATCCCAGTAAATCAAGTGCCTGTTCTTGACATGTACTTCATGCTGAAGAAAACCACTGAATGGAGACCCACAAGCTTGACTAAAATAAGCATCACTTGCACTACACACTCTGTATTTTCACATATCCTATCTCAGTCTACTCTAAACCATGTTTTCAGTGCTCCATCTTCCCCATGTGCTTCAAGATTCCTTCCTTCCCCATTTCTTCTGTCTTAATAATCCTGCAGAAATAGCACCTCATCCTCATCTCAAACTAAGAAACACCTGGTGTAACTAAATAATCTGATTAATTAGAATACAAAACAGAATTGTTGCATTTATTTAGCCAGGGGTTTCAGGATGAGGTCCTTGCTCAAGTAGTAAATTCCAAGCATTAAAACAAAGTGAAAGAAACTTCAAAACAGAAGATGAATAAATACATCTGTTTGCTGATGCAAAAGCTCACACCCGACCAAGATGGCAAGTATTCTAAGCCACCTTCTTGGGAATAACCTCTTAAGATCTCTTGTCAATCCAAAAGGACAAAAAAAAAAAAATTAAAAAAAAAATCACAAAAGTGGATTTGATGAGTGCAACAGTAATTCAGTAATCTGTTCCCAGGCCAACCCATACACTTCAGACAGAAATCTCAACATTTAAAGTGATTAATTATCTGGAGGCTTACAGCAAAGTGAAAGTCATCCTGGGCTTTCTGCCTCTCTCAGAGCCCAGGCTAGTGGCAGCTCTTCTCTCCAAGGCTTGGATAAACAGGTCGGTGCACACTGTACAGCTGCCAAAGCAGCAGAAACCCCAATGCAACTCCTGAGCCATCATTTCAAAGAAAAACTATCACAGCAGAGAGCCCTGTCTAAACTGTGATCCACTAAAAGCTCAAGATGTAGCAGTATAAGGGCTTAAATATTTAGGTATTCCAGAAAAACAATTACAAGAGATACATTTATCTAAGCTACTGAATTCATCCTAACGAATCCTAAATGTCAAGCACCCACTTCAAAGACTCCCTTTTCCCCTGGTTCCCCTGTCACGCTGTGGGTGAACACGTGCTCCACAGAGGTGATGCTCAGATGCCACCATGATCAAGGACCTCAGTTTGGAAGCAGATCATTGAGCCCCAAAAGCCCATCTCCCTTTTCCCCTTGGTTTGCAACACGACTGACTTACAATCTACCTGTCACGTGACCCCATTAGTGTTATTCATGATTTTGGAAAGGGAAAAGTTCAACTGGGTTAGGGATTTCCCTGGAAGAAAATCTTGGTTAATTAGTAATCACTATGTTTTACTGAAGGCAAAGGAGAATAACTCAGGGACTCAGCTGAAACCTAATGCTAAAACATGAAATGTTAAAAACACATGACATATCAGTTGGCCCATTGTCCACAAGTCAATAAAAGATCCTTTTTTTTTCACTAGGGAATATTTTTTTCCTGCAGGATGGGTATGCAGTTACGCACCTTTTGAAAGGTCAGAAGAACCAGCTACACATGTCTTTTCTCACCTACCACCAGTATTCTGACAAACATCATCATAATTCAACCATAAGTAACCCCTCTCCGTCTAGGATGATTTTCCTTCAGATTCTGGGATGCTTTGGAAGAGCTAAGGATGAAAATAATTTTGAAAAAAATCTGCACAACTCCCTCTTCAAAGTGAAAGGCAAAAATGGCTAAGTGGTTTCATCCCATGAAAAGCAATTAAGAAGTAACAGGATCCAGCACAGGATCAATTATTTTATTTATGTATTACCATAACAAGTGTTTTCTATCTGCATTTGAGCAGAAGATGCATAACACTGCAAAAACTGAGAAAACTGTCCAGTATTTTATAAAACTTTCAAATAACCCATGTTACCTAAGAAAATATTCTTCAGTAATGAGTTGCAAGAGTAAAAGGAAGCTGTTATCCTGTGATGGGATGTGTTTCCAAAAATTTCACTTGCTCAGCATTCCTCCAAAAATACGCAAAATGAAATCTCTGCACCTTCACAACAAAAAGATACTTGTTGGGGAAAAAAATACAGAAACTATCTGTACTATAGTATAACAAACATCTGCATATATTATCAACTATACCATATCATCATCATTAAATGGACACCTAAAGCCAAATATTAATTCACCTGTACCCCTCTTACTGTTTTACAACTGTGGTAACAAAGTTTCTATAAAAATAGTAATTGTATCACTTCAAAGTTAAACTCCTCTTCACTTTATCCCAGATCAAGGTCATATAAGGTATCAATGAGCAAGTTTTTATTTAAGATGAGCTCTGAGGCCAGGCATTGCTCAAAAACTTCCTAAATTTATCTAAGAACTTGACCAAATCACTGATTTCTGGAACTTTGTGGAATTTATCTCATTCCACACATGGACACTCCCATTAGGAAGATTAGAGGACTCTAGATGGTGCTTGCATGGCTGCTGTTAGGAAAGAAAAGATCCACAGCAGTTAAATAAAAGCTCTCTGCTGAAGTGAAGCATCAGAGCTGAACTTAAATAGAGTTCTGCTAGGAGTCCTCAAAGAAGATGTAGAAGTTATTTTTCTTGCTTCATGAAGTTTTCAGTGTGAAACAAACCTAAGAAAGGTTCTTTTTTTCCATGTAAGTCAGACTTGCTTCTGTTTCTGATAAAAGAATCACTTATCCCTCAACAACAGCTTACTATTTTAAAGGAATCATCATATATGTTAGGAGAACTCAAAATGACCTACTAAGGTTGAAGCTCTGCAGTCTCCTCACCCACAGGATCTGAGCCCTGGCTGTGAACTCCAACAAACACACCAGTTCAGTCAGGGAGCTGCTCCCAGTTTTAAAGGTTGGGCCACACATATGCACAGAAAAAGGAGTGGCTGCACTGCCCTTCCCTCCACACTGACCCTTCTGTCAAGTGAATGCTGCAGGGATGGTCTGAGCTCTGAGCAGAGGACAATGTTCCAACAGCATCATCCAGCTGTATTCCAGCATCCTCCAAGGCAAGGAATGGAGAGAGAACATCCTGATATCACCACAGGGGAGCAGCTGGGCAGCCCCAATTTAAATCAGAATACAGGAACTTGTGATTCTCCACTAATGCTCAAATGAACCCTTCCCATTCCCCACCAGACTGTAACTAGTTGACTGGTGAAACCTATGTGCAAATTTGTACCTAAATATAGCCGTTCTGCTAAATTTGGCGAATCTCTCCTTACCAAGGGGCTGCACCGCATATTTATGTAATTATACAGTAGTATTTCACATCTTAACTTTCTACACCTATCATTAGAAAACAGTTGCTGACATTTATTTTAGGTCACGTACTCAACTGGGTCAAGCTGCACTGAAGGGAAACCTGAGTTCTGCAAGAAACCACAGAAATCAGTTCATTTCAAAGTGTCATTGAATAGTAAGCATTAACCATAACTAGACTGATTGTTTCTGGCTACAACAGGCCAGACTTGCAAAGTTACTGAGATACCTGCCAAGGCTTTTCCAACAGTTAGATGCCTAATCTGGCTGGGAATAAATGAATAACCTACTAACCAGCTCTCTGCATCATGAAGAGTCACCTCAATACTTCTGGAAACCTGAAAATGTTATCCCTTGATGTTTTCTAATCAGTGAATAATTCCTGCAAGAAAATTTTCCATTTTGTTCCAGCCCTTACCTCCTCAACTTTGAAAGTGAAAACTAGACAAATATCAACTGCTGAACTGAAAGCTACATTTTTCAGAGAAAAGGCTTTTCTGCCTAATATTATTTACCTGAATTTGCATCTACTTTTTGAATTTCTATTCCTTATGGTAAAGAAAATGCTGCTATTTACATTGTTTCTAATATAGTACAGAAAACTAAAATGTGAGCTTTACATTAGCCTCAGAAGTCAACTTGTGTACACTATTTACAAAGCAGACCCATGCTAGGAAGGTTCAATAACACAGCAATGACTTTAATAGACAACATTGCCAATTTGAGACAATTATGTATTTATTCTGAATTTAAAACCCAGTTTAAAAATCCAGAAACCTCAGACTGGGGAAGGGGACCCCAGGCAAAATCTCCAGATACTGAACTGCTCTGGAGCACATGTCATTGGACTATTCATTCTACTCCTTGTAGGAGGGATGTTATGTCTGATCTTTAATTATGCTTTATGTAAATATCCCCAGAGGCTTATGCAATAGGTACAGGCTTAAGTAAGGCAAGTTGGTGGAGGCAGCTCTGGAGAGGGAAGCCGAGAGCTGAGCTGACTCCATAGCCAAGGGCTGGGTGAGCTCCAGTTGTCATTGAAGTCCTCCAAGCCCCTGAATTACAGAATACAAGAGATTTGCTACATTTATACACTCCCTGCCAAAAGCCACTTACTGAACCAAGCTCCCAGATCCCCTGGATCTGTCGGCACAGCTGGCTTCTCCTACTTGATTTACAACAGCTCAGCAAATGCACCATCCACGAGCATTAACAAGCCCACATTTATCACCTGTTTCAACTTTTGCTACCCTTTGCTACCATAAGGGTTTTTGATGAGGCCACCAAAGACACCCTGGACACACACTGTTCACCACTGCCCTCCCTGCACACCTTCACCTTGACCTACAGCCCTCACAGCCAGGGTGGAGGAGGCTCTTTAATGCTCATGCCTTTGACACCACTTTAAGTGCCAGCAAAATTCACAAGGAGTGGTAATAATAACACTTAAAGTCACACCAGAAATCTCACTCTAAACAAGTTGTGTTCAAGGCTGTGAACAAGGCTGACTTGAAACCCTGATCAAGCTTAGAAGGCAACTAAGCACTTATTTGTACTGAGGTCAAAACCACCTCATCTCTCAGGTGGTGGAAGTTTCTCAGAGTGCCCAGGAGATTCACAGTTCCCTGTTCTACACAGGAATAGCACAACCCTCCTGGCCTCTTCCCTTCGTGCCCAAAGGCGTGCTTCAGCTTGCAATTGTTTCTATTTGCATGTGATAATTTTAACTGGTAATTCTAGAAAATATTCTGCACAGCTGCATGTAAATTTCACCTTGTGGACCTGATACAACTAATTTGTACACAATCCACTTCAGCCCCTGGACTCCCAACCAGCAGCCTGGTCACTACCATAGGAAGAAACTGAGAAGACCAAAAAGCTTTAATTTTCACCCAGTTCTGCAAGGCACACTAAATGTGGCACACCCTCTTCACCTGTAAAATGGGGACAGTACTCTCCACTGTAAAGCACTTGGAGATCTGATCTAAAAAATGCAATATATTTTCAAAAAGGTTAGGCTAAAATATACTGCTCTTTTCATTCTCTAGATAAATGCTTCGTTACACTCTTTGTCCTGCGCTTCCCTGATGATTTTCTCTTCTACCCAATTTCCATTTTGACTAATTCAATTATTTTGGCATATTAAACTCAGACTAATAGAAGGATACAAAACCTAAATACCACTGCAGGCATGCAGCAGAGCCTACAGAATACCGTTATCATTATTTTTATGACTTCAAAAGTAGAGAGAAGAGTACAGATCAAGGCAGCATGGCAAATACTCACTTTTTTCTTTTTTTTTTTAATTCTCCCTTCTAGTTCTCACTAATTCCACCCACTGGTAATAGCTGAAGGCATACACCCAAATCAGTGACTCATGGCACAAGACCACAGTCCAAACAGTAACTGACTGGGTTCTCAAAGCAGTGCTGTTCAAGAATTGCAATGTTCCAACCCGAGACCTTAGCTGCCTTTGTTTTGCCCCCAAAATAACTAAAAAAAAAAACAAAAAAAAAACACCAAAAAAAAAACCCCCAAAACCAAAAAACCACCACTGACAACAGGTGCTTCTTTAGTTCTCAGAAAAAAAACTGAGGAAAAAAGAATCCCCCCTTGGTGCTCCCAGGCATTCCCTGTAGCCCAGCATAGCAGCACAGATGTGAGGCACATTCTTCCCACTCATGCTCCTTCCCCAGGTAAGTCTCCACAACCAGAAACACAAGACAGAAGAACTCCCCAGGCAATTTCAGCTCTGAGATGAGCCCACCTCCTCTCCATGTGTTCTGGAAATCTCCAAGTGCTTTAATTCCAACTTATTTTTTCTAGTCTGTGTTTTAAGTGAGAAAGCTTTTCCCAGGTTTTTCAAAGGAGATATTTAACTTTAACAGCTGTTTGGGAACCTTTATTTTTTTTTTACCTCAATGCCAATCTCCCAGACACATTATTTATGATAGGCTGTCTTTCTTAATACTTGCTATTAGTCAAAAGAGTGCTTAATAAACACCTTAGCTGTCCAATCTTCACATCCTTTAAATAATGGGGTGGGTTCAGGATAAGCTTCCAAAGCTCACCTTGTAAAGAGCCACAAACACCCTGATACAGCTCATTTCCCGTAATTTTCCAGGTTCTGTAGCTACTGTTTCGTATCTTCAAAGATACATTAAAATGTGACATAAAAGACCTCCTAGAGAGCAGAAGCTCAGAAATTATTTGTCTTATTCTACCTACAGTAGGTCTTCCAGCTCCACAAGCCAGGCACATACTGGAACACCTAATCCCATATGGGACTGAACATGTATGTTCAGGACACCAATTATACAAGGAACGTTCCTGTGCCAGCTCTCATCTGCCTGATCATTAGATTTTTGGTTTAGTTAAATGCCCTGCTGTTAACACCATTTCTAATGTAGGTTAGGTGGTCACGAGCAAAATGCAAATGTGGGTCTGTGTCAGTTTAATCACTCTTTTATTCAGATAAGGTTTCAAGGAGGGCTGGACAAAAGCGGGCCATCAATAGAAGGCAAAAAACTTAACCACGGGAGGGTGAGTGCAGGCTCTGCTCCCTCCACCTCTTCAGAAGGCATGTGTGAAGTACCCACTGCTGGACCCCTAACTGAAAATGGTGTCACCTTGGCCAATTCCTCCCTCCTGCAGAAGCCCACAGAAGTACAAAACACAGGGACTGCAATAGGCCTGGAAGTGTCAGCCACTTTTTCCTGCTTTCCACTAAAACTACTTAAGGGCTGCGATGCTTCTGTGACCCCGTCTTTCTTTCTAAAAGAGACAAGGAAGATTCCCCTATCGGTGAAGGAGGAGCGGGCAGCAGTGACAGATAAAAGCCTTCATTTGCCTTCTCTCCCAAGGCTACACAAAGCAGCGTTAGATTCAAGTTCACAGGTCCAACAATGCTCCATTTGGGCTGGGACAAGGCCCCGGTTCGTCCCTCCCCCACAGCCTTCCCTTGAAACTCCCCGCAGGTTTGGGAGATCAAAGGAAGGCACCTCCATTACCCTCTCTTCCATTTTGTTGGGCAAGAGATATTGCTATTGCATAAAAGCGTGCGCGCACAGATAGACACGCACAGCGCGGTGTTTCATCGGGGCACCCCGAGTGCGGGGAGGGGGCACGGAGGCCGCTCCACTTTGTCCCCCGCGGGGCTCGGGGTGTCGCCGAGCCCCTCCGAGCCAGCCGGGAGGCGCTGCGGGGCCGGGAGCAGCGGGGCCGGGCCGGGCCCTCCCGCCCGCTCCGGCCGG
>JAWWEW010000028.1:2777127-2793175 GCA_035583185.1 Anabacerthia variegaticeps
AGGCCCAGCGGGGAGGGCCCGGCCGCGGCGGGCGGCTCGGCGGAGGCGGCGGGCGGCGCGCGGGGCGCGACCGAATCGATCTCCTCGTCGGCGGCGGCGGCGGCGGCGGCGGTGCCGTCCGTGAGCATCGCGCTGGTCCGGGCCCGGCCGTCTCCGTCCCCTCACGGCACCGCGGCAGCGCCACTAACTTCTCACACCCTACCCGGCCCGCGGCCGCCGCGCCGCCCACCCGCCCGCTCCGCGCGCGCTGATTGGGCGCCCCGGGCGCGGCGCGGCGCGCTATTGGCCGACTGGCCCGCCACTCAGGGTCGCGTCACGCGCTCCCAGCATGCTGCCCTGAGAGCGCACGCCGAGGCGGTAAGAGCGCGCCGCCCCGCCCCGCTCGCACGGCCTCGCTTCCTGAACTCCCCGCGGCCTGATTGGCCGACGGGGACGTCAGTCACGGGCCTCTCCGGAGCTGCGGGCGCCCATAGGCCGAGCGGGCTGTCGATCAAAGCGCATCCGGGAATCGCGGGTTCCGATTGGTCCGCGAGGACGTCGCTCGCAGCGCACGGAGTCTGGCGCCTCCCGGTTGGCTGCTGCCGCGCCCTGGGCCCACCCCCCCCTCGAGCCCCTCTGAAGGGCTCCGTCAGCGCCAGGCGCCGGCACACGCCCGTCTGCCCCGCGCGCTGATTGGACGACAGCGCTGCCAATCAAAGAGAGCTGCTCGCCCCGCCCCCCGGGGCCGCGGGCCGCCATAGGCTGAGCGCGTTGTCACTCCGCTCCCGCGGCCACGCCCCCGTGACGTCACCGCGCGGCCACGTGGCCCGCGCTGCGGGGGGGCTTGGGGGGATTTGGGGGTTTTTGGGGTATTTTGGGGGGTTTTGGAGGTCCCTTCCTGGGGGGGCTCCGGCCCCGCCACCCCCCCGGGGCGATGTCCCCGCACGGCCCCGGCCCCGCCCCGCCCTAGTTCACGGAGAGGTTGATCTGCGGTTCCGGGCAGTGCATCGGCTCCAGCTGCGGGAGGGATGGAAGGAGCGATGGAGGGAGGGATGGAGGGAGGGATGGAGGGTCGGGGGTGGCACCGCGGCCTCCCCCGCTCCAGCCCCCTGGGGCAGCACCGACCTCCTGCTCGCCGCCGCCGCCCCGCTCCGGCCGCTGCCGCCCCGGCCCCGGCCCCGGCCCGTCCAGCCACGCCAGGTCGTGCGGGGAGAAGATGCGCTCCAGCCCCCTGCGGATCCCCACCAGCGCCAGCAGCTGCGCCCGGCCCAGGCACGGTTCAGCGCCGCCGGGGACAGCCGGCCTGGCCCTGTCACACCCCCGTCACCCTTCCAGGCTCGGCCCCAGTGACACCCCCAGTGCCCCGGCCCGGCCGGTGCAGGCTGGTGGGTGCCAAAGCCACGCTGTGGCCCTGCAGGGACACCCCGACAGGTGTCCCCTCCCAGGGCAGCCCCGGGCCCCCCTCCCAAAGGAGCATCCCTGGAACCCCACTGGGGTGGGCATCACCCGTGTCCCCTCCCAAAGGAGCATCCCGGGGCCCCACTGGGGTAGGCAGTGCTCTTGTCCTCTCCCAAAAGGACATCCTTGGAACCCCACTGGGATGGACCGCCCGTGTCCCCTCCCAGAGGGGCATCCCTGGACCCCACTGGGGTGGGCATCACTCGTGTCCCCTCCCAGAGGAGCATCCCGGGACCCCACTGGGGTGGGCAGTGCCCAGCCCAGCCCCAGAGCAGTGCTGCCGGTCGTACCATCACTGGGAAAATAATCGCGGCCGTGGTGGACTTGAGGACCCAGAGCAGGGCCAGGCAGAGCAGCTGGGTGACGGTGAAGAGGTGCACCCTGCGCAGGGGGACGTGGCGGAGGTAGGCGAGGTCTGGCTGGTGCTTGGCTGGGATCAGGAGCAGCTGCGCACGGTCCAGGAGCTGCGGTGAGAGAGCAGCGGGTGGGTCACACACCTTCAGCTCCCGGGCAGCTCCCACCCACCTTCCTGCCCGGACCGGCACCGGCAGGATGGGGTTTTGCCGTGGTTGCTGCGTTTCAGCCCTCCTGCTATGTGTGCTGATCCCTGGGACGGGGGCTTTGTCTGCAAAAGTGGGGTCCTGGTACCACCCTCACCCCAGGCCAGGGGAGCACTTTCAGGCAGACCTTCAGGAAAGGACTGAAGGTGGCCTTAATGGGTTAATTGTGACATTACACCCCTTGATCGAGCTCCCTTCGAGCAGGAAACTGCTGCAGCCTCCTCCAGAGAACAACTCTGGGTTTCCCAAGCAGAGGGAGGGAGGGAATTTCCCAGCCTGTCACTCAAACCAGAGTAATTGCAAGAAAAATGTACTATATAGAGGGAAAAGTGGTGTAGATAATTCTGGAGTGGGAATTTTTTTTCCTCCCCATCAGTTTCTCAGAAGAACAGAGCTGGCTCAGCAGCAGCAATGCCAAGACCAAAGGACCAGCAGGTCCCAAGCTCTGAGGTGGGGAAGTCCCTGTGGCTTTGAGGGCAACTCTGGGTTATCCACTGGTCCCTCTGCTTCTCCCAAACCACGCGACCCAGCAGCGCACAAGTTGCTCCAGCTCCTCAGCATCCCAGACACCTCCCTTTCCCTTTCCTCTGCCCTGGAAAGGTCCTTCTCTCCCTCCTTGTCCTGAGCCTGGCAGGGGACAGCCCCGTGCCAGGCTGCCCATCATGCAGAGCTAAAACCAAGGCCCTGCTGTGGGAGCTGTTGCCAAGCAAACACCCTCATTCCCCAAAGAGCCCCCACCAGCACTTGCAGTGCAGCCCCCCCTCACCTGGATGCTGTTCAGTGCTGCCACCCCCATGTGCAGGAACACCCCGTACAGCACCGGCATCGGGATGTGCTGCAAGACAGATGGGGGGTCAGCAGGGCTGTTCCCTGGGGGTCTGTGCCTGCTAAGTGTCCTCTCCTGTGTAAAAGGCCCCCGTGTGTCCACAGCCTTTGCCTCCTTCATCCCCAGCAGCCCAGCCTGCCCTTGTAGAACCACATGAGGTGTTCACACGGGCCCATGTCCTCCACGGTCCCTTTGGATGCCATCCCTTCCCTCAGGCGTGTCACTGCACCTCTCAGCTTGGTGTCATTTGCAAACATGCTCCATCCTGCTGTCTATGTCCTTAGTGTTGCTTTGTCCTTAGTGTTGGTCTCAGTAGGGACCCTTGGGAGACACCCCTTATTTCCATTTGGGCTTTGGGCCACTGACTGTAAGTCTCTGGGCATGGCCATCCAGCCCATTCCTGATCCATCCAACAGTCCATCCTTCAATTCTGTATATTTTCAGTTTGGAGATGAGAATGTTGAGGGCCCCATACCAAAGGCTGTACAAGGCCAGCCTCAGAGATGAGGAAAGAGGCCAAGGAAAAGGGATGTCCTACCTGCCCCCAGGTAATCCTGGGCCACTGGAGGAGCTTTTCCTAACACGGCAGTGGAAGCAGGTGAAAACCAACAGGACCAGGCTCAGTTCTCCATGTGACAGGAGGGTAGTGGTGGGGTGTGTTTGGGGAGCTCAGGGGACCCCGATGCACACGGGGAAAGCTGACACATGGCCACAGCACCTTGTGTGCTGACTGTTCCGTGGCACTGGAGCCAAATCCTTTGCCCAGCCCCTACCCATACAGTGCACAGCTCCCTGCCTGGATCCTGGCTTCCCTGGATCGATGGAACAAGGGACAATGGGATGAGGAGCCCCCCAACCTTGCAGGATATGGCCACCCTCTGCCTAGGAAAAGAAGCCAACCCACCACCCAGGCTCCCTACCTTGAGCACGGGAGCCATGAAGACGGAGACTCCCATCAGGACAAAGATGACTAGGCCTGTCAACCTCTGCTCCCTGTGTGTGGCAGTGCAGGTGTCACAGGTGCCTGGGATCCCTTGGGAGCCCACCCTCTTGCCTCCCATCCCGGCTCTGGGGTATTTGCTCTTTTCAGCTTTGATGGGGAGAGGGAATGGGAGCATCCCCAGGGAGACACTGGCATGCCCAAAGACAGGTCTGATGGCCAGCATGGGTGCATCCCTGTCCCCTGGCTCTGCAGCCATGGGCAAGGGGTCCCCCAGAGCAGGGCCCAGGCTCGTGTACCTGATGCCCAAGAACTCGGGGTGCTCGCCAGGGGCCGAGGTTTCACTCTCCTTCCTCAGGCTCTCCATGTGTGCCAGGGAGATGACAGTGGCTGAGACGTACCAGGGGAGGCCAGTGACAGAGGTGACAACCATCAGGAGGGAGACACAGAGGAGGTCCAGATGGAAGCCTGCTCCTTTCTGCAGAGGGAAAGGCAGTGGGGCTAGGGGTGAGCCATTTCCCCAGGCAGTGTCAGAGGGGCAGTGGTGGGGTCTGCCCACCCTCCTGGCCAATTCAGGGACCCACTCTGCCCTGGCTGCTTCCATGGGACCCAGCTGAGGCCTGGGTCCTTCCCGTTGGCTGGAGCTGCCTGTCCCCTGCTCACCTGCAGCTTATACTCCCTGCGGTTGAGGATGACAGCTGTGATCTGCTGGTCCATGAAAATGAGGATGGTGACGAGGACAGCGGGCACCGCGGACACCAGGCAGACCCACCATGGGTTGGCTCCAAAGGGGAAAATGATCCAGCCCCGTGCTGGGTTTGTGGGCTGTGGAGAGCAGAAGGGTCATGGCAGCTGCCACCTGCCTGTGGGGTGTGTGGCACAGCCGGGTGACAGGACCAGCCCTGAGTGCCCAGGCTGGAGCCCTACAGGCACCCAGGGATGCCCCACATGTGGAGAGGAAGAGCATCCTCCTTTATCCTGGGCAGCATGACCTACCAGCCTCCTACCAGGACATCTTGGCTGTGGCAGAGCAGGGGGTTGCTCTTGGACACCACAAGCCAGGAGCTGGGCACATGCCCACAGGAACAGATGAAAGAGGTGGCATTGGGCAGTGATGATGGTGAGCCCAGGGAGGTGGCAGTGAGCATGGACTGCTCTGAGCCACTGCCAGCCCCACCACACAGCCAGGGCAAGGAGCCCAAACCCAGAGGTGAGCCTGTGGCTCTTAGTCCAGTGTGAGCTGTACGGTGATGTGGTTAATCCAGGACTGAGCCAGGTTATTTGCAGAGCATGGGATTGGTGTGCAGCCCACACCCCTGTAGGGCTGGAGCTGGCAGTGGGAAGGACAGTGACAGCACTGCCACTGTGGGGGGCACAGACCCATGCCCTGACAGTGCCGTGCCCACCCTGCCAGCACCTTCAGCTCACTGGGGACAAGGAGCTTGGGGGTTTCCAGGCCCAGCACAGCATCGATGGCGCAGGAGGCGAGAATGGCCAGGATGACAGCGAAGTCGCTCACCAGCTTCCGCACCTGCACATGGAGATGGAAAGGGTGCCTGGGGTGCCCGGGGAGGGGACTGCTCCAGCAGCTTCTCCTGGAGCCATGCCCACACCATTGGGATGGCTGGCCATTACACAGGGGTGGCCGAAGGATGCTCACCCCCGCAGGGAAGTAGCGGCTGTTCCTGAAGCGCTTGAGGGCAGTGCAGGAGAGGAAGGTGCTCCCAAAGAGCAGGAAGGAGATGAGGGTGACATCGGGCACGTAGTGACAGCTGGTCCCCAGGAGGTGCCCACCTCGATCCAGGCACTGGGTCCTACTCAGCCCCAGTGGAGTGGCAGGAAGCTGCAGGGACAGGACAGGCAGCGAGGAGGGACCATGTGTGGACGCTTTGGATCCACCCCAGCCCTGAACCCACCTGCCTGGGAGCAGGGGCTGTACCTGTGGAGGGGCCAGGGGTGAGGGCAGCAATGTGTCATTCCCTGTGGAGATGTGACCTGCAAGGGGATGAAGGGTCAGGATGTTGCTGGCTCCATCAGGGATGACTGGGACAATGCTGCCATCAGGGTGGGTCCTCAGGCTCTCTCCAAGGGCTCAGGATGCAGGATAGGGCCCCATGGGACCCCTGAGGTTCCAGCCCTGGCTAATGCCAAGGGAGCACCAAGGGGGGATGCACCATTGGCCCCAGGCTGGCCTAGCACTGATCCTTTTGGCACATAGTGTGGGTCCCATTTCCAGGGTCAGTGTGGACACATCTTCAAAGTTCCAGGAAACATTCTCTGGTTTACAGACTGGGCTAGAAATGGCAGAGTAAACCCACCCAGGTGCCCCCCTCCAGAATCCTGGAGCCCCAGAAGCCAGGCCAAGGCTCTCCTTGCTCCTGGCACTGCCCTGTGTGGTGCCAGGGAAGTTCCAGAAGGCAGGGACAGAGGGACAGACTGCATGGAGAGAAGTGGAGGAAGGTGCAATGTGGTAAGGCAGGTGAGGACGGGATTAAACAGCCTCCTCCACCATCTAGCCAAGCAGCAGGTTTCCAGTGGGGTCCTGGGGCAGCAGCCTCCTGCTCCCCACCCACCTGCAGCTGCTTGAGCTCACCAGGGCTGGACAAGTTGCAGGTGCAGCTGTAGGAGGTGACGTTGTCCAGCCGGTACTGCCAGTTGATGGGGAAGGCATCTGCCAGGCTCAGCATCTTCTTCAGGGAGTCGTAGATGAATATCAGGCTGATGAGTGCGCAGAAACCTTCCTCGGTGAAGCGGGTGAAGTATCTCACCAGATGACTGGCCTCAGTGGCCACCAGCACCACGCCAAAAAAAGCCACCCAGAGCCCAATCCAGAGGCGGAACTCCAGGTAGTCCAGGCTGTGGTCCCTGGGGGGAAGGGTGAACCAAAGCCTCACAAATTACACCCTCCTGGAGTGATGGTGGCCTGTGCCTGGCCAGGGGACAGTGGCTTGAGGACCCATCCCTGCCAGGGAACTCACTGGCTGAAGGAGAAGAGGAGGCGCTCGAAGACAAGCACAGGGCCGGTGCTGCTCAGGATGGTCAGGGGTTGGCCCGCAAAGAGGCAGAAGATGAAGCCAGCAAAGGCTGTGCCCAGGAAGCTCTCCAGCACCCCCTGAAATGCAGGAGAAGGGTGCCAGGCACATGGCAGGGAGAGGGGTCCTGAGCCTGTCCCTGCCAGCAGAGTGCAGAGTCAGCGCTGGGGACCACAGGAGAAGGGGGCAGGACTTGGGTGACACTCAGGATGACCTGGGAGCACCGGTGGGAGGTGGGCACCAAGGAGCCCCGTGGGCTGGGCTGAATGGGGCTGGTGCTGGGCACCCCACGCCTGCACTGACCTGCATGTTGGCAGTCGCGTCCCCCAGCATGCCCCCGAAGGTGATGGCATTGGTGACAGTGGCCAGGTAGATGTAGAGCACTGCCGAGAGGCACTGGGGGTGCAGGGCGTCAGAGAAGTCACTGCCATACCACAGTGCCTTCCTCCGGATGTCTCGCAGCAGCCCCCCGAAAAGCCTGGGCCAGAGGAGGGAGGGCTCAGAGCAGACCCCACAGCTGGATGTCACCCCTGACAGAGTTGCACAGCGAGGGATGATCCCTTTCCTGGGAAACACCAGCTCAGAGGGGCTTGGATGAGGTGGCCCCATGACAGCCAGTGCCCTGCCCCGAATCCAGACCCTCTCTACACCTCCCACTGCCTTGTCCCTCCAGGCACCCACCTGCCTGTCCTCTCCAGCTCCTCCCCAGAGTCCAGGTGCCCCGGCCTGGCTCTGTCCCCAGCTGCTGCCATGTCCCCATTGCCATGGGACTGCTGGTCTGGTGGGTCCACAAGGGTCCTGTGGCAGAGCAGAGCCTGAGACAGGCTTCAGGTCGGGACCCTCAGGACCCAGCTGCACCTAAGGGACACTGTGAGGGGAGAGGGAGGGTGGAGAGCAGACAGGGGTGCAAGCAGGGTTGGGAGGCCTTGTGTGTCCCCTGATAATGGGGAGGAGAAGGATCAGGAGGAAGAAGAGACACCGGAGATTGGATTAGGTGATCTTTAGAGGTCCCTTCCAACCCAAACATGATCTTCTCCAGCAAGCCCTGATGGAAAGGAGCCAGACCTGATAGGACTATTTTTGTTGGACCACCTGAGCAAAGCCTGGGGTGTCCTGCTCAGAGGACGAGCTTCACATCCAAGTGCTGAGTCCCAGCATTCTCAGCAGCTTCTTTTGAAGGGCATGTGGGGTGGTTTAGCCACCCTCTGCCAAGTGGGACAGCAGGACTAACAGCATCAGTGACCAGAGCTGTGGTCCTTGGCTGGAGATGCAGAGGGGTCTGGCTGGGAGGACCCCTTTGCTCCAGGGCAGCTTTAACCCCATGGAGATGAAGGTTTCAATGTCACAGGCAGAGATGTTCCCCAGAGGACCCTGCAGAGGGCCTGACAGAGGTTGGGGTGCCCTCCCTCCAGCCCACCTCCTGCGTGAAGATGACAGAGAGCTTGGTGGAGGAATTCGGGCACGGGGGTCCCATTTTCCAGGTGGAAGCACAATCAGCTCATCCAGGAATGTCTCCATCCCTATGAGGAGGTCCTCTCGGTGATCAGCCTGCCGGGCAACCGTTTGGAAGAGCTGTGGGGAGATGCTGTGGTTTAGCCACCGTGTCCTTGTGTTCAGCCACTCGGAGCTTTCCTCTCAGCCTGCAGCCATCACCAAAGAACAAACCCATCCTCTTCAGTGCAACCAGTGCCTCTACATCCTACAGACCCATCCCAAACCTTTGTTTTCTTATCCTGGACAAGGGAAAACACCAGTTCATGCCATCCTCTGCCCTCCACTGCAGCCTGCAGAGGAGAAGAGCCCCAGTGTCACCATCTTAGTCATGGTGCTGCTCCAGGCTCACCTCATCCATCAGCAGCGTGGCCATGGCCCTGCCAACTTCGTGGTAAGCTTTCACTTTGGGGGGACCCAGCAGGATGAAGAGGAACCTGTGGGAGAGACAGCACATCACCAGAACAGCCCTCTCCTCCCTGGGGGATGCTTCTCCCAGGGGAGACCATGGGGATGCGGAGGACAGTGGCTGGCCAGACTTGGGGGACTCCTGCCACCCTAAGGGCTGGCCACCCCTAAGAGGGTGGCTGGGGCAGAAGACAAGACACAACTGCAGTGTCTCCTGCCAATGCATGGGGACCCCACAACATGTGACAGCAGGACCCCACTGGATCACAGGGTCTGCAGAGGTGAGGGGGGACGGGTCTTTGGGGCAGAGGGGGAGACATCCTTGGCTGGGGTTGTCTGTGGGATCAAGGTCTTGGCTGGAGGAGTCTGTGGGATCATGCTCCTGAGATTCTTTCTCACAAGCAGGATGCAGGAGTGTTAGAGAGGGAGAGCTTGCTGGCAGCATGGGCAGCAGGTTTGACAGGACTCTGGAGACACGGGAGGAGACTGGAAAGAGTGATCAGGGTCCTTGATATGCATGGTGAAAATCCCACACCTCAGAGGATGGTGCAAAATAATGAGGTCTCCAGAGGGACAGTCCAGCCAAATGTTTAACCAAGCCCTCCACTCCTTTCCAAAACTGGCAGAAACTGTTACAGTCCTGGAACCCTGAGGCTGCCGAGCAGTTCCAGTCCATACCCTGAGCAAATCTCCAGAGAGGGGACAGGGAAACTCTTCCAGCAGCATGAGTGGGGTTGAGCGGGGCTCAGCAGAACCTGCTGCAGCCTTGATGTGGGGCTGGAGGTCTCCCAGAGCTCCAAGGGGATGAGAGGTGACTGAAGCCACCCGGGATTGCTTGCACCCGGGCATCTGCACCACGGCGATGTGAAAAGCTTAACACCCTGGAGACGGACCTGGGTGGGACACAGCCCCGAGGTGGTGGCTGTGCCTTTGGAACAGCCCAGCATGGCCAGCAAAGGAGATGGTGCCACGGGCAAAGAGATGGGTAGAGACCAGCTGTCCCTCCCCTCCTGCTTGAGAGGGGGAAATTCAGGTCAAGGGGTTGTCATGAGACACTCGAGTCCCACGGGGACCTGCCACCCCTCTGCCACCGAGGACAGAGCAGCAGGTGAGTGAGTGTCCTCCTCCTCCCAGCTCCTGGAGCTCGGGTGCTCTGGGCAGAGTGACCAGGAGGTGGCAATGTCCCTCCTGATCCCCGCCTGCCTCCTCCACGCGCTCCCTCAGGAAGCGCCCGGCTCAAGGGACACATGGACAATTTACCCTCACGGCTTCAGGCGATGCGGTCCTCAGCCACGGGGAAACACCTCCTGCCCTGCTTGTCTCCCCCCACCCCGTCCCACAGCTCAGGAGTGCATCGTGGGCAGCGGGAGGGCAAGAGATTCCTGCAAACCTGTGTCCCGCCGCTGCCAGCCCCTGCCATGCTCTCGGCAGAAAGTGGGGAGCATCCAGAGCTTCCTAACGACAGGGAAAGCAGACCCCAGGCGGGCCTGACCCAGGGGATGTCCCTCCCAGGGTGCCCAACAGATGCTCCATTCTCAGCCCATGCCGAAATGCTCCTAAGGAGCTGGGGAAAGCAGGAGGGGAAGAAGCGAGGCAGCATTCTGGGACTGTATGTGGCACTGGATGCAATCCCCTTTGCTTTGGCCAAGCAAAGCCCTGTCTGATGTGGCAGGGAATGGGGAGACAGGGACAAGGGGGGAACGGGGCATGGGCCGTGCTTTGTTACCTGCTGGGGAGAGCAATTTCAGCCAGAGAACCGAGGGACACCCCGTGCCTGAGGCGAATGAAGGCAGTGAAGGGCTTCTCCAGGAATTCAACTTCTCCGACAGCAACGTGGGCTGCTTCAACTCCCGGTGGGACCTTCTTCCTAAATCGGTTTCTCATCTGAAAGGAGAGGGATGCAGCAGCTGGGTGCTCGGGATGCAGGAGCTGGGCACCTGGGATGCAGCAGCTGCTCCCAGCCCAGCTCCATCCTGCCTTACCTGCTCCTTAAGAAGAGTTTTGGAGAGCTGGTCTCCGGGCTCAGACCTGCCTTTGGCCTTATCTGCAAAGAAAGGGAAGAAGCAGCAAAATCCATATGCAAGTGAACAGGCAGTGTGGGCACTGCCCCGGGCCGGTGGCAATGGAAGGATTCCCAGTGCGACAGCCACAGCTCCTACCTCTGCAGGGAAAGAGGCAGAGCTCAGTGAGGACCTGCAGCAGGGATTTCGTGGGCTGGTGCCGTGGCTGCAGGAGCAGGAGGGCTGCCAGGCGTTCCCTCAATGCAGGATGCAGCTCTTCTTCCTCGGGATGCCCAGAAAGAGCCTTGTCTGCATCAGGGACAGGGACAGCCCTGAGTGCCCCTGGTTTGCTGCCCAGGGGGAAAGCCCCTTTAGCTGGAGCAGCAGCCACCCCAGGTACCCAGTTGTCATTCACCAGTGCTGTTCTATAGGCATCTCTTGGTGGTGGCCTGTCCCTCTCTGGTGACCAGCCCATCCCAGGAGATGACCTTTGCATTACCCATGTACCGATTATTTCCTTGAAAGTGGCAGCATCCAGATCCAGAAGCACTGTGCCCTTTTGCAGGCATGTCCTCAGCTGGAAGAGGCTGTGCAGGGTGAGGGCTGGGACATGGGGCATGCTCCAGCGCTCCCCACCATCCTCCACCTTCTCCTCAAACTTTATCCACCTGCGCAGGGAGATGTGCAGGGTCAGCAGCAAGGTAGTTGTGTGTCCTGTGCCAGGCAGCAGGAGCTGGACCCTGGGTCTATCTCTGAGCTTAGCATGGGGCTGGCACAGGCAGGGAAGGGTTTGGGGGACTCAGAGGGGGCGGTTGTGGGTTCACGCAGCAGGGGCAGGTGGGCAGCCAAAGTGGTCACATCCCCATTCCTTCAGACCCACACCTCCCTCCGATCTGATCAGGGGGATTTCAACAGTCATGGGATGACAGAATGGTTTGGGGTTGAAGGGATCTTAAAACCCATACAGTTCCAATCCCCTGCAATGGGCAGGGACACTTTCCACTAGGCCAGGTTGCTCCAAGCCCTGTCCAACCTGGCCTTGGACACTTCCAGGGATGGAGCAGCCACAGCTTGTCTGGACAATCTGTGCCAGGGCCTGCCCACCCTCACGGAGAAGATTTTCCTTCCAATATCCCATCTAACCCTGTCCTCTGTCATTGGGAAGCCATTCCCCCTTGCACTGTCCCTCCAGACCCTTGTGAAAGTCCCTCTCGAGCTCTCTTGGTGCCTCTTCAGATACTGGAAAAGGCTCTGAGGTTGCTCTGGAGCCTTCTTTTCTCCAGGCTGAACAAGCCCATC
The DNA here is from genome assembly GCA_035583185.1 of Anabacerthia variegaticeps. Classification (NCBI taxonomy): domain Eukaryota; kingdom Metazoa; phylum Chordata; class Aves; order Passeriformes; family Furnariidae; genus Anabacerthia; species Anabacerthia variegaticeps. The sequence goes on from JAWWEW010000028.1 coordinate 2,789,121, forward strand.
TCTCTCAGCCAGTCTGTCCCAGTCCTTGGATCATTTTCACGGACTCCTCTGGATGTGCTTCAACAGGAGCTGGACGTGGTGCCCCAGGGGAGTCTCAGCAGAGCAGAGCAGAGGGGGAGCACCCCCTCCTCACCCTTCTGCTCACACTGCCCGTGGTGCAGCCCGGGATACACTCGGCTCTCTGGGTGCGAGCACGCAGTGCCGGCTGGTGTCCCATCTGTCACCCACCAGCACCCCCCAGTTCTCCCTAGGGCTGCTCCCAGCCCATCCACCCTCCCCGGCAGCACCAGGAGTAGGGGTGGCCCTGCCATTAGCAGCGCTGGCTGGAGTCAGAACAGAAGTGTCTTGAGCTGTTTCCACGCTCAGGCCATGCCAAATACTTTGCCGCCGGGCACAGACAGAGCTTCCCTTTGTGCCCCTGGGTGGGCGCGGGGTGCTCTCCGTGCCGCACGGGGAGAGCGTGCCCGGCAGAGCAGCCGTGCGGGGAGAAGGGGGCTGGGGGCTGGGCAGAGCCACAAACCCGACGGATTTTCCCCCCCTCCCGACTCTCCGACCCCTGGGGAAGACCTACTGCTGTCCCCAGACCCCCTGTGTCCCGTGTCCCTGTGCCCCTGCCGAGCAGAGGAGGGATGCTGCGGGATACCGGGGCATGCCAAGCAGAGGAGGGGTGCTGCGGGATACCGGGGCATCCCAAGCAGAGGAGGGGTGCTGCGGGATACCGGGGCATCCCAAGCAGCGGAGAGGTGCTGCGGGATACCGGGACATCCCAAGCAGAGGAGGGGTGCTGCGGGATACCGGGGCATCCCAGCCCCGGCGCAGCCGCTGGAGCCCTGGAGAGGCAGCAGAGAGGAGCAGGAAGAAGGGCGCTGTGCCCTCGCAGTGTCACTGCCCGCCCTGCCCGACACCATGCCCTTTCCCATGACATGAGTCAGCCCAGCGCGGGCACCGGAGTCCTCATTTGGGGATGAGGCTGAGGAACCACCAGCTCCGGGGGATGCCCTGGGCTCCAGGTTAGCTGGAAGGCTGGGCTCCCAAAGCGTGGCCCTCGCAGGGGTGCCTACCTGGCCATCTCCCTCCACTCCAGCCCCGTTGGGGTGCTGAGGAGCTGGTTGAGCTGGATGAAGAGCGGTGGGCAGGTTTTGTCCCCTCCATCCTGCCGCAGGGCAGCACCAGCTCGTCTGGCCGCTGGGGCCATGCTGGAGGGAAAGATACTGCAGCCCAAAGCCTGGAAGGGAGATCCTGGGTTGCTCCAGTCTGCTCTGGGTTGTGAGCAGATCCCTGCCTCCCGGAGAGTCATGCCACCCTCCCCAGCCATGTGGGATTGCATGGCCACCAACACCAGCAGCCACAGGCGTGGATTCCCTTGGGCACCTGCAGGATCCCACTCATCCCACACCTTATAAAAGCTGTGAACTGGTTTAAACTGGCCACAAACCAATACACATGAGCCAATCCCAAAACAACCACCTCAAAACAGCAGGGTCAGCCCCACAGGGCCCATTTTGGCCGGGTCCTGCCACATCCAGTGGCTCACCTGGGCCAGGGACCAAAGGAGCCACTTGCCTCCTCCAGGTGACTCACGTGGACAAGGCTGTTCTTGGGGAGCAGCATGTCCCCAGTCCTGTCTGCACCCTGCAAGGCGTTGGTGAGGGGATGGCAGGGCCAACCCTGAAGAGCTGGTGGCAGCATCAATGACTGTGCCAGAGTGCTGTGCTCATGGCAGTAGGGGTGGCACTGCCCAGGGCAGCTCTTCTTTAGGAAAGCGGATGTGGGGACATGCATTGGGGAAGGAAGTGGCTCTGCTGAGCAAATCCAGAGCAGGGCAATGAGAGTCTGACGACAAGGGGCAGGAGGGGGTCAGGGCTGCAGCCTGTGCAGAGGGCATCAGTGTGGGCTGCGGCAGGGAAGTGGATGGAAGGGAAAGGATGTGGGCACAGCCACAGCACCCTTCCAGAGATGGTGAGATGGCAGGGCCACCATCACTGTGATGGCCCCCTCGGCCCTCTGCAAACAAAGCATGGGGCTGTGTGCAGTGCAAACATACTGGCAGGACCACAAACAGTCACAGCACCGGCACAGGCGGGCTGTGCTGGAGTCTGCTGGTCCCAGCAGGATCTGGCTCCAGGAACAGCTGGAGCAGGGCCAGGCACCACCACAGCAGTGTCACATTTTGGGAGAGTGCAGGTGGGCATGTGGGTCCCTGGGGTCCTGGTACCTGCCTCACAGGAGCTAAGGCCAAGAATCAGGCCCAGGGTGCCCACCAGGCTGTTTTCTCTGTGATACCAGTGGGTGGATGGTGTGTGGAATGGTGCCCATGACCAGGCTAGGGACCATAGGGAGACCCCTGGCAGCAGGACACGTGGGGGATGAGTCAGAGATACCACAAGGCACCCAAACCTTCCCGGGTGTTAGCCCCCACCTCCTGTGGGGGCTGCCCCAGCATGGCCTCTGGTGTGAGATGGGGCATGACTGGCAACAGGTGCAGGCAGGGAGACTGTGAGGGGCTGCAGATGTACAGGAGTGATGGGAGGCTGTAGGAGGCAGAGGCAGGGAGCAGAGGCAGGCAGCAGAAGGCAGGCAGCATTGGCAGCCTGCACACATCTCCCCACTCTTGCCCGCTGCCAACACTCTGTGCCAACAGCCTCCCTGGCTGCTGACGTGAGCCGGTGCCTCCCTCTCCGGAGGTGCCAGGTCAGCTGGCAAAGGCTGCCCACACATGCCACCCGTGCACACAGCCTGGCCCTGGGGACGTGACAGGGAACTGCCAGGGGCAAAAATCCCATCCCCACGCAGGGGCGTCCCCGGGATCCAGGGCTGCCCAGGGATGCAGCCCCTCACCCAGGCCACCACCTTGCTCCGCTGCCAAAGGCTTTGGGCTGCCGATGGCCGGAGGAGGCGGAAGGAAAAACAGCCAGCAAACAATTACAAAAGTCAAGTCTGAGCAAGAAGGAGGGCGTGAGCGGGGATGGGGGGAGGGGGGCGCCAGGTCCAGTGGTATTCCTTGGAGACGCCAACAACAATGGCAGGAATATTTGCTCCTGCCTTGCTGAGCCCAAACCAGCCGTGGGCTGGGGGCTTTCGGATCTCGGGAAGCCAGGCAGGGGCCATGGCCGGCCTCAATGGGAGCCAGGGCAGGACCCTGCACTTACCCAGCACGGGCATCAGCAGCGTTTTTTGGGCTGTCACCTGGGCTGAGAATTGGGCCAAACACAACACATGGTTGCCAGCGCAGTGAAGGGGACAGGGAAGTGCTGGCAGTGCCCATGCACAGAGGGCTGGGATGTGGATAAGGACAGCGGCTGGTTGGGAGGGCATTGTGAGATGAGGCTGTGACTCACCCAGTCACAGGGGCTCTATAGGGGCACAAAGGTGGCCTTGGGCGCAGAGAGGGTCTCTGCTGTCATCCCAGGCCACCACCACCTCCCATGTTCAGGCTGGCACAGGGATGGCAGTCTGTCCCCTATCAGGACCAGGAGGAGGTGAAGCCCTGGCACCCGAGGTCTGGCCTTTCATCTAATGCTCCTCTTGTATGGTGCACTCGCTCCCCTGGCACCCCTGTCCCGCTAGCCGGGGCTTGGGGCCGCGAGGCGCACCGAGACCCCCTCCTCTGCCCCTGCCTGAGACCGCGCTACCCAGCCGCTGTCCCTCGGCCATCGCCTGCCCCCTACGCCCTGCAGGGACCCTGCGCTCCCGGGGCTCCCAGTGTGGACCAGCACCGGGGCGGCAGTGCCTGCTCAGCCGCGGACCTCTCCACGAGCGAGGAAACCCCACGGAGCCCCTGCCCTGGACGCAGCCCCCGCCGGCGGGACCCCCCCCCCATCCCGGGGCGGCGGGGAAGCCCTTCCCGGGGGCGGAGCGGCGGTGCAGCCCCTCCCCGCCCCGCCCCACCGCCCGCCGCCTTCTAACCCGCCGCGGGGCCGCGCTGCTGGAGAGCGGGCACCGGAGCGGAGCGGGACGGCACGGCACGGCACGGCACGACACGACACGACGGGGCGGCTGGACGTGTGTGCCCGCGGGTCATGGACGGGCGGGCGGTGCTGATCCACGCGCTGCTG
>JAWWEW010000028.1:2793275-2803354 GCA_035583185.1 Anabacerthia variegaticeps
CACGACACGACGGGGCGGCTGGACGTGTGTGCCCGCGGGTCATGGACGGGCGGGCGGTGCTGATCCACGCGCTGCTGGCGGCAGGTACGGCCACGCGTGGGGACGGTCCTGGGCGCGGGGCACTCCTGGAGGGTCCCGCACACGTGTGAGGGAATGGTCCTGAGCAGCGCAGGAACGGCCCCGATCCCCGGTGGAGGGTGCCTGGGGATGCTGCGGTGCGGGGTGGAGGGTCCCCGGGGGCGAGCAGATGGGAATACCGGTCCTGGTCGCGCTCGGGGGGTGTCGCGGTCACTCGCGGGGGGTTCCGGGCAGGGCGATGCGAAGCCCCGCTCTGACCGCTGTTCCCGCAGTGTGCTCGGCGGCGGCGGGCGGGCTGCGCCGGGACGAGCTGCACAACGAGGTGCTGCACAAGGGCGGCGGCGGAGGCGGGGGGGCAGCGCCGGTCCCGGCCACGGCCCCGCTGCTCGGCGGCAGCCCGGAGAAGGAGGGCGGCGGAGCGGCCTCGGGGGACGACTTCAGCGAGCTGCCGAGAGGTATGGAGGGGGCGCGGGTGGGGTCCCGGCGAGGTGGGTCCCGGGGCGGGGATGGGGTCCCGAGGCAGGCTGAGCTGGGGGCTGTTGGAGCCGGCGGGCGCGGAGGGGCCGGGCTGTGCTCGGCTCGGCTCGGCTCAGCCCTGCGGGTGCCTCGGGAGCAACTCCGGCTCCTCTTCGAAGGGCGCTGCGAGGAGGGAGTTCGCGGGTACCGAGCGCCCGCGGCAGCAGTCCCGAGTGGGGCCAGTTCGTGGGGCACCAGCACAGAGCAGCGGCGCTTGTGCCAGGGGCTGTCCGTGTCTCTTAGGTCCCCGGCCCCGTGTGTCCCAGGGGGTCGCGGGTCCCGGCTCCTCGGTCGGTGCGGGCAGAGCCCCTCGGTGGCCGGGGACCCGCGGTGCCCTCCCGGCGGTGGCAGCGGCGGGGACCGCCGTGAGTCACCGCCGCCCACGCGCGGCTGCTCCTCATTCCGCGGCAGGGCTCGTCAGCCGGCACGGGGCCGAGAGGGCACCGCGGCTCTGCGGGGCTCCCGGGCACCCACGCGGGGCTCCTCTACCCGGGCTGGCACCACAGAGTGTCCCGGGGACTCTCAGAAAGGGGTGGGACGGGTGACGTGTACCTGTACTTGTGCCGAGCACACGCGGTGTGCCAAGGGCAGTACCTGACACGAGGAGCGTGCTCTGCCCCGTACAGCTCACCCTCCTGTTTTGCCCTGGTTTTCTTTGCTTTCTGGATGTGCCAGCAGACTGTGACAAAAAAACAGCTGAGCCACTCTCAGCGAGGGGATGCAGCCACTGGGAAATGCAGGTGCCCTCCAGCTGGGAGATGCTCCAGCCTGCTCCTCTGTGCATCCCCCGAGGAGGGGGCACTCTCCTAGGGCAAGCGATCTGCCAGGCCTGGGCTGATCCCCACCTGGGGGACAGGATGGGAGTAACGGGAGGGTTTCGTTACCGTCAGAGCACTGTTTCAAATGCCTTGAGCTGAGCTACGGTCAGAGAGATCTGCCCTTTGCACGAAGGCACCTTCCCCGAGGTGCCTGAGCAGGGGGAGGGAGGCAGCACCCCCTGCCTGCCTTGGTGGGACTGCTTTTCCTACCGGCAAGAACTTCCCAGCCTTCTCTGGCTGTCCAAGGGGCACAGCCCTGGGCAGAGGGGGTGGCTGGGGGTGGTCAGCAGCACTGTGTGCCTGCTGGCTGTGGCTGGGAGATAACCCGCAGGGCTGGGGAGAGAACAGCCTCAGCTGTCAGCCTCATCTGGGGATATCTTCAAGCCACAGTTTCCTGGATTTGTGAAGGATGTCAAAATAACTTTGCTAGGTGTGCAACCAGTGTGTGCCAGCACAAGAGGCCCTGGTTCCAGCAGGAGTCAGGAAGTGGCTGAGAAAGAATCGGGCAGGTTACAACCTGTCAGATTGGACTCTGCTGCCCTCTCTTCTTAGTGCACTGTGTCCCGGGCTCACCGGAGTTATCAAGCACTGTAGCTCAGGAGGAGTTAAAAAACCCCCCTTGGAGCAGTAAGTGCTCTCTAGCATCTCAGCATCCTGTGAGATCAGGTTGGCAGCTGATTTTTTTGGGCACCTGCACATCTTAAAAGCCACTCCAGTACCGTTGCTAATGTTAGGTTGTGTGAGCAAGGAGCTTGGTGCTCTAGTTCCCACCAACCCAGCGGGGAGCTGGCCTGGCACCAAAAGACACTTGCACCACAATTAAAACATACCACTGTAATTCATGGCAATGCTTCCCTACCCATCTATTTGGCTCTGCTAAACCAAAACTTAAGCCAGGCTTGCTCTCTTAATCCCGCCTTGGGGTGAGCAAGGCATCCTTGTGCCCACAGGAAGGAGAGTCCATTACAGTCATGAATAGGGTCTTAGAAAAGCCTGCACTCATCAGGGAAATAAAGGCCAGATAAAGGAGCAATTAGCAATGTTCTGTGTTCAGTGGAAACTGGTGCATATAATAGCAGCATTTGAGATGTATAAAGCTCTGTTCCCCCTGCCCAACTCCTTTCTTTCCTTGAGAATTGTTCTTATGAATCAGAAAGGCCATGATATTTGTAAGGAGCTGAAAAAAATGCCCTTCCCCCCCCTTCCTCACCCCCTGGGCTTGGGGGCAGCTCCTGGCACAAAGGACAGTGGGAGCCAGGGCTGAGCAATCGCACCAGTCCCGGGATGCGGCTCTGCCTTCCCTCTGGCTGCTCTGACCACTGTTCTCACCTTCCCAAATTGTTTTCCAGTTGCCTTCCTGTCAAAGCCTCAAGGCCTGGTTACTCCCAAGAAAAAAGGGAACGGCAATAAAAGAAGAAAAGGCAAAGGCCTGGGGAAGAAGAGAGACCCGTGCCTGCGGAAGTACAAGGATTTCTGTATTCACGGCGAGTGCAAGTACATCCGAGAGCTGGGAGCTCCCTCTTGCATGTGAGTTGCTGGCGTGTGCCTGTGCCGAGGGAGCCTTAGTCATGGTTCCTTCAATTCTCTGGGCTGGGCAGAGGAAAAGCGGATAGGATATTTTTAGTGCATGTTCTCTATCTGTGCGGGGACGACTATGACTTGGCCTCTTCCTTGTGCTTCTTGGGCAATGTCCATGCCCCACCAAAGCCTGTTGTAGCCTTGGATCCAGCACTGCCTGCCAGCATGGTGAGATGTGCAGAGACCTGTGGTGCTGAGGGCTGTAGAAAGGTGTGTAGGGCTGGAGTCTGGCAGCTGAGGGCTTCTGCAGGTCTGGCTTGGGAGACCTCATCCTGACCCTGTCACCCTGCATCCCCCACTCCAAAGGCTTAGGGCTCCTGCAGCTGTTGGGGTGCACTGGTGCAGGTGGGATGAGCTACTGTGGCACCAGTGAGGCACACTGGAGGTGGCACCTTTGGGGACAGCCTGCCAAAGCCATGCCCAAGCTGTCCCTTGGCCTGATGAAGGACAGGGCTGTGTACCAACACTTGCCCACCCCCCTGGGGTACAGGTGGAGGGCATGGACTAGATAATGCAAGCAGAGGAGAAAGCATTTGCCTGCTGCTGGGACACCTTGATATGGGACTGGTACCATGGGAAATACCCAGTGGTGCACATTTGATCCCCACTGACGTGGGCAGGAGTTGAGCTGGCAGATGTGTAAGAGGCTTTGTTCTTCACTATCAATCCTCTGAGCCACCCAGCCCTGAGCCCAGGGAAGATAATAGCTCCCTGGCTTATGGTGCCCACAGGATCTCGTGCCTTGCAATCCGCAGGGATCAAGCTCCGCGTAGCTCCTCTTACCTCCTAGTTTCTCTCTGCTGTCATGAAGTTGAGCCCTTGCACAGGGGACTTGGGACTGCCGGTGAAGGAAGATCTCTGCCAGCTCAGTTTGTGTTGGTGACCCAGCAGAATGTGGGGTACAGAGCCCCTGCCTGGGACTGGGACAGCCAAGTGTCCCCTGTCCGGACCCCTGGGACTGGAGAGGACCTGGGATGTGGGCAAGCAGGAGGGATTTGGGGGCTCGCTGGGCCCTGCAGCCTGGTGGCCCATCCCTGGGTCACATCTCCCAGAGCCATCATGGTTTTTAGGAACAGTGGCCTAAAGAGGTCTCATGTTGACTGGTGTCACTCAGTTGTGGCTGCTCTTGGTGGCTGGCTGCCTGTGCCACAGGGTCTTTTGAAATGTTGCTTCCATGGGCTGGTCCCTGGGCTTGGGGTGGAGTGAGGATGCTGCTGGGCTGGGTCCTGCACCTCTGACTTGTGTCCAGCCTTGCTGCTGTGCCTGGGAGGTAACACACTCCATATGTGCCATTATGAGCTTGGGAGGAGGGCTGGGCTGAGTCCCGGCTTGGAGATCAGCCTAAGGGTCAGTGGCGCTGGATATAGAGGGATATATATATCTGGTCACATCAGTGGGCTGTGGCTTGGGAAGGGCTGGAAGCCTCACAGCCCTGTGGGGAGCATTATTTCTGTTACATGAGTAACCTCCCAAGTCTGCAGGGACAGGGCACCTCTCGGCTCTCAGGGTGTGCAGGGACATCCTGCTCCATGGGAAGCGCTGGGCCAGCCGCCTCGCTGCTCCCTTCCCACTCCCAGAGGTGGCCTGGGCAGCCTGGCTCTGCCTGCGGGTGGACTGGGACGAGCACAAGCCCTGGTGCCTTCTGCTGGTGGGGAGCTTGGTCTTCCTAGGAGTCTTCACTTGGCACAGCAGAAGCTTAATTTACCAGTACCAGGGAGATCTTGGTGTCACCAGACCTTCCAGCCCAGGGACCGAGGGGAACAGATGGGATGCTGGCTAAGGCTGAGCACACAGACATCACCTTCTGTGGGGCGTGGGGGGCACAATGACCTCCTGTGCTTGCTCACCACCAACCTTTATGGCTTTCCTTCTCACCCAGATGCCAGCCAGGGTATCACGGAGAGCGCTGCCACGGCCTCCTGCTGCCAGTAGAGCACCCGCCCAGCGTGTACGACCACACCACGGCTCTGGCCGTTGTTGCTGTTGTCCTGTCCTCCCTGTGTCTCGTCATCATCGCAGCCCTGCTGATGCTCAGGTGAGTGGGACGGTGCTGAACTCTCAGATCTATGTCCCTGGGAAGATCACATGCAAGAGAAGGGTGGCAGGGACTTCTTGCCCTGAGCATCCCTTTGCTTGGCCTCGCAGGTGTCACAAGAGGGGTGGCTACGATGTAGAAAACGAAGAGAAAATCAAGCTGGGCATCACTGTGAATCACTGAGGATGCCGGGTGCTGGCGAGGTGAGCCCCTGGCTGGGCATGGGGCAGCAGTGGGGCTGGTGGACATCTGGGGGCTCTGCTGTTCATGCTGTCTGGGGCTGCTGTGTGGATCCCATGGTGTGCTGGAGAAGAATCTGGTTGGATTTAGCGAGAGAGCCTGGGCTGCCCTGTGGGGCTCCAGCCCTGTTTCCTCATCTTTCTGCTCAAGTCCCTGTCTCCTGATACCTCCATTCCTCCCACCTCCTCCTTTCTAACCCCAAGTCCCTGCTCTGCCCCAGTGCTCTGTGCTTTCGGGATGGTTGGCAGCAGGGAAGCTGCTTCTGTTTTGTTTTTTTTTTTCCCACTTGTTCTGCTCCCTCTCTGACCCTCTGAGTCACTTCCCCTCCTTAGATATTCCTTCTATTTATACATATGTGTAAAAAACCCCTTTCCTTTTCACTCCCACTCTTCTTACTACTTGTACCAGAGCAAGTAATGCTCTTTCAGCTGGTCACAGGGGTATCTTGCTGCCAGTCCTTGCCATGTTCCTCTGGCTGACTGGGTAGGGGGTGTGCCCTACCCCAGGGGTAGCTGCAGAGCTGGGTGCTGAAAAGCTGTCAGAGTTCCTCTGGCCTGATCCAAATCCTGATGTTAGACATGGTCATACATATTACAGCTCCTACTCCTCTTTAAAAAAAAAAGTCATTGTTCTTTGTAAGGATGAAGTAATGCTTTCAGAAAAATTGTGTCATGTTCCTCATGGTGCTGGGTGTGGGATTTTTAGCTGTGGGGTGGGATTGGAGCTGAATTTTGAGGAAGGAGACTCAGCTCAGGGGCTTTCCTCACTGATCCATTTGCCCTGGGTTACTGGGGTGGAGGTGTCCTGTGGGGAAAAAGTGCAGTGGTCCCTAGAAGGGAAGGACAGTGGACATAGGGTGGGGATGTTTACCCACCTCTCCTGGGTATCCTGGCTCCCATCCTCCTGAGCCCAGCCCTGAAAGGCAGTGAGTGGCTGCTGGGACTTGGGTGGGTGTGAGGGCTCTCCTGCGGGGCTGGGTAAGGGGACTGCACCTTGACCGCACCGAGCAGCCCAGGACCGCATCGTGAGCTCTGCCGCCTCTCTCTTGCAGGGGTCGGCACTAACGCACTTCTACCTCCTGGAAGAGGCGAGTCCAGTGCCGTCCCTGGGGCTGCGGCTCGTCGGGGGCTCGCTGGGGCACCAGGACGGCACCCGCGGCGGGGCCGGTCGGGCAGCAGCGGCACTGCAGGAGCTTCGTGGCCACCTCCGGAACAAAGCGGGCTCGGGAGCGGTGCTGGCCGGGGGTGGGAGAGCCCGGCCGGTGGCACCGGGGCGCTCCGACGGCTCTCCGTCCACTGCAGTGCCGAGGAACAAACTGTGAAAGGGAGGAGACCGGGCTCGGGGATTCCTTCGCCGCAGGAGGGGGTGGGGAGGGTAACAGCTATTTAACAAGATATTTTTCATTTTAAATTATATATTTATTTTAGATAAACTGTACATAGTATTTATATTTATTGTAGGTCTGGCCCTGCATCCTTCATGTAGGTCAAGATGACAGGGTCAGACCTCCCTTATTTTTTAAGTGCAATGTAATATTCTAATAAATAACACTTTGTAACAAACGTTTGGGTTGTTAATTTAATGATGGAGGGGGAAAGGATTCAGAATTCTGAAGGCTGCATTCAGCTGGTGGGGTGCTGCCAGCAGCAGCAGAGATCCTGAGTGTGCAGCATGGGCTGGTGGATCAGCTTGTGCCTTCTTTGGGGAGCAGTGTGGTCTGAGGGGCTGGGGGCAGGATCCATCCTCTACAGCCAGGCCAGCTCATGTGGATTTTTGTTGAGATTTGCTTCATCTTTACCAGGTGCTGCCCTGGGAGGGGTGTGATGTTTGTGTGTCTGCTCCCCAAGCAAAGATGCCTCCAGTATGAGTGCAGCCACTCTGGCTGCTGATCCATTCAGATGGGATTGGTTCCTGGTTTTAAGCCAGCATTTGGCATTTAGGCATGGGCACAGGTTAGCCAGAGAAAGCTATGGCTGCCCCACCACTGCAAGTGTTCAAGGCCAAGCTGGATGGAACTTGGAGCAACCGCATCTAGCCAGAAGTGGACTGGATGATCTTACAGGTCCCTTCCAACTGAATAATTCTGATTTGGAAAAAAAAAATAAATAAAAGCCAGTGGTGGACTCACACCTCTCTTGCAGGGGATCCCAGCTGTCCCTGGGGAATCGTTCCACAAAGCATCACTTCAGATGGTGGCTCAGGAGTCATTCATCACTTTGCAGTGAAAACAACCCCCAGGCCACTTCTTTCCTCTTCCCGGGGGGGAGCTGAGATTAGGGGGAGATGCTGGCTCTGGTAGAGAGCTTTGAGGCAGAAAGAAACCTGCTCTCCCTGTGGCCCTTGCCCTTAGAAGGTGTGGAACGCCAGTCAGCAAAGGGGAGAGCTGAGCTGCTGCTTTCCACTCCTGCTGCAGTGAGTACTCTCAGAGCTTTTTTGGACTAATTTACCCAAACTTGAGTTTTGACGAAGTATGAAACACCCCCTCCCCCAGTGAGGACAGAGGGTGCTTAGAAGGTGTGTATGCTCATCCCTCTTGTGCAGATGTGGCAAAGCCTGGTCTGTGAGAAGGGGGGACACAGCAGTACTTGAGCTTTTCAGTGCTTGCTGTGATGAGGCTGAAGGACACAGCTGAGACCAAGGGGAAGTGACCACGGTGTTACGGTCTGGAGAGCTAAAGCCTCAGCAGCTGCAGTGACCTGAGTCCCAGAGCCAGGGAAACAACTTACTGTCTGTGCAAATGTGACTTCATGTTGTGGTGATGCCAGTTTGACCAGAGACTCCAAACTTCAGTCTTTTTCCAAGTCTATGAAGCAAATAACACCCTGGCTGCTGTGCAGGACCCTCTTCTGCTCCAGGGCTATGTCTCTGCCTCACTGTGCTGCTGCTTCTCACCTTCCCAGAGCTGCTGTAGCCTTGCAGCTTTTCTGCCTTTCCCAGTGGGCAGCTCCACTTGCCCAGGGCTCCACATCATCCTGGTGGGAATAGCTCTGCTAGAAGGCATCTCAGCAGATAGCTGGAACTTGTGCCCAGAGCCCAGCTGCTCTCTGCCCTGCTCCTGCCCCACAGGGACATGTCCTGCCCCTCCTCAGGCTGGCAGTGAGGGTTGGAGATGTAGGGAAGCTGGCTGGAAGTGAGTGGGGCTCACTCCTGCTGCCCCACTGGGCTATGAAAGGCTGGCAGTCCTATGGATGCTCTCTTTTGTTCCCCTTACTATTCTGTGTCTTTGTTGGAGACATGGACAGTGGGATCAAGGGCACCTTCAGCAAGTTTGCTGATGACACCAAGCTGTGTGGTGCAGTCACATGCTGGAGGGAAAGGATGGACCCAGAGGGACTTGAAGAGGCTGGAAATGTGGAACCATGTGAACCTCATGAAGTTTAACAAAGCATAAGTGCACAGTCCTACACTTGGGGTGTGGCGATCTCAGACACAGCTGCAGGTTGGGAGGAGAAGTGATGGAGAGCAGCCCTGTGGAGAAAGACTTGGGGCTGAGTGTTGATGAAAAACTCAGCACGAACCAGCAGTGAACACTCACAGTCCAGAAGGCTGATGGGTTTCTGAGCTGCGTCCAAAGGAATGTGGCCAGCAGGTTGAAGGAGGGGATTCTCTCCCCCTACATGTGTACAGTTCAGGTGTTTCCAACATAAGGACATGGAACTGTTGGAACAAGTCCAGAGGAGACCACTCTGGGTGTTGGTATGGGGGCTGGAGCACCTCCCCTCCAAAGACAGGCTGAGAAAATTGGGGCTGTTCATCCCAGAGAAGAGAAAGTTGAGTGGAGACCTCACAGCACTTTCCAGGATCTGAAGGGCTCTATGGGGAAGTCGATGAAGGGACACTTGCTCAGTGCCTGTAGTGACAGGACAAGCAGTAATGTGTCCAAACTGAAAGAGGGGAAATTCAGGTTAGATACACAGGAGGAATCGCTGCCTGTGAGGGTGGGCAGGCCCTGGCACAGGGTGCCCAGAGAAGCTGTGGCTGCCCCATCCCTGGGAGTGTCCAAGGCCAGGCTGGAGCACCCTGGGCTGGTGGGAGGTGTCCCTGCCCACGGCAGGGCGTGGGGCTGGATGGTTTTTAGGGATCATTCCATGCCTTAGCAATCCACAATTCCAAGGCAGGGATGGTTCCCCTCCTCTGGGTGACTCCCTGGCCGTGAAATGGGGGGGCAGCTCTGGGTCCCAACCCTGCAACGGGGGGGCCCCAAAAACCCACTGGGTGTCTGAGACCCTTCGACGGCACCGTGGGGCCTGACCTGGCATCGGGAGCCCCCAATACCGGGGGGTCCCTCACAATACCCTCACGACCCCCCAAAGCCGGGGGTCCCTCACGATCCCCACACGATCCCCCAGGGCCGGGGGTCCCACACAATCCCTTTCACGATCCCCACACGATCCCCTCACGATCCCCCAATACCGGGGGGTCCCCCAGGATCCCCTCATGACCCCCCAGTGTCGGGGGGTCCCTCACGACCCCCTCACGCCCCCCCCCTCCCGTGACCGCCCCCCGGGTGGGGCCGCCCCCTCGCCCCGCGCATGCGCCGTGAGGGGACAAGATGGCGGCGCCCGTGGACCTGGAGCTGAAGAAGGTGCGGGGTGTCTGTCTGTGGGTGTTCCTGCCCTGTGGGTGTCCCTGCCGTGTCCCCCACCTCTGTCTGTGCTCCCTCCCGTGTGGGTGTCCCTCCCGTGTGTCCCTCACCTCTGTGTCTGCTCCCACCCGTGTGTCCCTCCTGTATCCCCCGGCTTTCCCCCCCCTCAGTGTGTGCCCCCGCCCGGGCCCCCCCCCCCCCGCCCCGTTTGTGCCCCCCCTGGTTCCCC
>JAWWEW010000028.1:2803454-2864670 GCA_035583185.1 Anabacerthia variegaticeps
ATATTGGGGACCCCGAGGGGACATTGGGGCTGCCAAGGGGACAGTGGGGTCACCAAGGGGACATTGGGGATCCCGAGGGGACAGTGGAGCCGCCAAGGGGACAGTGGGGACCCCAAGGGGACAGGGGGGCCCCCGAGGGGACATTGGGGCTGCCAAGGGGACAGTGGGGTCACCAAGGGGACATTGGGGCCCCCGAGGGGACAGTGGGGCCACCTGCGCTGACGGTGACGGCCTCCAGGAACTGCTCCCTCCACGAGTGGGTGCCGATGACGGTGGCCAGGTTGGTTTTCTTCATCAGCTTGTCCACCGTGTTCTGGGGGGCACGGGGGGTCAGGGCTGTCCCTGCTGTCCCCCATGTCCCCCTGTCCCCCCTCTGTCCCCTCCTGTGTCCCCATCTGTCCCTCCCTGTCCCCCCATGTCCTCCTCTCCTCCCATGTCCCCCTGTCCCCCCCTGTCCCCCCCGTCCCCTCCTGTCCTCCCCTGTGTCCCTCTGTGTCCCCCCCCGGCCCGTGTGTCTTCTCCCCTCCGTGTTCCCCTCCATCCGTGTCTCCCTCCCCGTGTGTCCCTCTGTGTCCCCCCACCCGTGTGTGTCCCCACTGGGTGCGTCCAACCCATGTGTGTGTCCTGCCGTGCCCCCCTCCCTGTATGTCCCCACCCGTGTCCCCCAAGCCTGTGTATGTCCCCACCCGTGTCCTCCTCCCTATGTGTGTCCCCACCCGTGTCCCCCAGGCCTGTGTCCTCCTGCCCCTGTTGTCCCCCCGTGTCCCCTCTCTGTGCAGGTCCCCACCCCTGTGTTTATCCTGCTGCGTCCCCTTCCCTGTGTGTGTCTCTGGTGTCCTTGCCCATCTGTGGCCCCTCACCTGGGTGTGTCCAGCCCACCTGTATGTGTCCTGCCGTGTCCCCCTTTCTGTATGTCCCCACCCGTGTCCTCCTCCCTGTGTGCGTCCCCCCACCTCCTGCCCATGTGTGTCCCTCCATGTCCCCCTACCCCTGCGTGTCCCCACCCACGTGCATGTCCCACTGTGTCTCTGGTAGCCTTACCCGTGTGTGTCCCCTCACCTGTGTGTGTCCAACCCATGTGTAGGTGTCCCGCCATGTCCTTCTCCCTGTATGTCCTCACCTGTGTCCCCCTCCCTGTGTGCCCCCTCCCTATGTGTGTCCCCAGCCATGTCCCTCCACCTCGTGTCCTCCTGCCCATGTGTGTCTCCAGTGTCCTCCCCCTTGTGTGTCCCCTTGCCCCTGTGTGTCCCCACTGTGTCCCCCCACCATGTCCCCACCATGACCCCTCCTTCCCCGCACCCCCAGGGCTGGTGGTTCCCCCTCTGCCTGCCCGTGCCCCGTTCACGCTGCTGCTCTCCCCTGGCCAGGCCTTCACGGAGCTGCAGGCCAAGGTGATGGACACGCAGCAGAAGGTCAAACTGGCTGACCTGCAGATTGAGCAGCTCACCAAGACCAAGAAGCACGCGCACCTCACCGACACTGAGGTGATGATGCTGGTGGATGAGACCCGCATGTACGAGGGCGTGGGAAGGATGTGAGTACCAGCTGGAGAGGGGGTGAGCCCAGCTCTGCGTGGGGGAGAGGGGATCCTCAATTCAGGAAGGACATTGAGGGGTCCAAAGAAGAGTAATGGAGGCTAGGGAAGGATCTGGAGTACCAGGAGTGGCTGAAGGAGCTGGCAGGGCTCAGCCTGGAGAAAAGGAGGCTCAAGGTGGGGAACTTCTTGCTCTCTACAACTCCCTGACAGGAGGGTGGAGCCAGGGAGGAGTCGGGCTCTGCTCCCAGGGAACAAGGACAGGATGAGGACATAGTCTTAAGCTTCACCAGGGGAGGTTTAGGTTGGACATCAGGAAGAATTTCTTTACAGAAAGGGTGACTGGACATTGGAATGGGCTGCCCAGGGTAGTGGGGAGTCATCGTCTCTGGAGGTATTTAAGGGCATGGCATTCAGTGCTCTGGTCTTGGTGACAAGGTGGTGTTCAGTCATAGGTTGGACTCGATGATCTCAAAGGTCTTTTCCAACCTCATTCTGTGATTCTGAGACCCCCATCTTGCCTCTGTACGAGTTCTCCAGACTGCTGCCCTGGGCAGGATCTCTCCCCTTTGTAAAGAGCACACCAGCTTTCTCTCAGCATGTTCGTTTGCTTCCTTTTTTTCTTTGTCTTTCATTTTAAATCCCAGCAATTTGCCTGGGAATGCAGTGAGGCTTACTGGGTGTTACCTCTTGGGGTCAGGTACCAGCTACCTTGAAGAAGGTCAGTTAAAAGTGGTATTGTATTACCTCTGTGTGGTTTTGCTTCCTGGCTCAGCTCCCGGCCCTGATGCTCTCCTCAGGCACCTCTGGGAAGTTTGTAATTTTGACCAGCAGAGCAGCACTCTGATGCCAAATAGCATTTGTGAGGAGGCTCTTGCAGATCTGCCCAGTGTCAGTCATTTCCTGTGTAGTTTGCATCAAACTCCTTAACCTCCTGGCCACAGTTCATGTTCCATGGAAATGCCTCTGCAGGGTCATGCCAAGGAATGGATCTAATGCCATGGCTTGGATATTTTCAAACCCTTGGAAGTGAGCATGAAGCTTGTGTGGGTACTCTCAGTGCACTCATAAAGATGTGCTTTGTGTGTTGGGTGGCTGTCTCTAAAGAAACACCTTAGACCAGACCTAAGGTGTTTAGTTTAATTTCCGCAATACACTTTGGTGGGACTTTAGTAGTCTCTGATACAAGACCGTACAAAGTGGTTTCAAATCTGAAACATGTGCTTGCTTGACAAATACCACACTAGATTTCTGTGTTTCTGATTTGAGAAATAGGATTTTTCTACTACTGTGATTTTTCTCTTGTCTTCTCCTGAGTTGGGTAACAGTGATGACTGCTCAGCTCGGGATGTGATTTACGAAACACTGGATCTGCTCTGACTGCTGCCAAAAGGGGTGATTGTGTCGACCTCTCCCCCACCCTGTTTACCCCACCTTCTTCGTGTCAAAGGGGATGATCACAGGGCAGTGAGCCAGTCAGGCTGCAAGTGCCCTGATCCATCAGCCCACACATTCTCCAGACCCAGTTGTAGGGAGGTGGCAGAACTGGGAAGCCAGGAATGGTGTGTGCTTTGCCTTTTGCTGAGGGTTTTCAGTGGAAGTTGTACCCAGGCTGTTCACAGTGACAACCTCCTTCTTGGTTCCCACTAAACACACTTTTCCAAGTGGATGCATTAAATGATGGGTTTGGTGGGGATGCTGGTGACTGGTACCTTAAAAGGAGACACATTTTGGTCCCTTGCAAGAGGCAGCTGGTTGACCCGGGCAGGCTGTAGATGTAGTAAACACTCGTGTCTGGAGTAGTCATGAGATGTCTCAAGAGGTTTTTTTTTCTATTTGGATTTGTCAAAGAGCAGACAAGTGAAGAGTAGAAGATAATTCTGGAGTCAACATATTTTTTTAAAGCTTTTTTAAAATCCAAAAGTACAGAATACTTCTATATGAAGAAGTCCCTCCAGATACCTTAGAAATGAGTGTATTGGTGTTTTGTTGCAAAGTAATCCTGCTTGTGAATCAGATGGGGGGAGCAGGTGGTGTTTTGGTGCTGGCTGAAGTGCATTTTTCTACTTTCTGCTTCTGCCTCCTCCTTAGGGATAAGAAACACCTTCTTGGTGTCCTAAGCTGTTTACCTTTGTAATGTGTGCAGGGGCTGTGGGAGCCACAGCCTTCTGAGAGTCCTGTTTTCCTTTCCGTGACCAGCCAGGTGCCCTGGCAGCTCT
This sequence comes from Anabacerthia variegaticeps, assembly GCA_035583185.1. NCBI lineage: Eukaryota > Metazoa > Chordata > Aves > Passeriformes > Furnariidae > Anabacerthia > Anabacerthia variegaticeps. The sequence goes on from JAWWEW010000028.1 coordinate 2,807,208, forward strand.
GGCTCCTCAGGGATGGCAGAGGCGCCTGCAGGAAAATATTTGCATTGTGATAGTATTTAAAAACTGAGCTCTTCATGGGCTTTGCTGTGCTAGTCACTATGCAAATAGAGATTAAGAGATTGCTCTTCTTCTGAGCACTACTCAGTCACTCTTTTTGAACTTTTCTTTTGGCCTGCCTAAGCTTGGCAGGGTACTTCTGTGAGCTCTCCCTGTCCTGGCTGTGGGCCTGAAGCTGCCTTGCCGATTGGTGTGATCTGTGTCACCTCCTAGTGCAGGGAACACGCACCAAGGGCATGAGGCACTTCCTGTAGCCCATTCTAACCCCTAGTAGCGAATTAACTGCTGAAGTCTGGGCTTTTAGCAAAGAAGGCTAAAGCAGCCCTTGAGCAGGAGTTAAAATCCAGGGACAGTCTGGCATCTTTTGTTCCACTGGAGACCAAAGGAGGTGGTCACTATGGTTCTTTGGGACATAGAAGCTGTGGTCTGTGAAGTGGAATAGCAGATGTTGTAATTTGTTGGCTTCACTGGCTTGCATGGATGTGGAGGCTGGTCACCAAAGGGTGATGTCTTAATTTCATTTGCGTAGCCCAGCATGCAAATGTTGGAGCTCTCAAGAGTTCCGGTTACCCAGGAAGGGTGGAGGTTTGTGTGAGCATTAACTCTGATTGTCAGGGCTCTTCTACTTGAATAGCTGAATTCTTTGAAATAGGTTTTATGCTTCTATTCCTGTCCTTCATTTTTTTTTAAAATTTCCTTTTTTTAGTTCTCCAGCCCATTTAAGCTGATCCTTAGGACGTGGCTCCTGATAGGGTTCCTCTGTTTTTTGTCCAGCTTTGCTGTTCTGGGCTGTGTGCACAGGGCTAGTACGTACAGGTCTGTAGGACAAGATACTCCAGGTTTTCGTGGAATTTGAAGGCTCAGGGAACAGTGGTGACGTGCTGCCTCCTGGGAGGAAGTCTGTCCAGTTGGGTACTTCCGTGCTACTTGGAAAGTAGTTGTGTGGTTTTTGTTCTCTGAACGCCAACCTTGAGACTCCTCCCTTCCCAAAAGGCTTTTCCTGGACTTCTAGTGAATATGAAAGTCCACTTGTTGTTCCTCAACTTGGCCTTCCTTTCCCCCCCCCCCGCCCCACAAATATTGCAGTTTGTGTAACAAACCAAAGCCTTACTGGGCTCCACATGTGGGGCTCAGTTTACTCCTGCTAAAGCTATTTCTGGTTTGACACAAGAAATGTCAGTGCCACATAGTATGAGCTGATGAATTGCTGTGTACTGTACATATCCATGAGGCTGGGATATCATCTGGGAGGTGGCATCTTGCCAAATACATTTCAGTTCTGTTACTTCATACTCTTTTGAAAGGCCTGTTACGTAGCCTGAGACAGCTACCACTGTGCTGGACTTCTGCTTAGGCTATTTGAGAACTGATATCATCATGTTGCTTTGAGAACTATGTTGAAAGTTTAAGCTTCAGAATTCTGTCTGAATATTTCAGACCTTTCCCTTTACATTCTTCTGCCCCATAACCTGGACAAGATCCTTATTTACAGCAGAAAAATGTCTGGTACTCGTGCAGGGCACAGTGAGGAAAGCACTGCAGTTTTCCATGCCATGACAAAGTAGACAGTCAGCTTTGCTTTGATATTGCTTTATCATCAGTTGACTTGGGCAGCAAATGGCAGAACACTTACAAAGAGAGAAGAGAAAATGTAAGAAAGTAAAAATCAAGCAAATGCTGTAGCACAGCTTTATGTTCAAGGTTTTCTGCAAGTGTACTATGTTATCACAGCTGTCCCTATAAAATGACTTTTTGCCATTACACTATTTTACAGGACAGCTGTAATAATATTATTTTTACTCTTTTTTTAAAAAAAAAAAAAAAAAAAAAAAAAAAGTGGCTCAGATATTTGGAGGCTGAACCCTACGCAAGTGAAACCTGAGAGAGGATTAAATGTCCTTGATCATTCCTGGGATTTAAACACGTTATTGCTTTTACTGGGATTCTTGGTTTTGTTTGAAAATGAAACATCGTCAGTCACTGTAAACTCTTTCCTCGACCCCTAAAGACAGCAGTCACTGCTGCATATCCCTTGATACAGCTGCAGGAGCTGTATTTTCACTGTCTCTATGTGTGTGAGGTTGCTGTTTGATTCTACCAGTGCAGATCCCTGCAGAACATGCTCAGCTGTCCTGTGAGTCCCATGTCAAAAAGCTCATAAAGAGCTGAAGGACATGCAAGTCTTAATCTTCATGGTTCAGTTGCTAACTATAGGCTGGTGTGTGAAATCTGAGTGGCTTCTCCATGGCCCCTCTCCCAGGCTTGGTGCACTGGGGCCCGGCTGGTGAGGAGCTGACAGGTGCTGCAGGCACAGCTTCATGAGGGGAAGGTCCTGCTTGTCAAACCTGACTTCCCTCTGCGACAGGGTAACCCACCTAGCTGATCTGGGGAAGCCAGTAGGTGTTGTCTTTTTGGACTTCAGCAAGGCTTTGGGTACTGTCTCTCCCAGGATCCTTCTGGACAAAGTGTCCAGCCCGCAGCTGGATAACCGTGTTATGTGATGGGTGAGCAGCTGGTTCACGGGTCAGGCTCAGAGGGTGGCAGTGACTGGGGTGGCATCAGGCTGGTGACCTGTCACTAATGGGGTTCCACAGGGCTCCATCTTAGGCCCAGTGCTCTTCTACATCTTTGTTAACGACTTGGATGCAGGACTGGAAAGGATACTAAGTAAGCTTGCCCACACTAAATTGGGAGGAGCTGTCGACTCCGTCAAGGGCAGAGAGGCCCTGCAGAGAGACGTTGATAAATCTGAGATGGACAATCACCAACTATGTGAAGTTTAACAAGGGTGAGTGCTGGATTCTGCACCTGGAACGAAGGCAACCCTGGCTGTGTGTATAGACTGGGGAGTGAGAGGCTGGAGAGAAGCTGTGGAAAGGGCCCTGGGCGTGCTGGTCAGTGGCCAGTTGGCCATGAGCCAGCAGTGTCCTGGCAGCCAGGAGGGCCAACCCTGTCCTGAGGGGCATCAGGCCCAGCGTTGCTGGCCAGGCGAGGGAGGGGATTGTCCTGCTCTGCTCTCTGGGGCCTTACCTCAAGATCCTGGGGGCAGTTTTGGGCACCACAATATGAAAAAGACATTAAGGTATTGGAGAGTGTCCAGAGGAGGGACACAAGGATGGTGAAGGGTCTGGAGGGGAAGCTGGGTGAGGAGTGGCTGAGAGCACTTGGTTTGTTCAGCTGGAGAAGAGGAGACTGAGGTCAGATCTCACTGGGGTCTTCAACATCCTCCCAGGGGGCAGTGGAGGGGCAGGTACTGATCTCTTCACTCTGGGGACCAGTGACAGGACTTGAGGGAATGGCTGTGTCAAGGGAGGTCTAGATTGGCTATCAGCAAAAGGTTTTTCACCCAGAGGGTGGTTGGGCACTGGAACAGACTCCCCAGAGCAGTGGTCACAGCACCAAGCCTGACAGAGTTCAAGAAGTGTTTGAATTCAGTCTTGACATGACTTCCAGCATGTTGCTATCAGCCTCTGGTCAATATGTCATTTATAAACTTGAAGCTCCTTCATGCAGCTATTGAAAGAGGCAGGATTTATTTTCCACAATAAGTCTTGTGTGTGTAGAAGTTACTCGGGCACCGCACTGTGAAGAAAAAAATTGTATCCAGCTGCTTGACCACTCTTTCTGCTGTACATTGAATGAGGCCAGGGGTGTTGAGAGCTGGGGCACAAGAAATTAAAGGCTACATGGGCATAAGCCAAAAGGTTTTCCATCACCCAGCTGTTTTTCATTTCAGGTTTTTCTTGATTTTGAACTACTCACTCTTGTTGCAGCCTGAACAGTGATTTTCACAGTGTTAGGTGTGAGTGGGTCTGTAAAAGTTTGCATGATCTTTTTAGAGAAACCAAAAATGAGAGTGATGCACACAGGGCTGAGGCAGTAGTTGTCTGTACAGCTGCCTATGATTTGGTCAATGAAGTGAAGGGAAGCAGTTGCTTCTCATCCCCTATGAGAGGAGTATAGTTGGCCTGTGGGCTCAGTGCTTACTGCTGACAGCAGTGGGATACTGGGAGTTTGGGCTCATAGATTTGGTTCCAGCTCAGAAAGGGAGATTTTTCTTGTAGGCACAGGCTCCTTTTCCAACTTGGCATCTGATTTTCCCTCCCACTGCCCTTCCTCTGCTTAGTTCTTGATCTTATTCCTGCTGCCCTGGGCTGCTCGTTTGTAATCTCCTGAATGTCTTGGTCCAGTTATAGTTCTCCTGCCCCGCTGCTCTACATAATTTCTCCATGCAATACCAAAACGTCAGAGCAGAAAAGATTTCCATGGCTTGTGTGCAAGATGTCTATCTGCCCTGTTCTAGGAAAGAGCTGCATTTCTTTAAAAAAATCGGCTTTAGACGAGAGAACTTGGATGTGTCTGATAAGTCAGTGTTTGTCAAATGCATCAGCAGCAGAAACAAGGGTCTCACAATAAAAATAATAGCTAATTTAAAATAAAAATAGGTCTCTTACTTATCCCTACTCGAAATAGGCTTGTTGGTTATAGTCCCCCACCTACTGTGTGGGTGTTCTGATAGAAGATTAGCCATACAGCTTTTCCTCGATCCTTGTCTCCCTTGCCTGGGGACATTTAACTCTTTAGGAACATTTTCCTCTTGGGACTAGGACTATGCCATTCAAACAAGTTTGCTCCATTATTTTCTTTATCCCTAACTTTCCCCCTACCTGTTATATAGAAGAAGGAGATACCTGAGTAAACTTAGAGGTGATGAAATCTAAGTGGAGAAAACAAGGGTCAGGAGAGAGAGTGGCTGCTCCTGCAAACTGCCCTTGTTGCTAGAAGAGGCAGCTTGAACTGCTGTGATCCAGAGGCAATGTGCTGACATGGAAATGCCAGGGCCTTCACAAAGCCCTGCATTTGCAGGCCAGGCTGTTGTGGGAAGTGAGGGCTGTAAAAACGCACCTTGGTTTCGTCCCTGCCTCCAGAAAGAGGAAAGCTGGGCTCCCTTGCAAATATAACCCATCTGTTGGTTCAGTGGCTCAGAGTTCTGTTTGGGTACATGCTAGGCAACTATTAAATGTTTTTTGAAGACCTTAAACTGCTCCTGGTTTTGTGACTTGCTATGCCAAATGACTTTGCAAAACCATTAAGGAACACGACTAACTGATTTCTGAACTTCTCCAAGCACTTAAAATGTCACTCTGGTATTCTGAAACATCAGGAAACGTCCATTTATTTTAATATTTAGTGGATTTAAAGTACAGTATTTTGAGTCTCTTTCCCCAGTTCCTGAAGGAAATACTGGAATCAAGGGTGAGAGTCCCTGGGGAAATACTGAGTGGTAGAGCAATTCTTTCAGGATATAGGGCTGTTTCTCATTTAGCACAGACGATGGGGCTTTCCTGCAGCAGAGAAGAATGGACAAATCACTGGACCAGTCCCTGTCTTTCTTAGGGATGCCCTTCCAGGTGTGGAGTCAATGGATATCCAGCCAGCAGGGCAGGGTGTGACAAGGTACTCAGGGCCCACAGCTGTTGGATAGAAATGCCCAGGTCTGTCTCTGAGCAGGTGTATGGCAGAATAATATATAAATTTTCGGTGGAACAGACTTAAAACAAATGAGAAGTTTAGTCCTGAGCATCCTGACCTTGCTGCCTGTTCAAAGTCTGAAAGAAGGAGGGGTTCATTCATGATCACTGCTGGTAAAACACTGGGTGAAATACAAGGAAACCCATCCTGTGGGATGAGATCTCCATTTTACACCAGTTTAATACTGCGATGCAAGAGCCAAAGTGCTGCATCAAATCTTGAATCAAATGCAGGATGACTTCTGTCTTGAATTCTTACTTTGTTTTCTCCAAAACTATTTGCTGAATTAACAGAATGTTTCAGCTAGTTTAGAAAAAAAAATAAATAACTTGGGCTTTCTGTGAAGAAATGACTTTCCAAAATAACAGCCAGCCTTTTTTGGTCCACAAATGCTGATTCTAAGAAGTTTGTTCTTGCTGATTAGGAGGACACAGCAGTGTGATTGTTTTGGTGCTGGCTAATTTAGCACCAGAATACAGAAATATCTATCTATTAGTGTTGTGCTTGAATTCTTTTGGCTTGGTTATCTTTGCCTCCACTGCTGTGTTGTTTGCTGCAGTGCTTCGATGCTTTGTTGTAGCAGGATTTGGGATGTGCAGAAGCCAAGGCTGTGCTATTTATCCACAAGCTGGGTCTTCCTCCTCAGTTTGCATTTCAAAGGTTTCCTCCTGGGCAAGGCAGAAAGCATTTTTTAAAAAAATCTTTTTATTGCAGCCATGGATGGATTTGCTTTTCAAAAGAGATGTATCCTGATTTTGCCAGTTTTCCTGTACGGATTCTTGGGGAAGGGCTGCTGCTGAGAAGGGCATAAGTTTGCCTGTCAGAGTGTAGCAGTAATTCCATGTCACTTCATTTGCAAAGCTCACCTTTCTGATCACAGAAGATTTACTAATAGAAAAAAAAAATTAAAATGGAAATTTCTTTAGGATTGGTTGACCAGGGTGCTCAAACCAATGTTTGCTTGTTTATGTTTTCCTTGGTGCATGTTCATGAAACGTTGTAGTTTTTATTTTTATTTTTTTTAAAATTCTTCCCTAGGAAATTGTGGGGAATTCTTAAAAATAGAGCAGACTTTAGAAATGGATCTTGACTTCCTATTATTGGAAAAATTGTTTCTGTTTTCTGCTGCTTGCAACTTTCAAATATGGCACAAGCCAGACTGCAAAAAATCTATTTGAGGTGCAGTGTGCTGGTTGGTGTGTTGTCATCTTGAGTTCCCTTGGCTGAAACAAGCTACAGCTCATCATTGCTACATACCAACAAATTATATTAAAGCAAAATTAGAAGATAAAAACACTAAACCAGGAATATAGTGAGGACAAACTACTCATGGGGATTTCAATTCCACAAACTGCTGTTGTGCTCGCACTGTTTTCCCACTGGTTTGAATTGCAGATGTTATGAATTCCTGTATGATAGAGAGGAGGCATTTGCTTGCTTTTTTTTTTTTTAAAAAAATTCCATTTATGTCAATTGAGCCTTCTAAAAGAATTTATGATGTTCATTAAAAGCAGACCACAGTACTATTTTATTATTTTGGGCTGTGCTATATTTAATACACACTTTGAGGTATATTCCTGCTTTCTTTTTTTAAAGAACCAAGCATGAACAATGGTATAAATCTACCATCTAGTTAAGTGTCTGGCAATGCAGAAACTGCTGTTTGCAAGCTGTGTTACTATCTTGGCTTGAGGTAATGTAATATGCTGTAGCTATTGACAGATCCCTCCCCAAAAAAGTGAAAGCTCAATGTAAACATGGCCTGAGGTGCAGCCCAAACCCCTCCCCAGGGCTGGACGTGTCGGGACAGTCCGTGCAGAGGTTTGAGGAAGGAAACAGGGTGGCACTCTTTGTTCAGCTCCTTTAGCTCCTTAAAGTAAATAGGTTTATGGCTTACAAACGTTCATCAGAGTAAAAGTTACCCTTGTTGGGGCCTGCATAAGCTGGGGTTTGGCTGGTGTCCACTGCAGCTAATCCCGTCTCTGTGTGCCCCGGTGTGCCAGGCTGGGTTTGCGCGGGTTCCGCTGCCTGAACAGCTCCTGCTGCTCATCCATCTCTCCAAGGGCAGCAGGAAAAGGACATGTGAACTGTAAACTGCTGCTCCTTGGAGTGTATTCATATATAATCCTCCCAATATAAGCTGCAGGTTTTGTTTTGCTTTAAGGTATGTGGGAATAGTTAGGGTCAGTTATATTGAGTGTGACCCAGTGAGATGACTGACCACTAAAATAGATGCAAACATAGGAAAAGCTTCAACTCATCTGTTCCAGCTCCATCTGTTCTGAACCAGCTCTAGTTAAGGCATATGATCTGTTGATGGGAAAGTCAAAATCAGCTGAAAAAATGTGAAACCCTTAGACATGAAGGGTGGCAGCACAAGTTATAATTAGTGATGATTTTTCTTTTTTTTTTTTTTAATATTGCTTCCTTGTCTTGTTTGGAACTGGATAATTCATCTAGGGTGACTAAACCTGGAATTTGCTGGGGTATAAGCAGGGCCTGTTATGAGCTGCATAGAGAATCATTTACAGAAGCATCAGCAGACCCTGGGAGAATGGAAGGGGACTACTGGTTGCTGGCAGTTGTGCACAACTGGCTCTAGTTCAATCAAGCTAGATTGCTTGGGATCAACTCCTTGGAAACCTTTCTTCCATTGGCTTTGAACAGTACTTAAAATGCAGTAATCCCCTACTGAGTCTGCTCAAAGCTTGAGCAGCAGTGCAAGTTCAGAATTAAAAAACATCTTTAAATAGATAAGAGCATGACTGAGCTTATCCCAACTTTTCTCACAGAGTGGTCTGATAGAAGTGCTTAGTTTCAAGGAGCAGGATTTTCCATGTAAATAGCTGCTGTGTTACACTACAACATATTAGGTTGTTTAGAAACACAATAAACATGTTAAAATAATATTATGGCTTTGGAGAAAGTTGTTTGTTTTCAGTATCTTAGGTTTTTGTAGAGTTTCCCAGACGCAATGACAACTGTAAAGCTGAAGTTACAGTGACTCTTTATGTGAACTTGGAGCCAGGTGAATGGACTTTTAGGTCTGTTGTTCATCATTATTCTAGCAAACTAGCACTGGACATTCCTGCCTGTAAAATTGTCTCTCTCTGGAATTAGGCAAAGGGCTGTGTATCCATCTTGGCAAGGGTACCTCTGGTACCATGTGCCAGTTCTTGCAGGGATCTGTGCGGAGCCAAGTGGGAAATGTTCCTTTTTTGCAGATTGGCTGGAGTGAGTCCTGTGGTCTCTTATGGGGCTCCTTCCCTCCTGGTTTCAATACTTGAACACAAACAGCCTCTTGCACTGGCAGGCTGGGCAGGAGAAACACTGAACCATGTTCCCTAAACAGCAAGGATGAGGAGAGATTGCTCATGCCCCAGTCAGCTGCCTCCCACTGAAAGCTCCAGGCATAAGGGCTGAAGTTTGTTGCACTTGCAAGTAAGAAAGTAGGGATTCTTCATGGAAAACCTGAACTATGAGCATCACTTGGACTCCACCTTTAATAACTTTAATGACTTGTATGTCATAATCAAGAGTGGCGTGTGCTGAACAAACATCTCCATAACCTCATTCATTAAGAGGCAAAACTTTCAGTATCTAATATTATGTCTCAAAGTCAAGTAAACAGTACATTTTGGTGCAAACAGGCTGAGTTATGGAATTACTTACACCAGGGTAACATCACTTTGTGGGTGTGAATGTGTGACACAAAGAACAGTCAGATGATGAAGTGGGGCAGCACTGCTGACCCAATGAGAGTCCAAAGGTCATTTGGGCCAGAGCATCAGGGAGGGCAGTATAAATACTGATCAAACTAAAATTATAAAAGAAAATTGCAGTTGGGAAGGGGTAAAGGATCCCTTTAGAAGGAAACAAACAAAGAGCCTAGGAGAGTGTATGTAAACCACTTTCTCTGCCTTGGGGAAACAAAATTCCCGATGTGGAGCTAGCAGAGGGAGGAAAATAGAAACAAGTGGGAATATTTAGAGCGAGGTTTCTCTTTCAGTTCCCTCGTGCTCTATTTTCGTTCCTCGTATTGCACTTGAGAAGCAGCAGTCACTGGGAGACTGGAGCACGTAGGTACAGCCAACTGGCAACAGCTTGGCTCTGCTCCATAGAGCTGTTCTTGTTGGCAACCCAGGCCTGGCTGAACATGGCTGGCCTCGGGGACCCCACTGCTCTGCAGCTTTCTTTTCTAACTGTCTTTGTTTTGAGTTTTCACCATTATCTATGGACATTGGAAAAACTATTAGTTCTCCGGAATGGGGTAAATCCTGCTCTGCTTTTACTGGCCCTTCCCTTTGAAATGGGTGGCCAGCTGAATCTTAGAATATGCTAAGTTGGTAGGTACCCATCAGGATCATTGAGTCCAGTTCCTGGCCCTGCACAGGGCACCCCAAGAATCACACTGTGTGCCTGAGAGCAATGTCCAAACACTTCCTGAACTCAGACAAGTTGGTGCTGTGATGGGGTGAACTTGTCCATCCTGACCCAGTTAATTTAACAACAGTGAAAAAGTTCCTATGTGAAGAGGTGATCATTACTAAGCTTTGTAATTACTGTGGTTCTGGACACGTTTTTGAATCACTGTTTGATAGTGTCAGTGTCGTGTTTGACAGATTAGTGTGTGCTGTGACACTTCACTGAGAGAAGGCAGATACAGGTGGACTCATCTGGGAGAAGATTTGGCTGTGATTCTGTGGACTGTCAGTGCTTAAACTCCACCCCGGTTCAACACAAGAACTCAGGGAGCTTGGAGCCTCCCATGGACTCCAGCAGAGCTGTGGAGGCAGCTCTTGGGTTCTGCTCTGTGCCCAGGGCTTGGTTTTATCTGTGTCACCTGTCAGGCTCAGCACCACCGAGCACAAAGGGGCTCCTCAGCTCAGTGGTGCGGGGACTCTCATGTGGGGCCAGCTCTCAGCTGGTGGTGGAACCTCCAGGCCCTGAATTAAGTTCAGATGTTTGAAAGGCTTGTTTTCAAACTCACTCAGGGAAGAACTAAGTCCTCAGAACTTCCCATGGTTCTTTCATGAGCTTGAAAATCTGTAAATAAAATAACTACATTTAGCTGAAACCAGGCAGCAGAATGACACTGGCCTATTTCTTCAGGTTGGTGAGTTAAAAAAAAAATCAAGTTGGTGTATTACTTTGGGTAATTGGAAAAATGAAATTTAGATTAAATTTAAATTCTGGTTTATTACAATTGCCCTGCAGCACTTCTTACTTAATGAGAACAAGCTTCTGCTTTTTCCAGGTACTGCCATAAACCACATTATCTCCTTAAGTGAAATCTTAGGCCAAGGTCTTTATCATGTGTTTATCCCAAGCTAGATGCTAAAAAACTTACGAGTTTTTTGAGTCATTCATATGTTGGAAAGTGAAGCCAGATTTAAATAGTTAACTGTGGATGTGTTATTTTAGCTTCAGCTTTCAAAGAACTGGCCTTTGGCAGCTTCCAGGGCAGCACCTGTGTGCTCTGTGGTCTCGTGGCAGGGAATTCAAAGGGGTGGCCTGAAGACAGTACTGGCGAAGACCTGCAGGATGCTGCTGGCCAAGGCAGGGACATCTGCTCTGCCTCTGAGCAAGCGTGTGAATGGACACAGGTCCCAGCCCTCTGTTTTATAGCAGACGAAATCAGGGTGGTTGTGCTTGTGCCCAGCTGCCCGCATAAGCCTCGTCAGCGCTAACTTCAGCCATCCCATTTTAATTTGCTGTCACACGTCTGCCAGAGCATTGCAGGAGGCTGGGAGGGAGGATATTTTCCCCGATGACTGCTGTTGACATTTGCAGAATAGAAGTGAAGTCAGCCGGTTGTTTGTTGGAGGGTTTGGTGCCCGTAGCTGTTCCCAGCCAGTCAGGATCACCCAGCGCCGGGGCCTTCCCAGCTGCAGCACGGGGAAAATTGCTCAAGCTGTGGTGGTGTTGAATGTTGTTTTTTAGGCCAGGGACATCAGGGAAGCCAAAATGATCAATCTTGCTGTACAATTTGGGGAAGCAAACGAGAAGGGATTCCATTCTTCTTTGCTGCACCCACAAAAAAGGAAATAATTCAGGAAATGTTCACATACACAGGCAGGCTCAGGGAAGCAGTGACGTGGGAAGGGACTGATGGCTTTGTGTACAGAGGGCATGTTGCAGCTTTGGTTTTCACTAATGGCAGCTACTGCAGAAGACAGGCAAAAATTTGAGTCTTTACCAGGCAAAGTTTGAATGTTCACCTCCAAATCTGCAGGGGTGTGTTTGTGAAGGCTGATGGTTTTTATACTGCTGCTGTAGGCTCAAAGTAAGAGTATGAGAATGATGTGGTTGCTGGTGGTCCTGAAAAATAGCTCTTCTCTGGCTGGATCCAGGCTCTCCATCTAATAGCAATGTAAATAACTTCTCTTTCCAAGAAGGGTGATTTTGGATTTGATTTTCACAAGACTAAGCAAAATGAATGTTTTATTTCAGCAGCCTGTTGTGTGCTAGGACCCCAAACCATTACCACTGTGTGCAAGTGGATTGAGAGGGAACCTAGTGGGAAAAGGGGGATTGAGGGGACAAAGAGAGTCTTGAGTAAGCTATGTTGGTAATAACAGGAGCAGACAGAGAAGAAGGATGATGCCAGCAATAAACATGAGCCAAGACTGCGAAGAAACAAGGAGAGATTTGAGAAAATTGTGACATAAAAGATACTGCGGAAGTTCCTGTGGAAAAGAGGAGGTGAAGTGGAACAGGGAGAGAAGTGGGAGGAGGAGGAGGCAATTGCTCCATGCAGTTAATAGCAACCCCAAAGAGAATTTTAATTGGAAACCTGTTATAATTAACCACAGATTTGCTCCCATGCATTTCAGGAATGTGTGTGGCAGGTCATTTTCCTTTTGGCTGTTGTGTTGCTGATGCAGAGTACGTTGGGTTTCCAGCCAAGTGGCAGATCCGTGTTTGTGTTTACCAGGCCCTGAGCAAACATGTTAATAATGTCATCTGTTGTGGGAGATGACACTGCAAACTGATTTCAGATTTTTCTGTAGCAGACAGGAAATGTGCTCTGATTCTGCCCTGTCTAAAGCTGCCCTTTTTAGCTGTTCAAGCATGAGCTCTTGTCACCTGGCAGGAAGACATTGACCCTAGTTGGTGCTGGAGGAGACCTTGACCTCATTGGTATGACCCGTGGAGGCTCCTTCTAAATCCCCTGGGGGACTTTCTAAGTAGGGAAGGGGTTGAATCTGCAGCTTGTACATTCTTTATGTCTGGAAGGATGAAAAACAACCATGGAGGGTTCCTAAAATTCGTTTGAACTTAGTTATCCTTTACCTCTTTGTGGGATGACAGTGCCATGTGCTGGAGAGCTGCTGTGAATGCTGGTGCTCCTTCAGAGGCTCCTCTGAGCAAGACAGGCAGCTTTCTGCTTCCTGGTGAGCAGGATTGCAGGGACTGAGATGTTAGGGATGCTTCTTTCAAATCCCTTTGGCAATTGAAAACAGAACAAGTGGAAACCAGTGGCTGCAATTTCAGTTAAAAACAGCTGCTTCCCTCCCACAGAAAACCCCTTTGGAGGTGAAAGCATGGAAATTTGGAGGTCAGTGAGGGAGTGGGTTAAAGCCAAGGCCTGAGAAGTGGAAGCTGTGAAAGCTCCATGGCTCTCTGCTGGAAGTGCTTGTCTCTCTATTGTCAAGTCACAGAAGGATGTGGGTTGGAAAGGATCTTCCTAGACCATCCAGTGCCACTCCCTGCCATGGGCAGGGACACGTTCCACCAGGCCAGGTTGCTCCAAGCCCCGTCCAACCTGGCCTTGGACACTTCCAGGGATGGGGCAGCCACAGCTTGTCTGCCCAACCTGTGCCAGGGCCTGCCCACCCTCACACTAAACCCTGTCTTCCCTATGTCCAACCTAACTCATGTGGCATTTAAAACTGTTGCCCCTTGTTCTGTCATGACAGCCCCCGGTTAAAGTATCTCTTTTTCATAAAAACCCCTTTTATATATTGAAAAGCTGCAGTAAAGTCTCCCCAGAGCCTGTTCTTCTCCAGGTTGTACAACCCCACCTCCCTCATCCTTTTCCTGTACAAAGCTGTGGTTTTATCGTGCAGGTTTGTTCACCTTCTGAGCACTAAACAGGTGATAAGTGGCTTTTGCCTGTTGAAAGAGTCTTCCTTGACTACATGCAAACAACTGGTTTAAATCCCTTTGAAGGGAAGGTGCTGACAGAGTCCCCTTGCTATCTGTGTGCCAGAACTGCTTCCAGATCATTCAAGGATGCTGAATGATAGGAGAAAATGTGTGTGCATCCATGTTCTTATTCTGAGAGCATAGATGAGTTTGGTGAGCCTTTGGGACCAGCCTGTTGGGCTCTGTGAGCTGGCAGAGCAATTTCTCCTGCCTCAGTCACACACAGGGATGAGGATGAGCACTTAGGAGAGGTGGCTACAGTTTAACTTGGAGTGTATTTGGGTGCACACAGCTGTAAAAACCATCCAACATTGTCTCTCTCTTCTTTTTCACTTGTAGGTTTATTCTCCAGCCTAAAGGAGTGATTCATAATCAGCTCTTGGAAAAACAGAGAATAGCCGAAGAGAAAATTAAGGAATTAGAGGTAAGTTTTGGCAGGTAAAAATGATGAAAGTAGAACACTGAAGGTCAACAAGATGGTGTTTGCTACATCTTGTTTTTATGTGTTACTTTTCATTCTCAAGGACGGTAACTAGGTGAAACAGAGAGCTTGTTACAAGGAACCTGCAAGGAACTCAGGGCTCTTGGTTCTCTTCCAGATCTACAAACCTGCAGGGATTGATTGTTCACTCTGTGTCCTGATATGAAAACTGGGCGTGAGGGATTCAAATGAGATTAGTAGGAGTGAGGTTTAAAACAAGCAAAAGGATGGTTGGGTGGTCATTTGCTCCAGATAAGTGATGTGAGACTTCGACAGTGCTGTGGGTAGTAAAAGGTTACACTGGCTCAGGACAATTGCACAAATTCATGGAAGAGAAACCCATTGAGAATTACCAAATATGTAGAAATGGCATCCTGCTAAGGAAGTCCCTGAGCTAAAAATGTCTGGAGGCTGGGAAAGTATGAGGAGGAAGTACCGTATAGGCCTGTCCTGCCCTTTTACTCTGCCCTAGGAATCTGCTTGTTGAGTGGATCTGTGAGGAGGTGGGACTTTGTTTTGACAATGTAGTCAGAGCACTTCTATGTTCTTGTGTTTATCTGTTTGTGGTGTTCAAGGCAGAGAAGGATATCTAGGAAATAAAAAGTAGTGTCTGCGCAAGTTCCAGTGTTCACACAAGCTATCTAGTGAATCTTGACTATCTTCTCATGGCTGCATGTTCTTCAGAGATGTTCAAAATGTACTTTTTCAAGGCTGTTAATGTGGTTTTTTTCTTAATGCTCCTAAAGCATCATTAATACAAACCCCTGTTTGTTGGTCTTTGGGGAATGAGAGAGAAAGCAAAGGCTGAGTTGTGTCAAGCTGCTTTAGTGTTTTGGAGAAAGTGAGTGTGGAGACCAGCCAAGAGGGAATAGCAAGGCAACACTCAAACCCACTCAGACATGTGCAGTTCTGTCTCTGTTGTCTCCTGCTTACACTAAAGTAGAAGTTGAGTTTGTATTTTTTTTTTTTAATTCCCTCTTAAAACTCAGCCTGCCTGTGGAGCAAGCCCATCTTCATGGTTGTGTTGCCTGGAGTGTTTTCTGTGCCAGACGCTAAGGAGGTTTGTGTTTCTGCTCAAGAGAACTCAGGGCAAACAAGTGCTCTGTGGACAGGCTGCATATTTAAGGTGGAGTGCAGGCAAGGCACGGTTATTTTTATGGTTATGTGATAAAAGCAATTTTATCCTGGCTCCTGTGGAGGCATCCCAGATGCCAATGGCTCTGTGCAAAGACAGCCCTGTGACTGGGGTTGGAGGACTTCATGGCAGCACCCTTGGGTTTGGAAGCAGGTGGACTGTGCCTGACAGCACCCCTGGGTTTGGAAGCAGGTGGGGTGTGACTGACAGCACCCCTGGGTTTGGAAGCAGGTGGACTGTGCCTGACAGCACCCCTGGGTTTGGAAGCAGGTGGACTGTGCCTGACAGCACCCCTGGGTTTGGAAGCAGGTGGGGTGTGACTGACAGCACCCCTGGGTTTGGAAGCAGGTGGACTGTGCCTGACAGCACCTCTGTTTACAAACTGCCCCTCCAGTCCTTGCCAGCTCCAGGGGCTGTGGTCAGCTTTTTGGCTCCTGTGCCCCTCAGCTGTGCTTCTGGGTTTCTTCCTGTTCCTGGTGGGTAATGATCTTACCTCCTGAACTTTCTGACCGCTGAGTTCAGCAGAATGGATGGAATTCCACCGAAATTATAACCTTTGCTATCCTCACACAAAGGCTCAGAGCTGGCTGCTTCGCAAATGCGTTTTTGTCTTTGTAGCTCCCTGTTGCTGATTTTCCAGTTATGACCATTGGATTGAAGTTCCCAGCAATAGTGACTGTCTCAAAAGGTGGTTGGAGTGAAAAGGTTGTTGCCACATGGGTTGGTTTTTCTTTTAATCATAGATAGTAGGTCTCAGGTTGCTGAAACTTTCGACAGTTTGTTTTAAGTGAACATTCAAGTCTGTCTTTTAATTCATCTGCTTCCAGCTGGCTCTGGCAGTTTTGTGAAAAGGGATTCCCCATGGAAGAGGACAAGCACTTAGACAACTGAGATTTCGGGGGAAATACCTGAGTCCAACTCAGAGTACTTATCTGAGCAGGGGATTTTGTGTGTCCTGAAAACGAGTTGTGACCGAAGCAGGAAAGAATGTGAAACTTTGTGACCTTGTTCTTTCACCACATCATTGTAAAATAAATATCAAACCAAGAAAGGTCAAAGCTTCCCTCCATCCATTATTAAAACTGGAAGAGTTTAAAGCTTAGGTTTATATTTCACAAGGGTAACTACCTTGTTACTTACAGTTCTCATTTTGCATAGCTGAACCAGGCTGGTCAGTGTCATCCCCCAGGGCCTGGATGGTGTGGCCGATCTGGTTACTCACGTAGCCTGAGCTTGAGGCAGTTGTGCCTTGCTATGATGCCACTATTGCCAAGGGATTGTGAAATGTGTATTTTTTGATACATGCCTGGATCTGAGAAATGCTCTCCCTGCTACCTCAGTACTGTTTGCAGAGGAGCACAGCACAGAGGGTCACTGCTGAGCTCTGCTGGAAAATCCATCCAGCTGCATGGCAAGGAGAGCTCCTGAGTGCTGCCTGTTCCTGGAAATGTGGCTCTAACTTGCTTCAGAGGTGAGACTGGTTTTCCTGACATTCACAGCTGTCAGTGAACTTTGAAAACTGTGAAGAGTTTTGTGCCTGGATTGAAAGCTCCTTTTCTCCCTCTGACAGTTTCCCTCTCTCCCATCTCCTGCATTTCTCCACTGCTGAAGTGGTGCCTTGCCTTTTTGAAGGCAGCATCACAAAATTGATGGGATACTGCTGGTTTGGGCCTTCTTGCTGCTCATTGCCTGGCAAAGCAGCAAGGACAGCCGGACCTGTCCTCATATGGGGCTGGGAACATAAGTGTTGGCTGGAATACACGTTGGTTGTACTTGGTGAGGGGAGCTGTGTTCTAAAGCACCAAAGGGTCTGGATGTGAGCCAGGGGACAGTGCAGAGCTGTCAGTTATTCTGCAGAAAATCCAAGGTAACTTTACCCATTGTGAAAGCTGTGTAGGAAGTGAATATATAAGTATATGGAACGGTTTGAGTTGAAAGGGACCTTAAAACTCATCTTGTTCCACCTCCTGCCATGGGCAGGGGCACTTTTTGCTAGACCAGGTTGCTCCAAGCCCAGTCCAGTCTGGCCTTGGATATTTCTGAAGATGGGGCAGCCACAGCTTCTCTAGGCAACCTGTGCCAGGGCCTCACCACCTTCACAATAAAGAATTTCTTCTGTATATCTAACATGAATTTCCCCTCTTTCAATTTGTACTCATTACTTCTTGTCCTATCACTGCAGTTCCTGATGAAGAGTCTAGTCCCCCTCCAGCTTCCCTGTAGGCCCCTTCAGATCCTGGAAGGTGCTGTGAGGTCTCCACACAACCTTCTCCTCTCCCCAACTTTCTCAGCCTGTCAACTTCATATGTACCTATGTAGTATTCTGAACTTCACAACTTGTCTGTAATCCTTTGGAATCCAAATAAACTGTCCGGACTTGCTGGCATAACACCTGTGCCTGCTGGCAGGCTGTGCCAAGAGGGCTTACCCAAACCTCCAGAGATTGGTGCCAGAGGCTCCCTCGCACGTCCTGCTTAGCAGGAGCCATTGGATTTTTCCAGTCCTGATACTATCAAATTCTTGTTGTGTTTCATGGTACAAGGGGTATGTGTTAAATCTATTTTGAAAGCATTCTAAAGGGATGAGCACAGACTCTTTTTAGCTCAGCAATGTTTGTGCAGTATTAGGAGAAAAACCAAGTAATGTTTTTCTTCCCTTGTTTTTAAGGAAACATGATATGTGAGGGGTGGAACAATGCTTTGTTTCAGGAAATGTTATCCGTTTCCATTGTAGGGCTAGATGGATTCTGTTTTTAAATGTGGCATTTTAAAAAGAACAAACTGTATGATGTTATAAAGACATGGAAAATTGATTCTTCATTAGGGGTGGAGAAAGTGATTATCACTGTGTTTTCTCTGATAATATCTGATAGTCCCCTTCTCTCCTGCTATATTCAGCTTGTTTAGTTGTCAGGCGTTGTCAGACTAAATTGCTAAAAATAACAAATAAGGGGGAGGCTCTGCTGGGCAGCTCTGTCTGCTGTGTGCCACTGAATTTAGCTCCTTCGGGAAAAGGGCAAAAGCAACCTGCAGCTTTCTGGTTGAATTGGATTTTGGTTTTAAACTCTGACCACAACATAGCTGTGTGCTTTTTTTCCCAGGCAGTTCTTTCACATGTCTGTGGGAGACTAAAAGTTTACTGCTGCAGAGATAAAGGGTGTTGGTTGGTTTTCTCTCTTGCTGCCTGGACTAGAAAATACAATCAAGAAAGCTGTACCTAAGGGCTTGGATTTCTAATTCAGAAATTCTTCATGTGAACTCTAAAATGCCATGTCCACTTCCCTATCCCACTCAGAAAATGTCTTTGCTCTCATTCCTGGTGGGAGAAGGAACAGTGTGCTCTTATAGGCACTGCTGTGCTCCATCTGTAAAGCCTCAGGTGGTGTTTGAAGAGCTGGTGAAGTTACAAAGTGAGTGCAGAGCCTTATGGTGAGCACGGACTTCTTCCCCAGTGCTGCCTGAGCTCACACTTGTTCGTGCTCTGGCTTCCATTTTCCCTAATCTTTTTTTCTGGGAGCTTTAAAATGGCGTTGCTTGCAGCCTGGAGGCACATTAGGGGTGCTCCCCACCTTGAGGAGTCTGGTGGCGGCCACAAAACTGTTTTCTTACCCTGGGGGAACAAAAATTTTGGCAGGCAAGGTGTGGCTGGGGAGAAGCGCTGGAGCCTGGGGCAGGTATGGCTGGGATGGACCTGACCTGCTCGGCTTCCACGTGCTCCAGGGGCAGCTCCCCTTCATTTTTTACTAAAAACCCTCAGCGTGGAGGCCAATTCTGCAGGTGGCTTTAATGGGGTGAAAACAAGCCTCTTGAGACTGGTGGTGCTCTTTGCAGACCACAAAGCCCCTGTCAGAAGGTGGCAATTGTTAGGCTGTTCCTGAGTTAGATCAATTCCTTCCAGAGATTTACAGCGTAAGGGTTCTCATCCCATGGTTGGCTCAGCATAGACCAGTGCCCAGGAATGTGTGGTGGGCTTTTTGACTGAACAGGGGGAAATAAGGAATGCTCCCGTTTGCTTTGGAGAGGAGAACCCTCAAGAATAACCCTCTGTGCATCAGCCTGAAGCAGATTTTACTCTGGATGAAGGTGCTGTTCTGCCATTCCATTGCTGGTGTACGTGCACGTAGCAGGGGCAGGATTTTATACACACATTGTCACAGAAGTTGCTCCTGTTTTCCCAGTGTGGGCATAGGCAAGGCCAGTCCCTCTGCTTGCTGTAGAGGGAAGCAGGACCCCTAATGTGGGGGCAAGTGGAGTACAGAAGTGGATTTACCATACATTTGAGGACCTTTTAGGAGGAAGCTGTGAGAGCTCCACAAGTGATGGATGTTGGTGTGAAAATGAGCTGCAGACCCTTGCCAGGCCCTCAGTGGGGACCAGGCCAGGCAATGCCCTGCATCTTGCATGGCTTTGGGTGTCTGAGGCAGCTGTGGGTGTCTGGGCAGGTCCTTCTGGACACAGACATTTGGACTGGGTGACGTTCCTGGGAAATGTGTTTCATTTTGACCCTCTTGGCTGGTGCCAGGCAAGTCTAAGTCTGTGCCTTCACTGAGGGCTTGCTCGTGCCTTTCAGGCAGAAAACTGGAAGCTTAAGTTGCTTTCTGAGGACATGGGTGGTCCAGCTGCCTGCCTGAGCTTGCTGTCAGCTGTGGAGCATCCACAGCCACTCCCATAGGAGAGCAGAGCCTGCATGGGCAGAGCTGTTACCAGTGGTCTGCCCTCCACCAGAGCCCTGTTTTGAAGAAGGGAGTAGCCAAAGCTCATTTTTTTCCCCTATAAGTCTGGCAGTCCTACAGGGAGGAGAATCTGTGCTCTAATTCCTGATTTTTGAAATGAAAAATACCCTGAGCAATGAGAAAAAGAGGGTTTAGAATGATAAAACAGTGAAGAGGTTGAGAGTGTAATGAACACATAGTTAACAGTGTCAGCACAAAATCCTGCTTTGTGGAGAGGTCCTCTGACACTGGGCTGGGACCATACAAATTTAAGGTGAAAACTGGAGGAATTGGGGCATAGCTAATGCTGCTCTAATTCCTTCTGTCCCCTGAAGTGACTGCTGATGGTAACATGAGGAACAGGCTGTCACAGCTGTGAGGAACCGCTGACTTCACTTCTTAATGTTCAAAGCCTGGTGTTCTGTCCGACTGTAATTTGTGAGAAGTGAGGGTGGCAAAAGGATTGTACTCTGAACTTCACGGGTGTTTTGTGCTCTCTCTCTGTTATCTGATTGAGTCATCTCTCATCCCAGACAGATGGAAGTCGGTTGTGTGCAGCAAGCACCTTGCAGCTCTTAAAGGCAACAAGTGCTCCTCAGTCTCTGCGGGGAAGGAGGTGGATTTGTTTCAGTTCTGTCTCCTACTCCTCTGTTAGATTTGTTTGATAAAGATCAAATAACAGTATATTCTGCTTTGAAAATTGTGTAAGAAGCTTGTCATGTGTTAAATAGTGCACAAATCACTGGTTACAAAACACGACATTGGAATCTTAAGAGGCACAGGGTAAAGAAACCCTCACATTTTAGGGGGGATTCCCAGCTCTCCGGAAGGGTCATCTACGGCCTTAGACCTGGGCTGGCTTATAAAAACTTTATTATCTCACCACATTTTTGTGAAGAATGGTTGTGGGTGATGCTGATGTGAGCAGAATGACGTATTTTTATATCATCATATGTGTGGGTATGCATTGGCAAGGCTGGATCTCCTATCTGGACCAATCATTCACCACAACAAGCTTTCAAACTCCCAAATTTTTGCAAGCAATTGCTTAATTAGTAATTCTTTGTTAGTCTTCCCTGCACTGCAGACTGCAAAGTAAGCATACAAACCAGCTGAGAGGGCAAAGGCTTCATGAAGGGAGAATTGGAATTTAATGACTCTTTGCTTTCACTCTTCCTACCTTTATTTTTAGGTGGATAATTGTAGATTTTAAAAGCAGGAAAATAATTAACATGGGTGTTGTTTGCTTCCTTTTAACTTCTTTTAGAGGCTAGTTATAGACCTGCTTTCAAAATAAAGATATCCCAGAATTTGTTTTAGGGGTTTTGTTTGGGGTGTGTGTGGGAGGGGGTTGCTCTTTGATTTACAAAAAACCCAAGCAACCTAATGGAGCTTTTCAAACAACTGTTGCTAGTACACTCACATTCCTTTGTAACTCAGAGGAAAGTGAAATACATTATGCATTAATGAAAGAAATTCTGCTGCTGTCTCTGAATGGTTTTGTCCATCCAGGAGCCTACATTTAGTCATCTGGGTCTGAAAACGTTGCTTGTTTCCTCTGATTAGCATTAAGCTGCTTTTATGATTACACTGAAATTTTAACACCAAGTTGGTCGATAAGTCTGTCTTTGTCATTGCAAAGCAGGGTCTGATTCATTGTCAAAGCTCTCCTTTGTGCTTATGGCTGCAAAAGTATCCAAAGCAACGAGCCGAGCTGGATGCGGGTCCCTCTCCAAATTCCTCCTTGCATGAGTAATAGTTAGTCACAAACCCAGAACTGCTGTCCCTGCCTTAGTCACCAGCCCCTACGGTGGCTCCTGGCTGGCCTTTGTGCCAAGCAGTTCTGGGGAGGGGGATTATTTGTGCCTGATAAACCTCCATCCTGCTTCCATCTTCTCCTACTCCATCTCGCCTGGGGAGAACAGGAAACGATTATTTGGAGAGCGTGCTCCTGCCTGTCAGGGAGCCCTGACCCAGCCCTGAGTCAGCTTTACAAAGCCACACCTTGCTCCCAGGTATGTGGGGCAGCCGTCCTGCTTCCTGCTGTCCCCATGCCCGGGTCACCCCCTGCTCTGCTGGTAACATGTTGGTAGTGAACACGTGGCTGCTTTGGGTTCAGGGATGTCTGAATTAGGGGGGTGACACTGCCTAGTTGGGAGTCGACACCATCTTTTTTGTTGCTGATTTGTCTTTGAAATTTATGGAAACAATTTTTCTTCTAAAGTGGCCTTGTTTGGCTGGGACTGCACGAGCTGAAAGGTGTGGTATGGTTTTGCAAAAGTCCTATTGCCAGGAGGTGTCCCGATGAGCCACACTGGCTCTGCAGGACCACAGAAACTGAGGCACTGGGCTAGGGAACTTACCACATTTTGCAAGAGGTGGTTTGGTAGGGACACTCCCGATGAAACAGAACGTGGGGGGTTTCAGAAACGGGGTGAGTTTCCCCTTCCCAAGTTCTCTGTGTTTGACCTGGGTCTGCTGTCGTAAGCCTGGTTAGGGTGCAGTATCTGACCTGGAGCAATGTACCCCTGGAAACTGCTCTAAGCCGGGAATTGTGCCAACAAGGGGTGTCCCAAAAGGAATCCTCTGTGCTGATAATACATTTCTGCTGCCACCTACTGAAAGGTTCCCATCAGCTTGCTTTTGTAATAGTTCACATTGGGCTAGGGTGCAGGAGTTCACTGGAATAATTCGTCACTTCCCAGTCACAAAGAGCAATTGTCTCCACCTCTGCTGGAAGTGCTGTCCCATGGCTTGGGCAGTGGGTTCATGCACCTGCCACAGGGCTGGGGTTGGGGCAGAAAGGCTGACAGGCAGGAGGGCTTTCTGCCCCTTACCTTGCCCCTTCTCTTGAAGATGCCAAGTGTGGAAGGTGGTGGAGGCTTTTCCAAATTAGCTTTTTCAAAGTATGTTCTTCAGGGTTTCAAAGTGGTTAGATAACAGTAACCCTGCTGGTTGTGCTGTGGTAAGATTGGGACACAATAAAGATGGATTTGCACCAGTGGTGCTTTAGGCAGGTGTATCTAAAGATTCTCCTGAGCTGGAAAATGCACTCAAATGCTTGATATCCTCTCTTACACTCTAACCCTGATAGTTCTGAAGTGATCAAGGGTCCCTGTTACCTTGTGGAAGGCATAGATAAGGGGAAACCCAAGGGTCTGAATCATCACTTCTCTTAGATAAATGACATCATCATGCTTCTGTCAGCAGCTGTCGTCAGAAACCATCTGGGCTCCCTTCCTATTGCACATCACTCACTCTTGAGCAAACTCTGGGCAACTTCCTGAGAGCAATAACTCTGCTTGGAAAGTCTTGGAGTGTATCTAAATATTTGGTGGTTGCTGTAGAGTGCTAATTCCCAGTGTGTACATGTGCCATGGTGTTGAACTGGGTGAGGACCAGTGCTGGGTGGACCCATCAGGGCGTAGGGCTGCCTGCAGACCCACCCCACCCTGTTGCTGGTGCCCACTATTTTGGCTTCTCCTGGAGCAGGAACCAACTGCTGTTCAGCAGGTTCACCTCCTTCCCATTTATGGGTTCCAAGTGCAATCCCGTTACACAGGGCGCACATCCTCAGCACATCATCTCGGGCTGACTGAAATGTTTGCCTTGCCTCAGGGTGCACGAATTGGAGTGCTGTTCTCTGCAGGGAATTTGAGCTTTTTCAGCCCCATGAGCAGCCTTGATGACCCCAAGAGTGAAGGCAGCTCAGGCTGCCCCTCCTGCACCACCTGACCTCCAGCACGACTTGCCTTCCTCCCAGGACAGATCCTTGTCCAAGATCCTTGTCCAGCCAACCATGTGCTCCCACCTCTAGCTCAGGATCAGTTGATCACTTTCCCACAGAGCCCTCAGGGAATTCCAAAAATGGTTTGAGTTAACTTTGGGAGATACCGAAACTCTCGTCTCGCAGCAGGTTTATTGAGATGGTGTCACAAGATGAGCTGTATCAGGGCTCCTGTTTGAGGCACTGCATCATGCCTGGGGACTGCAGCGTTCCTCGATGGAAGCCTTCTGAGTGGGAGAGTGGGATGCCAGAGTCTGGTGGCTGGTAGCCAAGCATGCTGTGATCCATGGGGAGGGAGGTGTTCTCTGGAAAGGGACCTGCCAGCTCACTTTGTCCTCATAAGTTGAATGTAAAACAAGTTCATAGAAAAAGTTTTAAAAACAAAACAATAAGAAAACAAAACAAAAAAACCCTTTAAGAAAAAGTGGGAGGAGAAAAAAGAACCGGCTGAAATGAGCAGGCATGTTCCAATACTGGATCCTGACATTTCCATGGGAACATTTTTGTTTGGGCTTAAGCAAATCTGTGTTTGCAGGTCAGGGGTTGAACTTCTTGCTGAGGTGATGTAAGAGGAGTGGTATTTGAAGAGCAAAAGTCGAAGTTGAGTGATAAACCATGACTTGACACAGGAAACTCACCTGTGAGCAGGAGGTGAACCACAGCATGGATGGGCAGGGCTGCTGTGCCTGTTCCCACAGGGAGCACTGGGCTGTTTGGGAGCAGAGTGGGGATGCTGGGCCATGCTGTGCTTAACCACCAGCTTGAGGAAAGGCCCTGCCACACATGGGGCTGGCGCTGCCTGACCAGCTCTCCCTGAAGGCAGAGGTGTCTGAATCACAGTGATGGAGGGAAGACAGTGCTTTGATCATCAAAAGCCCATCCGAGAGGAGCTGATTAATAGCTTTTTCTTGCTGTGGAGTCTGTGGATGCTGGCTCTTTAATCTCCCAGGAATGCAAGGTCTGGGTGCGTCATGTCTTGAAGCACCAGCTTCTCCAGCAGTATGATGCAACAGGAGCAGGGGTGGGAGGCTGGAGCAGGAGGTGACTTCCCCACCGTGTCAAAAGGCCACGGGCCACTTCTGTTAACCACAACTCCTTTTCTTCTTGGGGCGTGAGCTGTAATTGTATTTGCATTCGATGTAGTCTTTCCGCAGCTGCTGCCAAAAGCAAACAGCGCGGAGCTGGTCAGGGAGTGAGTGCTGCTTGTGACAGGGAGCGAAGGGCAAGGGAGAGCTGAGGAATGGGGTGATGCCAGGGACGAGTCTCATGGCGTTGTTTGGCTGTACCCACCCATGCCAGGGTGCAGGTTGGCTGCGCTGGCACGCCTTGGTCAGAAGTGTGCGTGGTGAGGGCTGGCTCGTGGTGCTGCCTGCACAGCCTGGCCAAGCTGGTGCTCCCAGGAGTTTGTGCTTTCTATATCAGTGAAGTAAAGAGGCAGCTGGGGCTGGTGGGAGCTTCCTAGGACCGGAGTCTGTTGGCAGTGGGCATTGCATCCCACCAGGCCCATTGCATATCAGCGCCAGACAGCTCCCTCCCCTCCCCTCTTCTCCCTGCCCCTCCTTTCAGGCAGGGCTGGGGGTGCCTTCCCCACCCAGCTCTGGGGCTCTGTTGGTGGAGCTGTCGGCTGCACAGCCACCCTTCCTCCTGGGAAGGGTTCCTGGGAGATGCACATGCCTTGCCTGTCAGATGGGGCTGCGTGAGCGGCCAGTCCTATTTTTGGCTGCATCTTGGATGACACGGGAGATGATGTTCTTACTACATGTAGCTGTACTGACACACAGGTTCATGCCTTGCCCCACACACCGGGTTTAGGAAGGCTGTAGGAAGCCTTGTAAGTTGGGAAGGCTCCCAAGAGCCTGAAGGGGAGAGCATGGGCCAGGTTGGTGGCACATCTGCAGTCCAGGGGCAGGAGAGGTGCAGATCCCAGCTCCCAACCCCCCAGGAGGTGGTGGGAGGCCCAGCTGGTGGGGTTGGCTTTGCTGCCCAAGGAGGAGTTCTTGGTCATCTCTTCCTTCCCTCCATCCCAGTGCCAGGCAGTCATTAGCATGGCAAGCCTGCATCCAGAAAGCAGATTTGGGTGAGAACACTTCCTTTGGGGCTAGTTTTGAGACAGATCATCAGGGCTGTGGTTTGTCTCGTTCCTGAGTGCTGCAGCCCTTCCTGGCTGGGGAAGGGAGTGTTGTTGGCAGTAGGGTTAGCTTAAAGAAATTGGGAAACTGTGGGCTGGGTGACATTGACTGCACTGGGTTTTTGGGGGCATGTTCTGTGGTTTTGCACCCTGCCATTTGTTCTGCAGGTGGCCCAGACCTTGCTGGGTTGTGGCAGTGGCTGTGTGCTGGTCTCATGTCCCAGTGCAGGTGGCACAGCCCTTTCTGTGAGGGGCAGGAGGGGATCAGGGTGTTGTCCCTGCACATTATGGGGTGGACGAGAACTGGTGGGTGGCCTGTGGTGGGAATATGTGAGAATGCAAGAGCTTGTCCTGTGCTGGGGCAGGTCAGCTGGCTTGGTGTCAGACTGCATGCAAAGCGTGCTGTCCCCCTGGAAATGTGCAGCTGCAGTTACTTCTCCCTTCCCATGTGCCCTCTTCCATGCAGCTTCCAGCTCCCTTTCCTCACTCTGTGGGGGAGAAGTTTCTCCAGCTCTGATGTGACCTGCAGCCCTTGGTTATCCCTCCCTGTGTGAGGGAGCTGTGCCTGGGTCATGGGAACACACTGGCCTTTCTCCGGGAGCAGCGGGGGCTGGCAGTGGCTGGCAGTGGTCAGTCAGAGGCTGTTCCTCTCAAATAAGCTTCAGTAACACCCCCCGAGTGTGTTTTGCAGGGTGGTAAAACAAATCTCTAGCAAGTGGCAACGGGAGTCGTGCACCAGGAGGAGGAACTGGCCGCTCGCTGCAGCCGGAGCCCTCGGCTGACACATCAGCTGCTTCCTGCCATGCCCTCCGAGTTTCCTCATCACTGCCTTGCCACACTCCCGGTGTGACTGTGGGGGCACGGCAGCACCCCGGGGCACTGCCTGGCCTCCTGCAGAGCCTGGCCCTGATGGTTCACCCAGGAGCTGGAGCTTTTCCAGGAATTCAGTGTCATGTTCCCTCCATCACCTTCCCAAAGCCAATCTCCTTTCTCTGCCCTTCCCTGGATTTCTGTGGCTCAGGCAGTGGCATCTGGGGCTGGTTTGGGCAGCCAGAGGCCCACAGGAACGGGGGGAGGGTGGGTGCAGCTTAGGGCACTGGTGTGGTGAGTGGGTGGGAGCTCTGGGTTAACAGCTTGGAGGTCATGCAGCCCCAAAGCCGGTGGTTGCAGTGCAGGGCCAGCATGCTGCCATGTCCCCTGGGGCTGCTGCCATGTCCCCTTGGGCTCCTGACTGGTGAGCACTGGAGCTGCCGCTGTAGAAGTGAAATCAGAGGCTGCAGAGAGCAGCAGCCACCTTTGGTTTCACAAGAAACCCAAACCAGCAGTGCAATTCTGGCATTGCACTGGGAATTGCTGCGGGCTGTGGTTGCTGTGGCACAGCCAGCAGAGGAAGATCACCCGGAGGGTTGAACACACCTTCCCTGGGAAATGCATCAGCTCAGAGGGTGCTGAGGTGAAGCCCAAACCAGGGGCTCAGAGGACATAGGGTTAACTAGGGCTGCAAGTCCAGGCCAAGTGCAAATGAAAGCTGGGAGTTGGGAAAGCTGGAGGTGGGGTTTGGGATGCGGGGTAGTGTTCAGGGAACAGATACCACCAGCCTGGCAGGTCTGGCTGGACCGAAACAGCCTCCAGTGTGACTTCAGAGCTGCGCTGTGGTGTCTCTGGGCTCTGATGTGAGTAGGCAGAGCATGTCAGCTCTCTCCCTGGGAGAGACGGAGTTTCCTGTCTAGACCCCAGTAATCGCGGTGAGGAGGGGTTTGCACACAGGCTGCTGCTCCCGTGATTACCGAAGCCGAAGCCGGGCTGCAGTTCCTGGGGAAGGAACACCTCGTTTCTGCCACGTGTCTCGGAAAATGTGTCGCCCGTCTGCTCCTCGCTCCCCCATGATCCGTGGGTCAGAGTGTTGGCTCCGGCACTGCCCGTCTGCAGGACAGACTGGAGAGTTTGCAGCCCCCTGGCTGTGAGTGCACGGCTCACTTGATGCTCAAGGGATGCTCCTGGAGCCCAGGGATGGGACTCCCTGAAGGCTGCTCTTGGGAGGAAAGAGTAAAAAGGTGGGACCAGCCCTAATCCTCTCACCTGAGAAATTCTGTGACCAAGGAGAGTATTGAGGGAAAGAGAAATTCTCTCAATCCTCACCTACCTCAGGCTGCAGGTGCTGCTTAAGTATAGAAATGGCATTAAATCCTGCCCCTTTGCCATGGGCTGTGCAGCTCTGGCAGCCCTGCTCCCCAGGGAGGGCAGGGCATGTCACTGTGCAGGAATGGGCTGTGTGGGTCCATGGGGGACATGGCAGCCGTGATTGCTCCTGTGCTGTGTCAGGGTCCCTTGTCCTCGTGGAAGTGAGGCCCACACAGTCACCAGCACGGCTTCCTGATGGGATGTCTGAAGTCCCACTGGCAGGAGCACAGAGCTGTGGCTGCAGCCTGCCAGCTCCCAGGCTCTCCTGATCCCACCGGGCAGCCTGCCCATGGAGGGCTGCTCTCTGGCAGTACCTCTTGCTGCTTGGTGGGCAGGAGGGGCAGGGGAGAGGGCAGAAAGGCAGAACCATTTCATAGGCTAATTTAATGGTGTTAAAAAATGGTTTTGGTAATAAATGACTGACCAGAAGTCAGCTCCACTGCTGCCACTCTGCTTTGATCAGCAGAGCTCAGACCCACAAGGGTTTTCCAGGACCTGTGACCTCTGTGGCCATCAGGCTCAGTTCCCTATGTGTGAAATCCCTCAACGCCTGTCTGAGCAGTGTGGGGACAGCGTGGTGGTCACAGAGTCCTGCTTGTGTGTCACTGACTCACTGACAGTGGGAACCTGTGGCTGCTTTTCCTCTCCCTGTGGTTTCCTCAAAAGCAGTTCCTGTAAGTGAGAGGGACCCCACATGCCTGGGGACCACAGGAGAGGGACAAGGAGCCCTTCCTTCACTGTGCCCCTGGCCCTGGATGTCACCAGCAACCTTTAGTGTTTAAATAAAAACCTTTCAGCCTTTAGAAACAGGGCTGGGAGAGTTGTCCTTGTGGCATGGGCATTCTCAGCCACGTCACAGCAAGGGGATGGAGGGACTGCTGCCCCATGGGCTAATGGGATTTTCAGCATTGCAGGTCCCAGCTCCTGTGGGCTCACAGGAGTTGGGGTGAGGCTCTCAGGACAGCATCAGCAGTTCTTGCCCTTCACCAGTGCTTGGTTTGGGTGGGCTTTGGGAGTCATCCCAGCCATATTGGGCTCCTGGTGCTCACCTCCTGGGAGGTGCATGTGGCAGGACACTCTGAGCTGAGACCTGGACTCTGTAAATTAGTAACAATCCCCCCAGGGCTTATCAATATGTGGCATGGCCTGGAGCCAGAGCTCTGCCCAGCCCCCTCGACTTGTGTGGGGCTGTGACCCCTGTGGGGCAGGGGGGACACCGTGCCATAATGTCCCCAGCCCCTTGTGAGGACAGCAGGCCCTGCGCCACCGTACTGCAGGTGCCACTGAGGATGAGCCAGCTCTGGGGAGATTCCCAAGGCCCCCCCAGCTGGTCATGGAGTGGGGCTTCCCGTGCTCACAGCAACACTGCCGGAGGAGACTGTTGTGTCTGTTGTTTGGAAACCCAGAGAAAATAGTCAGGAGAGCCAAGTGCTGATTTTTCCAGTTACAGAGGAGCACCCAGACTAGCAGGAAAAAACGCTGCATGCTGAATTCCTATCTTGGGATGCACAGCTTGGGGCTGCTTCCCTGCCAAGCCCAGCATAATTACAGATGATTAAGGAAACACACGTATTTGGTGACGATGCCAGGGAATTTCTGATAGAAAGGAGGGTCTGGGGTTAGAAAATGACCCAGCTGAGAAAAAGAGCCTTTTGTGCCCAAGGAGGGGGTTTTGCTGTGTCTCCATAAGGAGGCCTCAGCATGTCAGTCCCTTTCTAGGCTCCAGGAGTTAGAGGGTTTGATTTGACTTCCTTCCTTGCTGTGGTTCATGTCTCCCGCTGTTTTGCGGTGCTGCTGTTGAAATGGCCCCAGCAGCTCTGAGGAGGTTTCAGAGGGAACAAAATTCAAAACCTCTGTAAACATTAACACTGCCCTCTGTGCCTCTGGGAATGTGTAACCACTGTCCCCATGTGGGGACACCTGCAGGGTTAGGGTGGGTGGCTGGGCCAGCTCTGCCTGGGTGGCCCTGGGCCCTGGTGTGTGCTGGGAGGCCCTGACTCTCCTCTGGTTTCTGCCTTGCAGCAGAAGAAGTCGTACCTGGAGCGGAGTGTGAAGGAAGCCGAGGACAACATCCGGGAGATGCTGATGGCCCGCAGGGCACAGTAGTGGCACCCCTGGGCTGATCCCCACAGCCTGCCCCCTCCTTCCCCACCTCAATAAAACTTGTATCTCTGTTCCTGCTCTCCCTGTGGGGTGTGATGGAAAAAGGGGTGGTGGTGGGATTTGGGGTGAGGGGCCTGCAGGGGATCCTGCTGCCCTGGGGCAGCTGTACCCTTGTCCTGTGGGCACCCCCTGCGTGCTGCCTGGTGTGGGCACGGGGGGAGGCTGGTGGAGGGGTCCTGCTGGGGGGAGGGAAGAGGGAGGTGGGCAGGGCCAGCACAGACACAGATGGGTATGGACATGGGCACGGACACGGGCCAGCCAGGCTGTGCTGGGCAGTCATTCCCACTGTCCCAGGCCGTTCCCGCTGTCCTCTGCCATTCCTGCTGTCCCAGGCTGTTCCCATATTCCTGGTCCATTCACATATTCCCAGGCCGTTCCCGCTGTCCTGGGTCATTCCCATATTCCCGTGCCATTCCCATATTCTGGGGCCATTCCCATATTCCCAGCCCATTCCCACATTCTGGGGCCATTCCCATATTCTTGGCCCATTCCCATATTCCCATGCCGTTCCCATATTTCCATGCCGTTCCCACATTCCCGGCCCATTCCCACATTCCCGTGCCATTCCCATATTCTGGGGCCATTCCCACATTCCCAGCCCATTCCCGCTATCCCAACACTCCCCTGCGGGGCCCGGCATGGCCGGACATCGCCCCCGTGTGGCCCGTGCGGGAACTGCAGCGGCGCCGCCCCCGCCGCTCCCCCTGCGCGTTCCGGGACTGCCCCGCTCCTTCCAGCGGCTCCTTCCAGCGGCTCCGGGGTCTCGGAGCCGGGCAGGCGTCTCCAGGGCCCGTGCCGACCCCCGTGCTCCCGTCCCACGGGC
This sequence comes from Anabacerthia variegaticeps, assembly GCA_035583185.1. Lineage (NCBI taxonomy): Eukaryota > Metazoa > Chordata > Aves > Passeriformes > Furnariidae > Anabacerthia > Anabacerthia variegaticeps. The sequence continues at coordinate 2,838,357 of JAWWEW010000028.1, forward strand.
ACACGGGGGATGTCAGACAGGCGCTGGCCAAGGGCACTGACCAGCTGGTCACCGACACCCTGCTGGGCCCTTCGGCCCCACACCTCAATACTTTTCTACATTTCCCCCCAAAATCACCCTCACCTCCGCCTTAGGGGCCTCCCTGAAACATCCCATAGCAGGTCCTGTGCAATCCCAAGGTTTTCCCTTGCACCCAGTGAAGTGTCCCACTCCAGGGTATCAGCCTCGCATCCCCAAAGGTGATCCAGGGGGCTGCCCTTGGATGGGTGCAGGCTGGACATGGGGCTGCAGCTCCGTGGGGATGGCCCTGGACAAGGTATCTTGGTTGGGTTCCTGCCTGCACTGTGCCCGTGGGCTCTGCCAGGCTGTAGGGTGGGTCGGGGAGTGCCCTGGCTGGGCAGTGGGTGGGGTCCCTTCCCAGAGGGTCTGTCTGAGCTCCTGTGTGTCTGTGTGTGTGCGTGCAGAGCTGCTTCATCCCAGCGCTCACCACGAGCTGCCACATCTGCCGCTTCCCAGCCTGGGCTTCCCTGTGTCCTGGCATCTTTCCCAGGTGCCAGGGAGGGCAAACAGGTGGGCCCCGGGCCAGGTGTCCCCATTTGGGTCGCAGGGCATAGGCCTGGCCAGGTGGATCAGCCCCTCGCTGGTGCAGTGGCCAGAGCTTCACCCTGGCACTGGGATGGGGAAGGGGTGCCCAGGCCCACTGTGGACTGGCATAGCGCTCTCTGCCCCGCTCCCCCGACCTTGAATCCGCCCCCAGCCCCAGGCAGCTGCTGTGCTGCACGGTGAAGAGTGGCTGGGAGCTGGGGTGGGACCCTTCCTGATGGAGCGTGGGAGATGTGATGTCCTCTGCATGTCCCCAAGGGCAGGCACTGTGGCACCGAGAGCGCAGCCGCAGCCACTCGGTTGGTGTCTGTGACAGGTGCCAGAGCAGGAAACCTGAGTCCTCCTGCCCTCCCATGCTGGGGGCCAGCTCCTGCTGCACAGAGACAGAGCCAGGAGCTGAGGGGGCTGCAGGGCTGGGGTTCCCCTTGGGACAGTGCTGGAAGAGCCAAGGCCAGGCTGGGTGGGTCGAGCACCACGCTGGGGCACGGGGCAGGAGGGGGCATGGAGGGCCATGGCACAGGGCAGCCCAACACTATTTCCCTCCCAGCCACAGTCCTCTGTGAGTGGGTGAGCCAGGGACTCCCCTCCTGTGCCTCCACAGCTGCCAAGCTGACAGGGAGGTGACAGTGACAGGGAAAGTGACAGCGCCCGTTCCTGGGAGCTCTGGGACACCACAGGGCTGCAGGAGGGCAGCCCCCAGGCAAGGGCTGGGAAGGCTCCTGGGGACAGGCAGCTGCAAGGGGCTCTCATCAACCCAAATACATCCGTCTTGCCCCACACCAGAGCCCCAAACTGGCACTGCTGAGCTCCGAGTCGAGGTGTACAGAGCACCAGGGCTGCACAACTAAGGGACAGCGAGTGCAGTACCCTTTGCAAACAGATCCAAGATCCCTGGGTGATCTCCAGGGAGCACAAAGCAAAGCTGGTGTGCATCAGGCCACCAGGGCCAATTTTGCTTCCAAGGCTGTGGGGGCAGTGGGGTGGCACCCCCTGGGACCAGCAGCAGGTTTCCCCACTTCTCTGCAGACAGAAGCTTTTTTTATCCCTCTTCTGGCCAGGCGTGCCACGGAACAGCTTCAGCTCCAAATCTCCAGCATTAAATTAATCCATGGCCTTGTATCTTCTTACTCATTAATTTACCCCCTGCAGCCTCTGCTCTGCAGCAGGGGATGATGGATCACAGCTTGGGACCAGTCCTTCCCCAAGAGGTGCCTGTGCACAAGAAGCTCAGCCTGTGCTTCTCCCAGCAATGCTTTTCCAGGAGCTGCTGGAGGGGCCCTGCTCCCAGGAGGGGATGTGCCCGAGGCATGAAAACCCAAGTGCGCTGCCCCGTGTGGGATGAGAGGGTTGGAGGTGGCAGACCCAGGTCTCCCACCTGCAGAGTGCCCATGGGAGGCTGAGGACACACAGCACCAGAGGACACTCACCCTGCACGGACAGATTTACTGAAACAGCCGGGACCTAGCGAAGAAAATCAACTGTTGGCTTTAATTATTGCGTACGTCTTTGTCTCTAGGGCTAGGAAAATCTCAACTGGTAAATATACATTTCATCAGAATGCCTTTGGCTGAAATACACCATTAGCACATTCTTCAAAGTTACAACAAAAGTCTTAGAAATGTTAAAAAGGGATATTTTTTTTTCCTTTTTTTTTTCCCCTTTACTAAAATAAAGGAGTGCACCCCCCACCCCGACAAGGCGCTAGGACGGACAGACGGGAACTCTTGGCTGTGCAAAGCAGAGCAGTTGATTACAGTAACAGAAAGAAGTCGGGACAGGAGTGGGGAGGCTGCATAGCACTGGGCGGGCGGCAGCGGCTCAGGTCAGCATGTCCCAGAGGCAGCAGCAGCACAGCGCGGTCCAACACGCCGTCAGGCAGGCGCTCTCGCCCGAGTCGTCCCTCCGCCGCTCCTCCACGACGTACACTGCGGGCACAGAGAGGCTGGGTCAGGCACACGGCACTGCCAGCTGCGGGCAGGACGCGCAGCCAACAGGACAGAGCTCCCCAGAAGGTCCCCAGATGTGCCCGCACATCTGCCGGTCCGAGTGGGCCGGCACTGCTGGGACTGCGGGGGTGAGGAGCTGTGCCCCGACAGCGCTCCAGCCCTCCCACACAGACACCAGTCCCGGGATGGCAGTCCTCGCTCCAGCTCCGTGTCCCTCCGGCATGTGAGGGCACCCCCAGCCCTGGCAGCGCAGCCCCAGAGGCACAGGCAGGAGGGGGCAGCGCTAGGACACCCCCCTGGCCAAGGGTGAGTGCCCACACGCCCTGGCTATCACCTTATGGACAGGCACATCCCGGCTCTGCCCCCCAAGGGCTGCCCAGAGGCTCCCAGCAGCCCACTGGGATTTCCTGCACACAGGAGGGAGCCTCAGGTGTGGATGGATGGAGCTCTCCCAGCAGGGTCTCCCACCTGAGGACAGTGTGCTGCCTCCCCTTTGTGCCAGGCCCTGAGGACCATTCTGGGCAGAGGAGCAGTTTTCCTCTGGCTCCTCCTCGCTGAGCCTGGGCTATCACACCCAGAGCTGCGTCAGGCTGAGGGCAGGCAGGGCACTGTCCTTCCTGACAACTTTCTTGGGTCTGTTTGTTGTGGTCTGCGTGGAAAACGTGCCCTCACACGGGAGTCCAACCCAGGCAGGCAGATAGTGCTGCACACGTGGTGGTGGCAGGGGACAGCTCATGGAATCAGCCTGGCCCTCCCATGGGCTGGCTTTGTGCTCAGGGAACCATCCCCTGCCACCGCTTCAGCTCTGCAGAGCGATGGCAGAACGACCCTCCGGCTTACACGTTGCCAAAACCCTGACAGCACCAGGTGTGGAGGAGAGAGGGACAGCCCAGTACCCCCAAAATGTGTGCCCTCAGGTCCAGCCTGTGCCCCAGCCTCAGGCATTCTCCCTCTCACCAACTGGAATAACAGCAGGCATTTGCTGTGCAGGCACAGCCCAGCTCCCAGGGAGCCCCTGAGTGGCACCAGCACAAGCACTGCTGTTCCCCCTTCCCACCACACACTCAGTCCCAGGGCTTGGAGCCCTTGCTCCAGGAATGCCAGGCTGGAGGCACATCCCTTCTCCCTCCAGCGCCAGGAGGAGGTGGCAGCGCTGTGACAGGCTGTGCTGGAACAGGAGAGGTGCCACGCTGTCTTCCCCCAGGAGATGCCAGCCCTGCCTGATGCACAGCCAGAGCTGGCACTTCCCAGCAGGAGCAGAGCAGGACCTGATGGAAGCCTGGCCCCTGTGCTGCTGCAGGGGGGAGGCTGCACGACCTCCTGCTCAGGGCAGGGCTGTGCCCAGGACTTTGGTCTCGCCTCTCCCTCCTCCCTGCCTGCAGCCCCAAACCTGCACTCAGAGCCACGCCTGGAGACTTGCACAGGGAATACGGGCTTGGAGCATTTGACCTTACACAGCAGCATGTCAGTAGCTCTGCCCACTGCCTGTTCTCCACGGGGAGGTGACCCAGGGGCTTAGTATAGGCTTTTTGTTCCCTGGTGGATCCAGGAGCTCTGAGCAAGCAGCTCTTTGGTGACTTTGCTCTGAGAAGGTCCTGTTATAAAGAGTAGAGGGAAAACACACCCCAAATGCTCCAAGAGTCCTGTGTAAGGTGGTGACATCTCTGTGCTGGAGCCCTGAGGCAGCCCCAGCTCCCAGCTGGCTGCCAGGTGCTGTGTAAGCTGTCCCACCTCTGAGCCATGGGGAGCTGGATTGTTGCTGCCAGAGCACTGCCATACCCAAAACTGAGGCTCCCAGTGCCCAGAGACATCCAGATCCACACAGCCATACCCAAAACTGTGGGTCCCAGTGCCCAGAGACATCCAGATCCTCATAGCCATACCCAAAACTGTGGGTCTCAGTGCCCAGAGACACCCAGATCCACACAGCAGAAGGAAGCTGCCCTGTGCCAGTTGCAATCAGCTGCCCGGGACTGCAGGCATACAAGAGCATTTGCTTGAAGTATTTATGATTAATCCATTAGAAATTTTAAGCTACAGCCAAGTGTCAGGGACATGCCGACAAAGCATGTTCAAGGCATGTACAAAGTGCTGTTATGAAACACTTGCTGAAATATTAAAGGAAATGGCTTTCCCAAGCTTGGGGTTTTGTGCAATGGGAGCCGGGTGCTCTCTCCATGGCTGCTCAGCTGACTCGTGTTGGATGCTGCCTCCCTGCACAAGTGGGTCACGGCATCCATGGGCCCTGCCCCTGCCAGCCCTCCAGCACCTCTGCTGTGGCCAGTGCTGGAAAGGGCTGCCCTGAGCCAGCCAAGGCACAGGCACAGCTGCCCACAACAGCTGGGGGCAGGACTGGGACAGGGCAAGGGACAGCAGCCATGTCAAGACCTTTCCAAGACTCACCATAAGTTTGGGGTGTGCCTTTCTGTTAGACACAGTGAAACAGCACTGACAAGAGACTGTGTTCATTCTCTTCTGCTAGAAGCTGGAAGTCATTTAAACCAGCAGCACATTGTGGCACAAGCATCTTTCTGCACAAAGCCTCTGTGTCCTTCCCCGTGGAGGGGGCTGTGGTACTTTACCAAAAACCCATTCACCTTTCAAGTTCAAGGAATGCCCCAAAGACACCACCTGAAATACACGTTTGAGAAGTCTCTGCCTTCCACTGCAAAGCTCCTCTCCAGAGAGGGGCAGCTGGTGCAACCACCACTACACTCTGGGAGCACACACAGTCACCACTGGAAGCTTTCACACTTGGAGAGCATCTGGGCAATACTCTGAGTAGAAACAACCACCTCTCTCCTCTCAATTTGTGTTTAACGAAGCTTTCTGTGAAGCCTGATCACTGCTTCAGGAGTTGCAGGTCTGTCGCTGTCACCACACTAATTGCCAGAGAGATTTTAACCATAGTTACATGGCATTAATGCTAAACAGCTTTTCTCTTCAACCCCTTGGGTGTGGGGGCTTGCAGAGGAGAGGAGAGGAGCAGAACAGGTGAAGGGTGGTCAACTGTTCACCTACACCTACCAAAGGGCACAGGATAAAATCCAGCTCCAAGGCGGGCTGGATGAACTGCTCCCAGCCCAGCCTTTCACTCAGCTGGAGGCATCCTACACCAATCTACTCGTTTTGGACACTGCACCTCAGTGTTGGCTTCAGAGCACCAACACAGCGACACAGGCACCCAAGGACATCAAGAGCACGTGGCAGAACCTTCACACACTCCCTCAGCCCAGGCAGTACTGCTTCATAAACGCAGGGGATCCCCTGTCAACAGCACGAGGAGGGACAGCGTAACAACACCCCAAACCTCCTAAAATCATTTTGTTGGGAAGCCTTGCACTGCACGTTACTGATGCAAGTCACCCATGGCTTTCCAACTCGCTGCAACCACCAGGATTCCATTGACAGAGATCAGGTTTTCTACTGGAATAGCTTTGCCAACAAATCCCAATCCAAAATCTGCCAGCAAAGGGAACTGTGGGGTTTGTGTAATTCTTGTCAGAAGCCCGAGTGCCTCCAAGCTAAAGCCACCCAGTTTGCTGTGGTGAGCCTTACTGGGGACTCCATCAGCTGTTTTGTGCCTCTTTTACCCAAGGCCAGGCACCCCAACCATGTCTATGGCACAGGGTCCTCACCACTGGGAGCAGAACCCCATTAACCCTTTGGACCTGGTTGTCCCAAAACAATGAGAAATGAGGGTGATTGCTCTCAGAGGCACTGACAGCACTCAGTTCTAGGCTCAAGTTTTGATGCTTCCATTGGTTTTTCTAAAACAGGATGGGAGAGGGTATAAGCTGAGAAGACCCTCCCACCTTCTAATCAGCCTTAAAAAGCCTAGACCACAATGAATCACCCCGAAAATGGTAGCACTCCCTGTAATCACACAGTAACGGCCTGCACAATCCAGTGCAAATAACTCCCACTTTGCTTTTAAAACAAATACTACAATACCTTCTTATTTCATGTAAAGTCTGCTTTATCTTAAGCATACACATTTTGTTTCTTCTCATACCTAATTGATATGTTAATCATTAGCTCCATGGGGGAAAGGAATGAGCTGTGCTTTTCACCTGGTTTGGTATAAACTCAAATTGTGACCTTAAATTGCAGGGCCCCTTATTGCAGTGCCTTTGCTGGGTCTCCAAGGATTGCAGTGCAAAGGCACTGGCTTTGATGCCAGAACCAGCCCATCCTATCCCAGGGCCTGGAGCACACGAGAGGAGGCAGCAGCAAGGAGTTCACCAACCAGTGCTACAGCAGACCAGAAATGCTGCCTGTGGTATCTCAGTGGCTGTTTGCCATGGAAACAGCTGGTCAGAGCAGAAGTATTACTTAATACCACAGTCTCCTCTGGGAGGGAGCACAGAGCAGAGAGGGGGCCCGTAAGCCTTTTCCCACTTGTCATTTAAGGGGGTTTTATCACAAGCCACTTCTGCACTGAGAGCTCTGTTTTCACTTCTCCAGCCAGCAAGCAAGTCTTGCTTAAAGCTGCAGAACACCACTTAAAAAGACTTTGTGCTGCCCACAGCACATTGCTAAGGCAGGGCATCCCATGCATCTGCTTCTACCTTCAGGCCATTCCCACACAAAGTCCTTGGAAAGCCTTTCTGTTCAGGATGGAGGCCAGAGAAAGGAAGGTCAGCACAAGTACGTCCAAGGGATGCAGAAGTGACAGGAAATCAAGTGTCCCTGAGCCCCTCTTCAAGGTACACAGACCCAGTGCTGCAGGAGGAAGGAACACCAAGCCCTGACCTCCCAGACAGCCACATCTCCTGAAGTAAACTCCACACACAGACAGCAAGTGCAGAAGAAGAGGTTGCAGGGCTGGGGAACAGGGACTAAAGTTTTATTCAAGCTGCCACCAAGGATCCTCTCTGCTCCAGGCCTCCTCCCTTGCCCATGAGAACTCCAGGGCACAGCCTGGGCACAGATGAGATCTAATTCCCTTGGCAAGGAAGCCATTTAATTGTTCTTTCTTCTCTCTGGGGGCATTTGCTCATGCCTAACAGCTTCAGGCCTGTTATTTCCCAACCCCCTAACTCCTTCCTGCCCAGAGGCTCTCACTGTACTCACAGTCTCCTCCGACACCACACTCAGATTTCAGGAAATACCTTAGCACACTCCTGAAACAGATACCACAACCAGATGGAAATACAATAGCCCACTTTCAAGCAAAAATCTTCCAAAGCTGCAAACCACTCACAGCAAGTTTCACAACCCCCAGCTCCAAACACAGCTACAGCAAGAGCCTACTGAGCAGAAATCAGGTGTCCCAGGAGCATCCTGCCAGTGGGTATGGATAGTTGCACCTGCAAACCCCTTCTACCACCAGACAGCTGCTGCCTCAGCCCTGATTTCAGCCTGGCTCAAGGAGAAACAACTGACCCACAGCTATCCACACTGGCATCAGACCTGCCCTCTTCCGTGCCTGTGTCCAGAAGGTTAAGAAAATTCCTGCCTTTCCATTCCCGTAAGTCTGGGCAGCTCTTACAGTCATGCTGGAGAGCTGTTCCAGCCTTCAGGATGCTGAATAAGCCCTACATTTCAGGGAAATCACTGTGCAGCTGTGCCAAGAGAGCACTTCCCAGAGCCAGGGCTGCACTGGCTGAAGTTGTTCCCCTCTCACACACCGCACGGGCTCCAAGCACAGGGCAGGACTCGGCAAGAGCTGTGCAGGGGATTTTCTTTCAGCTGAGCTCAGAGCTGGGAAAGAGGTTGAGTTTCCTCACCTGAGCACAGAGAGATGGGATTAAGAGATCCTTGAGACAATGGAAGTCATACTAATGAGCATTTATTGATGTGCCTAGGAAGGATTCAACACCTCTAAAAAGCAGGGCTGCAGGCACTCCTTACAGGAGATCAGCACACCTGTAGGGAGTGCTTACTCGGGTCTCTGCAGGACGTCAGCAGGCATCAGCCAGCTCTCCAAAGCACTGCAAACCCCAGAACACAGGTTAGAAAGCATACAGGAGACATGTCATATGAGGAACAAGCTTCCCCTTAGCTCAGAATTATAGTAATTTAGGCTGTAGACCCTTCTGCTTTGCTTTCCTTTAAGCTACAACAGATGAGAGACACCTCCCAAAACCACAGAGTTTGAGGGCTTCCTCTAGCAGTTTTTTAAATCAGTAAAATCTTAATTTACTGTTAAAACAAGGAGATGTTTTCAACCTAGACAACTGCAGGGCTAAGGACAGCACAGTCCTCAGCCCAAGTCAATGTTTACACCGAAAATCAGCATCAGTCCTAGAGTTAAACAAGACCTGGCTTGGAGGCATTTACACAAACTTCATCTTACAGGGGTCTTGCAAGAGTGTTCTGGAAGACAGACAGAAGGAGGGACACAGTGAGCAGGGCAGCAAGACTCTCCTTGAGCAGTCCCAGGGCTCGAGTACCACAGTCTGTGCAGTGCTGGGAAAAGGCTGTGCAGGATTTGCTCCCCACCCAGCCTGGAGCCCAGCTGATGGGGACTGTCTGGACCAGCAGCCTTGTTAAATTCAGCCCACAATGGAGCCAGCCTTGGCCTCCTGAGGCCAGTTTGTCTGAAATGCGTTTTCAGATACCCGACCTGAACTGGGAGTAATTTTCTTTGCACCAGGTTTTTATCAGATTATCCCCTCTCTGGGGGTGAAAAGCAGTGAAGGTGAGGTGAGACATCAGCCCTAGAACTGCACTGTTTGCCAGCCAACAGCCCCTGCTGTTTGTGCAGCCAGAGACAGAGGGAGGGATGATACAGCAATCCTGGAGGAGAGAGAATGCTGGGTTTTAAGGCACACTACAGAATGAGAAGCAGATAAGAGGACAACTGCCAAGTGAGACTTATCTATTTATTTTTTTTTGGCAGGACTCCAGCATCTGGAGTTGCAGGTCCTGAAGGTACAGCAACAATTAAACTAAATACTCCAACAGACTGCTAGGAAAGGGTCAACAGACAGAGAGAAATCCTGCTGGAACTGCTACTGCTGCTCTCCAAATTGACTTCTGCTGGGGAAGGCTCAGCTCAGCACGGTCTGAGATGCAAAGGGGTAACCACTGAAAGGCACCAGAGAGACTAATCACAGTGATCTGCATCCCCTCCTTTCCACACTGAGACACGCAAAGAGGAGAAATCCACCCCTCTGGCAGCAGGCAGTGGCTGTATCTAGGTGACCTGTTTATTCTTGCAGCTGGCCAAACATTAGGAGGCAGACAGCATCACTGTGACTATTACTCTTATCGCAGCCGGCTTTGCTACAAGTAATCAACTTCCAGCAATAAGATTTCCACCCTGTGTGTACAATAGGTCAGACGCAATACTGAGCTCTGTTTGCCCTCAGTGCCTGCTGGCAGAGCCTGGCTCCCTTAGGCACAGCAGGGAACAGCCTCATCCATTACGCTGGTGTGTATCAATAGGGAGGGTGGGGGGAGAAATTAAGCTGGGTGAATTGCTAACATCAGCTTGTGCTTTCAAAATTAGTGTGTCACTTTGTACTTTGGCTCATTCCACCTCTTTTTAAAGCGTGTCACTATCAGCAGCCTTACACTTCGCCTCTAATTTACATAGACAAGAAAGGAACAGCTGACCAGTCAGCAGTTACTGTGATTTCCTTATGCCAGTTGATAACAGATAATGAAAATACTGGTGGGGAAAAGGAGGTATTTCGTGGAATGAGGTATTTTCTTCCTCCTAAGCTGCTCAGGAAGGTGCTGCTCCCCACGCCGTGCTCCACGCAGGCACCACGCTCCTAAAGCTGTGTGTTTCCCAGTGGTGTCCTGGTGCAGGAGGGTTCCCTCTCCCCACAGAAAGCACTGTGTGGCATGTCTGCTGCATTGCACGGACTCATGCCTGGATGGACTTTGCACAGGAACTGCAGACAGGGATCAGCACGTCAGCTCACAGCGCTAGGAGGCTGAATCAGACACCCTTCAGGATAACGTCCCTCGGGCTCAGCATATAAATTATCGGCTCTAAAGGTGAAGGTCACATTGTTTACTTCCAACAAACAACAGCCAAGTCAACTCTCAGCCCTTGCAAGATGTAAGAAGTGTGGCTTCTGTGGAGACTTTGGTACAGGTAACCTGGGCAAGCCCAAAAGCCCAATACCCAAAACCCAAAACCAAACGCCAAATCCATGGCCATGAGGTTTTCTTTACTACCTCAGCAAGTCAGCCAGGCTCTCCAGCTCACTGCTCCTTCACCTGGAGAAGAACCATAAGCTTTGAGGCCTTTCATGACCCACAGAGTTGAGGTAGCTGGGGTGACTCTGAGGGGGTGCAAGCTTGGACACTTTGGACTCCAACTCTTCTGGGAGAAGGGACCAAGGAACTCCAGTTGCTGTGATCTCCCTCTCCCACGGTGCTATAACACATGGGAGTCTCATGGCCACCACCACTAAGTCTTAAAATTTATTTCTGCACCCCAGACTGTCATTGTGGCTCACTGATCCTACTGACAGTCTAGAGGGGCACACATGTGTGGTCCTTGTTCAGTGCAGTCCTGGACTGCATCTTCCTCCAACAGCCTTTAGATGTGTCCCCCTATTCAATGCCATATGGAAAAGATGGCAGCATCCTCCCTCTCTCACCAATTTCCAGCAGAGTCATTGCTCTCTGAACAGCAAGATCATTTTCTTTCCAGCCGATACATTACCTACCCTCACCACACATGACCCCAACAAGAGGACTGAGCTCTCCAGCCTGGGATTATAGCTCCCACCTCCTGAGGACATGGAGAAATGGGTGTTGTGGCAGGGAAAAAGTGTGGCTGCAGCACACATGGTCAGCCTGAAGAGCCCTTCACCAGCAGCCTTTGACACAGGCTCAGTGGTGCATGAGCTCCTCTGCAGTGTGGGTGACAAAGAGCACCCAGGTTAAGCTGCTTCTCTGTGACATCCCAGACACAGTTTTCTTTTTAATACAGAGAATGAGTCATGTGAGGTTTTTCGCTCCTCCAAGAGCCAACTAAACAGGCTATGTCTATTGCTACTCCTCACAGGCCACAAATTAGGACCAAAAAACCACCACCATGAAATGCTCCTTTACCATCAGATTTTGAGAGCTCAACAGTAATTATTTCCAACTGTGTGATCCACTCAAGGCCAAAATGTGATGCTTAATTGCACACATTAGCACATTGACTAAGATCTACAGCATAAGAGGCCACTTTGCAGTTTGCCTACACGGTAAAATAAAGCATAAAATCTAAAGTATTGCAAGCTTCCTAGTTTTCAATGTGGACATACATTTGTTCAGAAATACTGATGTACTGCTTGGAGTAGCTTAATTCATTATATTAAGCAAAGTCATCCAGGAGAGCAAAACATCTGCTCTGAAAGGAAAGCATCCACACAGCCACCCTTCCCAGATAACTGTTTGGAAACACCACAGGAACTGACAAACCATATGAAATCACACCAGAGCAGCAGGGCAGGCTGCAATGAGTTGAATAAACTCAGAAGTCAATTTTTTATGTTAGAGGTTCAGCCACACCAACAGATACATAGTGGAACAGATTTTTAAAAAAATCAGCTTTTAAAGGGACATCCTTTCTAAATTAGATACTCCTGGAGGTGATCCCTAAACAAAGCCCCATTGAAAGCTCTCTTACAGCATCACAGGACAAAGATCAGGTTCCAGTTTGACAGACTGGCCAAAAAGGAGGAAAGGGTGGGGGAAAAGGGCATTTAACAGGAGAATCAAGAAAAAGCTCTTGCAGACAAACACGAAGTTACAGCCCTGACTTCATTTAACTCACATTAATAAATGTGCATAAAATAAACATGTGCCATCCAGAGGGACCTGGACAGGACTCAGAGGTGGGTCTGTGTGAGCCTCGTGAAGTTCAACACGGCCAAGTGCAAGGTCCTGTACCTAGGTCGGGGCAATGCCAAGCACAAACACAGGCTGGACAGAGAATGGACTGGGAGCAGCCCTGAGGGGAAGGCCTTGGGGGTGCTGGTGGATGAGAAGCTCAGTTTGCCCCAGCCGTGTGCACTGGGATCCACAACCCCTCCATGTGCAGGGCTGACCCCACACTGTGGGCAGCAGGGCAGGGGGATTCTACCCCTCTGCCCCCCCAGGTGAGACCCACCTGCAGAGCTGCCTCCAGCCCTGGGGAACAATATCAGAAGGACATGGAGCTGCTGGAGAGAGTCCAGAGGAGGCCACGGAGATGCTCCAAGGGTTGGAGCCCCTTTGCTCTGGAGACAGGCTGGGAGAGCTGGGGGAGTTCAGCTGGAGAAGAGAAGGCTCTGGGAAGACCTGAGAGCCTCCTCCAGTGCCTGAAGGGGCTCCAGGAGAGCTGGAGAGGGACTTGGGACAAGGCATGGAGGGACAGGACAAGGGGAATGGCTTTCCACTGACAGAGGGGAAGGTCAGATGGGATATTGGGAAGGAATTCTTCCCTGTGAGGGTGGGCAGGCCCTGGCACAGGTTGAGCAGAGAAGCTGTGGCTGCCCCATCCCTGGAAGTGTCCAAGGTCAGACTGGATGGGGCTTGGAGCAACCTGGTCTAGTGGAAGGTGTCCCTGCCCATGGCATGGGGTGGAACAGGCTGATATTTAAGTCCCTTCCAACCCAAACTATTCTGTGATTCTATGACTTTTTTACACCCACTTCAGCAAAAGCAGTGCAAATTAGAGGCTCCCAAGGTGGCTTCAGAGACCAAGGCAGCTTCAGAGACCACTCATGGCTACAGGAAGGCAGTTCAAGGACAAGACTTACCAGAAGATCTTTGATCTGTGGGTTAGAGAGCTGCTTATGCAGAACTGCAGTTGTGTGAGCTTAGGTTTAACAACACAACCATCTCTCCTGCAGCACAAGCCTGGGCTCTCAGGGAAAGACACACTCAAACACTTGGATAATTCTCTCCTTTGTGCTGGTCCACAGGTTTATGGGCAGAGCAGAGGACATTCAGTGTCATCAGTTCCCTGACCCAGTTTGATAGGAGATCCTTCAAGCCTCCAAGGCAGCAAACCTGGCTCAAAGTCAGACTGTGCAAGGTAACAGTCTCCCTTCAGCTTCTCCCCTTTTTGTAGCTATAGCAGCAAAGCAACACTGGCACTAACCAAAGGTGTTCAGCATGGGAGACTAGGGGTTTTTCCCCTGCCCAGTACTGAGAAATTTCTCTTATCCACCCTAGGCTAAATCACTGATGACACTTAAGGGTGTGGTGGGAAGTATCACCATGCTGCTGCCTCCTCCTCCTCCAAGGCAGGGCTTTCACTCTGTTACAGAGGAAGCTGAACTCATGATTTACACTCAAATCAGGTTCCTATTCACTCGCATCAATTGTTCACTGGTTAAATTCGGGTGCTCCCAATAGGCCCACACCAGACTGTTCAAATCCACTGAACAGTCCCATCCCTCTCAGCTTCTCCTTGTATAAAAGAGAAGTTCCAATCCCTTAAGCATCTTCTCAGCCCTCTTCTGACAAATAGAGCCTGCAGAAAGCACTTCAGTGAGCCCTATGAGAGCTGTGGGTGCCAGAACACACCAATATGCCATATTGAGGGGACGTGGCACACAGATGGACCAGCCAGCTGCCAAGGGAAGGTACATCACCCTCCTTCCCTTCCCCAGAAACCTGGGTTTTTCCACGGAAAGATAATAGCCTCAGAAAAAAACCCCAGAAATCCCATGAATGATTAGATCATTTGGACAGATACTGATGGGCTGCATAAAACTGATGCCCATTAATTCAGTAGGAATCGTACATTTGAATATTACAAGCTCTAACTGTGCAACCTTTGGTTAGAACTTATCAACGAAGTGACAGGTGGAATGAGACTTGTGGCAAATCTAAATGCAGCAGAAAGCCTGTGTAACAACCTCAGCATAAGGATTCCCTCAGGGATCAGCATTAAGGATGTTCAGCAGTATCTTGCAACAACCAGAGAACTGTGAGAGACACAAGGGCAAAACAAAGCAGGAAAACAGGCTGTAAACAAAACCACTAATTCAAACAAAGCCATAGATGCAAACAAAATCCCTCCAACAAACAAGTCTCCACCTCCCCTCTCGCTTCGGGCCAGGCACTGGTAATGATATAACTTCAAGGTCAACATGTACTCATGCAAGGCAAGCAAACATACCTGTGTTTTTCGGCCCATCCGCATACACTGGTCCTGGGGGTGGAGGTGCATTCTGCCATCCATACTGGGGATATCCCTGGTAACCCGGCTGGCCCGGCTGGTACGGCCCCGTTGGCCCGGGGGGATACCCAGGATAGGGGCCGGGAGGACCCCCCGGCTGCTGTGCATAGGGTGGGTATGGGGCAGTCGGGCCCGGGCCGGGGTAAGGAGGAGGGTTATCGTAGCTCATGTGGGATGCACAATCTGTCCTGCAGAAGGAAAACAAACAGGAGAACTGGTTTGCTGTTGTCCGCTCATCCATGAGTGCGTGAGTTGCATTGCAGACTGCTCTACAGCAGACCCTGTACTGTGGGGGAAACAGACCTCAAAGAACCTGGTGAAGCAGCAAATTTATTTTTCACCCCATCACAGGGGCAGAGACTGAGTTGAAGTGTTTAAGTGATGTGAGTTTAGCTCAGCAGGAGTGACATGCTGCTTTCCAGTCATGCCTCAGCTACTCACCCTAAGTCTATTCACCCTAAGACCTATTAACCCTATTCACCCTAAGACCTATTCACCCTAAGCCAATTCACCCTAAGTCAATTCACCCTAAGACCTAAGTCTTGCAACAGGAAAGCAAAAGCCTCTGCTTCCACTAATGACTAAAACACTTTTAAGAGAGATTTACAAGCGATTACTTCATGTTTCTGTCAATATTAGAAAAAGAAAAGCAGCCCGCTCCATACATATTTGATAGCCTCAACAGGAGAAAGAGTGAACACAAACGTCCATTACACTTCTGCTAATTGTTAAAGCACCCAGAGCAGCACCCTGGAGCAAGGCTGGATGTGAATAATTTCCTGATGACACCATACCCCAGCACATCGTGTGTTCTCCCAGTCACACACAACTCAGTCATTAAGCAGCCACAAGCACTCAAGGCCTTGGGCTCAGCCTCATTCAAAGGCAACATTAAAGACACCTCAGAGAGTTGAAGCTCATAAACCCCATCTCATGCATTACCCATGGCGTAGCCATCAAAAGACAAGACTGTCACAAGAACACAACTTTAATGAACCTCTAAGCAGCATGACTAAGCAAACCATCTCTTACATTAGGCTTTTGGAGCTTCTCCCTGTCTGAGAAACAGAAATGTGTATTAATATACCACGTGCTCAGGAGCCTTCCTGCCTGAAGCAGCTGTACCCTGCTACTTCCTTCCCCTATTACAGGGTGCAGACGGGTCACCAAAGTTCCCCTTTGTCACACACGTCCTCCCACACGCCACAGGGAGAAATACCAGGAGTATAATTTGCCTCCACTGAGGCTCACTGCTGCTGGAATGGAGTGGGAGAGGCTGGCCAGCAGGATCCTCTTTGGATGGCTCTGGGAAGGCAGGCAGCAGGGTTAGGCTGCCCTGACCACCCAGCACTGCACTCCCACTCCCAGGACAGGCAGGTCTGAGCCCAGAGGAGCCCATCAGCACATCCAGGCAGAGCTCTGGCTGACACAGACCAAAGAATTTCACCTTTGGAACACTCCAGGAGCCCAGCCCCCGGGGTTTATGTTTAGCTGCCGCAGTCCTTGGCAATGTGGAGAGAGCTGTGTGTTTACAGCTCGCTGTTTCATCACCTCAGAGCACTGTCTGTGCCTCCCCAAGGAAGGATCCCAAGGCTCTCCCCTATTAACATGTTGCTCCTGCCCATGGCAGCACCACAGGGCTCTCCCACACACAGCCTGACGATGCCCAGGAGAGCACTGCCCACTCCCACGGCTCCAGAGTCCACTCCAAGGCAGTGGGACTGCTGTCCCTCCCACGGGGACACCGAGCAGCCCTCCAGGCTCACAGGCTGCAGCTGTCACTCACTTGAGCTCGTTCCAAGGCTCCTTTCGCCCTGCAATCCAGGCACAGTCACAGAATACGCCAAGTTGGACCCACAAGGATCATCCAGCCCAACCCCTGGCCCTGCACAGACACCCCAACAATCCCACCCTGTTCTTGAGAGCATTGTCCAACCCCTCCTGGAGCTCTGGCCGCCTTGGGGCTGTGCCCACTGCCCTGGGGAGCCTGGGCAGTGCCCACCACCCTCTGGGGGAAGAACCTGAGATCCAACCTAACCCTGCCCTGACACAACTTCAGGCCATTCCGGCGGGTCCTGTCCCTGGTCACCACGGAGAAGAGATCAGAGCCTGCCCCTCCTCCTCCCCTCCTGAGGAAGCTGACCCAGCTAACTGCTAAGGCAGTGCAGTACCCTGCAGATTATATCTTTTAATGTCTTTGTCAAGACTTTTAACTGCTTAAACAATGCCAGGGATTAGAGGAATTTTATTTATGGTTTTTTTTCCACTGCCAGGTCAGCCAGACCACTTAACTGCTCACTTAAAGCAGAAGTACAACATACATTTAACTGGAGGCTCTTTAACCACTGCACTGCACTGCAATGCAATGCTCCTACCAAGTCTCCAGCAAGGAAACTCTCCCTTCAGGGAGGCTGGGAAAGGCAAGCAGCAATCCCTATAACTCACTTCAATGCAATCAGCTACAGAATTGGAACATAATGGGTCATTAATGTTCATCTAACCCAGAAAATCATCCCAAAATAGCATCCGAAAGCAAGTTCCCAGGGAAGAACAAGGCCAGAGGGAGTGTGTGTGTGTTTGTGTGGATACCTACACACCACTGCACGTGGCAGAGTGACCATTTGGTGCCCAGCCATGGCCCAGGCACCCCCTGTTTGCTCAGCCTCCCTGAGCTAGGGTACAGCTGCTGTGCCTGCTCCTGGCACGGGGAGACCCGTGATCAGCGCTCACACTCCTGAATGCAGGGATGCATCAAACCAGGGAGGTGGCATGTGGTAATTCCCCACTTCAGAGCAAAGAGTGTAACTTGGCACCCTGGGTATTACATATATATGTGTCTATATATGGCATATATAAGGCATGATTTTTTTTTCATGAACCTTAAGAGCCCCCCTGGGTTCAGCTTGCTTTGATGATCAAGCTCCAGCAGACTCATATGGATTACTTCAGTTTTCCAAAGTCCCTCTACCTAAGAGGGCAGTCAGCTCAGCCCATCCTTTCCAGGGAAGTTCAGTCTTCCCTTCTATCCCTTCATACACATCTTTTAATTTATCTACACTCAATACCATTGATATTTGAGTGCTGAAGGTTTAACAGATGTTGTGATTCTTCAGCTGGCTGTGAACTCAAATTCAGGCAGTGGATAACACTCAGCCATCCCACTACTCCACTGTCAGGACTGGCCATTCTTTCCCTTTGGTAGCCAGGCAGGGCCTTCCAACTGTCCCATGGCTGCCTGGCCTCTGTACAAGCATCCAAAAATCCCAAAGGACATCCCAAAATCCCTTAGGAGAGCAGGTACAACCACCAGTGGAAGCAAACAGGTAACAAAGCACCTCTGCAGAAAGGTCTGGGATGGCATCAGGTGTCCAAGGGTCTACCTGGTAAAGCTCAGAAACCCCTGGAAATGCGTGGTAAGACAAGAGCCTGGTTAAAACCAACAGCCATGGGGATGAGTAAAGAAAACTGCACATCAGCAGCTCTGCAGAAAGTCTGAGGGAAATGAACAGGAGTTAAACATCCAATGGCTTCAGCAAGAAGGGAAATGGCAGCACAGGAGACAAGGAAGAACTACTGGTGTTCTTTGTTCAACAGCTCCATGTCAAAACAGTTTCTGAAGAGGAAGCAAGGCTGGAATGGAGGCAGTACCTGAGCTTCTGCCTGCTGATATGGGACTGGGACTGAGGGAAAAACTGGCCAGGGCCTGCTAACAGCTGGACAGATGCTGGAAGAAGAACAGAACAGTGGAAAATACAGAAATTAAGAAGGGCATATTCCACTGGGGCAAAAGTTACTTTCTCCCTCAAAGTTGAGGGCAAAGTAACACAAGTGAGATTAGGCAAGAGGTAAAAGAGGGTGTCCAGCAAGAACACTTTCA
Organism: Anabacerthia variegaticeps; assembly: GCA_035583185.1. Lineage (NCBI taxonomy): Eukaryota > Metazoa > Chordata > Aves > Passeriformes > Furnariidae > Anabacerthia > Anabacerthia variegaticeps. The sequence continues at coordinate 2,856,916 of JAWWEW010000028.1, forward strand.
GCAGCCACTGCATTGGAGATTTGTCTGTGATGAATGAGAAAAGTCCTGAAGAACTTGTCAAGGGATTCAGCAAGCCTAAGAGGTAGTGGAAATTAGGTTCCCCAAAAGAATCTTTTCTTGTCCCTCACTTCCACTGTTAGGCATTGCTACACAGGTACCCATCTCTCCTTGCCCTTTTGGATCCGTGTGACAATATTGGTATTTTTGTCACTCTCATGAACTCATATATGATTTTACATTCTTTCTAGCCCTATTTACTCATCTGGGTATGTGTTTGCAAGGCAGAGCTCTGAATCATGAGGCAGATACTTTGCAGAGACATACCCAAGCTCTTAGTCAAACATGTCACCAAGCCGTGCTGCGGCTTCTGACCCCAACCAGTAATTCCATGTGAGCTGCAACCAGGATCAGCCCCTACAAGCTTGCATCAGGATTCATTTCTGTGGGTTTCCCAATGAGCACCTCTCAGAGACAAAGCTCAAAAGAAAAAAGCCAACCATCAGTAAAGCCCTTTGTTTTCCATGGCCCTGCAGGAGGTCCAGCAGGCAGAGCTGGTACAGTCCCACTAGTGCTGAACTCCATGGTCCCTGCACAGCCTCACTAGTGCTAAAATTCATTCAGCACTAAACCCAGTAAAGAGGCATTTCCTTGACTGTCACTGAGCATTTGCACTGTCTGTTGGTGGTTAACAACAGGGACATTGCTAAAAGGAATGGCAAACCATGTTCCTATTCCTTCCTCTCCTCCCTGCATTAGGAGTTTTCCGAAGGGATAAGTTCATTAATATAGCATTGTTTCCTTAAGCTATCTTCAAACGCCTTTGTTCCACACTGCTGAGCAAACATTATTTCCCCTACCCCAACATAAAGGTTTCATTTTTAAACAAGCTGCTTATCATACCCCAGAAGTCACCCATAAGGTCTGCAAAACAGAAGTCACCTGAAGCACAATATGTCATATAGAGAATGCATATGGCACTGTGTGCATGAACACACTGAGGTATTGATAGTCAAGAACCACCACTCTGTGTGAGAATACCAGTCTTGCTACATATGATGATGACATGTGTAACCTGACTCTGGCTAAGGCTTAGCAAAAGCTGCAAGTACACAACTATAATGTTATATATGCATACACACACACACACATATATATATATAACTTAGCCTGCCCATTTTGGCAATCAATCCTTAGAGAAACAAATTTCATCATAAAGCTTTGAAAATACCTACATCTTTCTGATTGCCTCACACTTACTGCCTTGTACAAGGCCAGTGAACGAAGGCAACTGCTACAGAACTGGTCAGTCACTGCTCCTGACTCTCCTCTTCCAGCACATTCATCAACTTATTATGTTTTTTTTTCCCTCCAGGCCTTTTTTCCAAGCTGAGGACACTCTGCTTCAACAGAGCCTGCTCCATTCCTTGGCCAATTTTTCCACCCATTGCTGTACCTTTGGTGTCACTGTTTGTCTGGTCTGGAGTGAGCAGGCTCTCTGCTGTGCAGTGCTGCCTCCTGTTTTCCACCCCTTTCCAAGCCCACTTCCAGGGCAGCTCTTGCCATCACTCAAGCCAAAAGCAGCTCAAGCTGCACTGTACTAATTGTAACTGCAAGATCCTTCTGAGTGGGAATAGCTCATGTAGAGCTGCAGGCACAGAGCCAGGATCATTGTCATCTTACAGTATTGCTCAAGGAAGTGACAACACAACAGTCTCTTCCACAGGTCTCTGAAAGCCAGCCTCTAAAAACCTGGGAAAGTCTCATATCCATGAGAGTCCACCTCTAAAATCAGGAAAAAAGAAAGAGGCAGCCTAATTTCAATGGTTGTCCACCACATCATTCTGCAATCGCAGCCCTGCAGCACAGCCTGGACAGGGGGAGGACTCATGGTCAGAAGGCAGCATGACGCAGGCAAGCAAACAAGAATGAAGATAACAAGGGAAAGTGTGATAGAGGGAAGACTCTTCTGTCAGCACAAGAAGTGCCCAAACAAAGAGCCTTCACTTCCTGCCAAGACGACCCAGTTTCACCCTTTTCCCTCCTCCAACAGGCCACGTACAAGTCTGGCACTCGCAAGTATCTCTTCAGAGGTCAGAATAATTATGGCCACTGTAATTATGGCAAAGTGACTGGGGACCAGTAAGAATCTTGCTTCTATTTGTTGGCACTGACAACATCTTGTTACCTTGAATAGAGAATGCATAGAACCGTCTGCATTTTTACACAGTATGTGTTCACAGCTGCTAACCCACCTGCAGAGGAATACCAATCCCTAGGGACAGCTGCCTGCAAGTCAGAGCTTCAGATGCAATCTCCAGTGCAAGCAAATCCACTAAATCAAGGGTGCATGTTGGGGAGATGGCAGTGGAACCTGGGTACTGAAACAGGGTGAAATGCCTCCTGTTGCACAGGAGGCAGTGAAAGAAACAGACCTATGAAAACAAATGGGGGATTTAGAAGTTAAAAAATAATAATAATAAAAAAATCAGCAATCTGGAACACCAAAACAAAAACAATTAGCAGATTTTGGGGATTTAAGGGCAAGAAGTTGTTTGGTTTTGGGACAGAAAACAAGCACCACACCTTGTGCTGCTGTAGTCAGGAGGAACCAGGTTTTGGGTATGGCAGGTATTGACTCAGCTGGTCTTCACACAGATGAAGATGGAGGGCATGGTGAGAGGCCAGACTCTGAGAAGGACAACTGGGGCACCCTGATGTAACCAACCCCTTCCAATGCCTGCAGCACTAGGAAGGCGTTTTCCAATACAGAGCTCTAATGGAAAGTACATTTAACATCAACAATCCAGCTCCTGGCAACCAGCCGAGCATTTAAATTACATTTCATATGAACAGTATCCAAATGAAAACCAGCACAAGTGGCTTTTAAATGGCACTGGCTATGTGTTTCCCCTCTTACCAGCTTATTTGCCAGCTCCATTTAGTGATTGCATGAAAGGTATGCTAAGGATAAATTGTAGGATTCCATTCTTGCTCTGTTCGCTTCCAGGAAAAGCTTCCTCCTTGGTTTGCCCTCCCACTTCAGCAGCAGAGTAACTAACACTTCACCCAGAGTAGCAGCTGAAGGGGAACTGCACAAGAACTGCCCACACCCTTTCTGACAAAAGGCGCTCAAATTTGCTTTACTTCATAAAACACGGGTCCAGGCAGAAGTGAAGAGCCCAGCTTTGTACTGGCAAAGGAAAAGCTAGAACCCCCCCCCCTGTTCAAACCCATTTCTTTGAGAGGTGTCTGGAGCTCCAGGACACCCATGATCCTTGGGAAGAGGTGTTTCCTCACCTTAATCAAGGGGCTGCCAGGCATCTCCTGCCCAAAACAACTCTGCTGCCACCAGATCAGTGAACAGCAGTTTGGATGAAAAAGCATTTAACCTTCTGGCTTCCTGAGCCAGGTATTCCTTCCTCCTGGGAGCATCCAAACCCTCCAGAAGCCTGAAGTCTGCCTGTGTGTCCAAAGGGAGAGTGCACCTGATCTGTGAGGCTGGCACCAATATCCCTACAAAATGTCCCACCTTTCCAGCCTCATTGCCTGTCCTGCCTTTTTTGGCAAAACCATGATGGATATACACGTTTCCAGGTGATTTTGCTTTCAAAAACCAGGATTTGATCAGCTCTAAAGGGCCTGTAGTCACACTGACAGTTCTTGCCTCAGAGGAAATGTCCGTTGTAGAGCTTCAGCCACAGATCTGTCCTTGCTCCTGTGTCTCCACAGAACTCTCACCAATGCAGCCTTGTGCCCACCCACGTTTGCATGCCAGGATTTTCCCTCTACAGACAAATTTCAATGTCTTGTCAGTTGTTAGGAACACACAGACCTCTCCAGAAACACTATCCCCGTCCCTTACTGCCCAGTTTTCTTGCTTGCAATATGCTGTCCACTATCCACCTACGTGTTCTGCATGGCAGAAGAAAAGCATGAAGCTGACATAGTGTAGTTCATACCATAAGTGTTAGTAAAAAAAAAATAATAAAAAAATAATATGAATAAAGACATCAAATCCATTGCCCTGCTACTGTTATTACATGAACTGCACCCTCATGGGGAAAAATTGTCAGGTTTTTCAGGCATCTGATGAAAGGTTCTAAGACCATAAATTAAACACCAGGGACTAACAATTACAGTGATGGAAAACACCACTGCACAGCCCCTTGGGTGGTGTAAGCCATGGCACTTGTTGCTGACACACCAGGTGAGACTCGACCCAGGTACAGAAGTGCCTGTGTCAAAACACACCAAAAAGCACCTTTAAACAGAAATCACTGCAGAGAGGAGCGTTAACATCTTGGTTTCAGATTTTAAATGCTTCTGCATGCACTGCTCTTGTTCAAGTCCTTGTATAATGTGCTGCCTCAGATAATTCCAGAAATACATGGCTATAGTTTGCTCTTAAAGTGGTGCATTGACAGTTTTAAGGTGAAATAAATACCAAAGGAAAAAAAAAAAAAAAAAAATCAATGAAAACATCTGATTGTCAAGTTAAAGCAGACCTGCAAATAATAGATAAAGAAAGCAGCTTTGTTGGTCCCACTGAGAAGAGAAAGTGAAACAAACAGTATGACTGGCAAGAAAATTAATAAGCACAGATAATGAATTCGTATGTTGTTCAGATGGTGTTCTGGCAGCATTCCAGCCGTGGAACAGCAGGATTCTTTCAGGATAACCTCCCTAGCTCTGATACACTGGTGGATTTAGGGGAAGATACTACCCAGATTTTCAGGCAGCACACGGGTCCCAGGGCACTGTTCCTCTGGTGTGTGCAGACAGAAACACTGGCATTTTCTACAGCTGAGATCTCATTACTCAGAAAGACTGACACGAGAGGCTGGAAAATGGAATGAGATTTTTTTCTTCCCCCCCTCACTCTTTTCTCACTCTTTCTGCTTTTCCACATCCTACAGGGGCTCTAACACAATGCTTTTCCTCGCCTGGAGGGCATATGCAAGAATCCTCTTTAATGGCTTCTTGACACAGGGCACAAGCCACTTCCTCCCATACCAGCTGACATCAAACCAAGAAAGCCTTTGCCTTACCCTGCTAGAGGCTGAAAAGCTCCTACACTGGTAAGACCAAATAATACCTCAAGAATACATTATAATGTTAGCGTGGAAATATCCCTTTCTGACACATAAGTGACAGAAACAGCATCTTTTATCCAGCAGTGCCTGGCATAAGGAATACAAGCAGACACTTCCAAGGAGCTCCCTGCAACCCTGGGCAGGCACCGGAGCACAGCAGTGCTCCCTCCCCAAGACAGTGGGGTGGTGGCACTTCCATGTGGTTAAGTCCCAGCTGGGAAATGCTGCCCAGGATACAGGGCAAAGGTAGCCCAGCATTTGCTTGCTTCTCATGGCTGTGAGGCCAAGCACTTCACCCCAAAATCTGGAGAGGGCAGCCTCCCCTGCCGGGACACCAGCCCTGATGGGAAGCCGAGCTGCTGCAGGCAGGATGCCAGGGCTGGCAACACTGACCATGTGCTTGAATGACTCGGTCTCCTTCCGATCTTTCCCTATTCCCAGAAATGACAGTGCTATTTTCTACTCATTGAGCCACTGCGTTTGAGGTCAGAAGCAGGAAGTTGGGAAAGACAGAATACACACCGAGAGAGTAGAAAATATCGATACTGATGGCAGCACACAACCCTGCTCATTCACAAGAAGTTCTCAGGGAGCCCTGCTAAGCTTCCAGCCATGCCACAGGGAAATCAGAAACAGGAGACAAGAGAAATGCAGGCCTGCTTCTTGGAAATCCACAGTTACACAAGCTCTGCCCTCACAGACAAAATTAAGTCACATATTCATCTGCTCATGCATAGAAATACCCCTGAGAACAGGCAGCTCCTCTGTTTACGGTACACACAGCCCTCCAGGTACTTCCACCATCCCAGGACAAGGCTATGAGCAGGAACATCTCTGCTTACACTCACAGAACACCTCTGGTTTTCTGAGCAACAAACCACTGCCAATTTTAAATGCAACATGGACCTGGGGGGGGGGGGGACACACAGCAGCAGAACACCAGAACTCTCTGCTCCAACTGACAGCAGGGCAGGGTCTGCTCAGCCCATGCACAGCCATGTCGGAGACACTCCTTTACAGGGCATTCTCCTCTTCCCTTCGACCTCTGCAGCAAGGACAACCACGAGCCTCTGCAGATTATCAGTTACAGCTCTCACACCATTCGGGGAATGACAAATCAGTATTTAACAAAGATGGCCTTTATAGCACATGAATAAGAGGCAGAGTGCAAAAGACTTTGTGCTGCAGAAGTTTCAGGGCTCGGTAAAGCCACTATTCTGCACAGTAGAAGATTATTATCTAACATGAACATTAATCCCTGACTGTCCCCAAAAAGCCCTGAAATAGGATCAATAAAATTTACAGAGAATCAGTACTCTCAGCCTCATCCATCTATGTGATGTAGTACTGTTATTATAATTATTATTATCATCACCAAAAGTTTCCACAGAGTCAGTTTTCATTAAAGCAACTGGTGAAAAACACCCCTTTCCTGGCACAGCAGCACTTCTCACCCCTTGTACCCTGTCCCTGTGTTTAGCACAGCACAAAGAGAAGGCAGCTGCTCAGCACAGACATTCTAACTCACCCACACTTCCCACCTCACCCAGACTTACCCTGTTTACAATCAGGTTGTTCACACATGTCTGGTAGCAAAGGCATCAAAAGCAAAAAGCACCTTTTTTTCTTTTTTTCCCCCTTTCAGATAAAGCTTAAACACGAACCTGGGATGGCTGGAACAGACCTTGGCACTCCCCCGACAGAGAGGATCTGTCCACTGCCACCAGAAGAGTGGCAGATCCATGTGCAGAGGAGGGGCAGCCAGTACCCCCTTTTCCCCATTCTCCTGTTTCATCAAGACATTTAATTATCCAAATGAGGTCTCCCCGGCTACACCAACAGGAAACGCTAATCCAGGACAACCATAATGGCTTTTTAAACACACGATGCGGCGTTATTATTTTCACTCCGAGCGCTCGCACTCCTCTTGCCCTACGCCAAACAAGCCCGGCATTAGTGCCAGCCGTGCCCATCTGCTCGGGATGTCCCTGCTGTGCCCCCTCCCCGCACACACAGCCCCGGTCGGGCCCCCCCGATCCCCCGGGCACCGGGCTGGGACCCCCGGCACCCCCAGCCCTCGGGGATTGTGCGCAGCATCCCCGGGATAACACCCGCACCGCACGGGCAGGGATGCAGGAGGGATGGAGGAGGGATGCAGGAAGGATAGAGGAGGGAGGTAGGAGGGATGCAGGAGGGAGCAGGGAGGGACCCTCGGGTGGAGGGAGCGCCTGGGGGGCTTCCCTGGTTCCCCCCGCCCCGGAGCTCTGTCCCCAGCGCAGCCACCCCCCGGGGCTGGCGGGGGCTGCGGTGGGTCCCGCCTTCACCCCGAGCCTTCCTCCTCATCCTCATCCTCAACCTCAACCTCATCCTCATCCCCATCCCCATCCCCATCCCCGCCCTCCCCAGCCCAGCGCGACCCCACGCCCGGACTCGCTGCCGCCCAACCACGCCAGCTCCCCCCGCGCCGATCGGAGCGGAGCCGGTCCCCCCTGTCCCTGTCCCCACCCTGTCCCTGTCCCCGTGTCCCACCCTGTCCCCCCATCCCCATCCCTGTACCCCCATCCCCACCCTGTCCCTGTCACCCTGTCTCACCCTGTCCCTGTCCTCCCCCGTCCCTGTCCAGCCCCTGTCCCTGTCCCCACCCTGTCCCTGTCCCCGTGTC